>OZ038387.1:43198332-43655672 GCA_964036045.1 Eutreptiella sp. 'Long Island Sound 2002' | reverse complement strand
AAAAAAAAAAAAAAAAGGGCGGCGGCACTTCGCTGTTTTTTTTTGTTTTTTTTTTGTTTTTTTTTTAGCGGCTCTTTTGGACCGGATGTGAGCTGGAACGCAACTGATGTCATCGTTGCGTCGGGCACCCCTTTTGCATGGTTATGGATGCTGACGGTTTCTTCCAACTCCACGATATGTTTGCATGGCAGCCAATTAGGGTTAGTAGGGTTACAAACCCTAATTGGCTGCCATGCAAACATATCGTGGAGTTGGAAGAAACCGTCAGCATCCATAACCATGCAAAAGGGGTGCCCGACGCAACGATGACATCAGTTGCGTTCCAGCTCGCATCCGGTCCAAAAGAGCCGCTGAAAAAAATGAAAAAAAAAAAAAAGGCGCGGGCACTTCACTGTTTTTTTTTGTTTTTTTTTTGTTTTTTTTAGCGGCTCTTTTGGACCGGATGCGAGCTGGAACGTTACTGATGTCATCGTTGCGTCGGGCACCCCTTTTGCATGGTTATGGATCCTGACGGTTTCTTTCAACTCCACGATATGTTTGCATGGCAGCCAATTAGGGTTAGTAGGGTTACAAACCCTAATTGGCTGCCATGCAAACATATCGTGGAGTTGGAAGAAACCGTCAGCATCCATAACCATGCAAAAGGGGTGCCTGACGCAACGATGACATCAGTTGCGTTCCAGCTCGCATCCGGTCCAAAAGAGCCGCTGAAAAAAAAAAGAAAAAAAAACAGTGAAGTGCTCGCGTTTTTTTTTCAGCAGCTTTTTTGGACTTGATGCGAGCCGGAACGCAACCCTACTATCCCTAATTGGCTGCCATGCAAACATATCGTGGAGTTGGAAGAAACCGTCAGGATCCATAACCATGCAAAAGGGGTGCCCGACGCAACAATGACATCAGTTGCGTTCGGGCTCGCATCCGGTCGAAAAGAGCCGCTGAAAAAAAAAAAAAAAGGCGCGGGCACTTCACTGTTTTTCTTTTTTTTAGCGGCTCTTTTGGACCGGATGCGAGCTGAAACGCAACTGATGTCATCGTTGCGTCGGGCACCCCTTTTGCATGGTTATGGATGCTGACGGTTTCTTCCAACTCCACGATACGTTTGCATGGCAGCCAATTAGGGTTCGTAACCCTACTAACCCTACTTGGCTGCCATGCAAACATATCGTGGAGTTGGAAGAAACCGTCAGCATCCATAACCATGCAAAAGGGGTGCCCGACGCAACGATGACATCAGTTGCGTTCCAGCTCGCATCCGGTCCAAAAGAGCTGCTAAAAAGAAAAAAAAAGAAGAAGAAAAAAGCGCAGGCACTTCACTGTTTTTTTTTTCAGCGGCTCTTTTGGACCGGATGCGAGCTGGAACGCAACTGATGTCATCGTTGCGTCGGGCACCCCTTTTGCATGGTTATGGATGCTGACGGTTTCTTCCAACTCCACGATATGTTTGCATGGCAGCCAATTAGGGTTAGTAGGGTTACAAACCCTAATTGGCTGCCATGCAAACATATCGTGGAATTGGAAGAACCCGTCAGCATCCATAACCATGCAAAAGGGGTGCCTGACGCAACGATGACATCAGTTGCGTTCCAGCTCGCATCCGGTCCAAAAGAGCGGCTGAAAAAAAAAAGAAAAAAAAACAGTGAAGTGCTCGCGTTTTTTTTTTCAGCAGCTTTTTTGGACTTGATGCGAGCCGGAACGCAACTGATGTCATTGTTGCGACGGGCACCCCTTTTGCATGGTTATGGATGCTGACGGTTTCTTCCAACTCCACAATATGTTTGCATGGCAGCCAATTAGGGTTAGTAGGGTTACAAACCCTAATTGGCTGCCATGCAAACATATCGTGGAGTTGGAAGAAACCGTCAGCATCCATAACCATGCAAAAGGGGTGCCCGACGCAACGATGACATCAGTTGCGTTCCAGCTCGCATCCGGTCCAACAGAGCCGCGGAAAAAAAAAAGAAAAAAAAACAGCGAAGTGCTCGCGTTTTTTTTCAGCAGCTTTTTTGGACTTGATGCGAGCTGGAACGCAACTGATGTCATCGTTGCGTCGGGCACCCCTTTTGCATGGTTATGGATGCTGACGGTTTCTTCCAACTCCACGATATGTTTGCATGGCAGCCAATTAGGGATAGTAGGGTTACAAACCCTAATTGGCTGCCATGCAAACGTATCGTGGAGTTGGAAGAAACCGTCAGCATCCATAACCATGCAAAAGGGGTGCCCGACGCAACGATGACATCAGTTGCGTTCCAGCTCGCATCCGGTCCAAAAGAGCCGCTGAAAAAAAAGAAGAAAAAAAAAAAAGGCGCGGGCACTTCACTGTTTTTTTTTGTTTTTTTTTAGTTTTTTTTTTTAGCGGCTCTTTTGGACCGGATGCGAGCTGGAACGCAACTGATGTCATCGTTGCGTCGGGCACCCCTTTTGCATGGTTATGGATGCTGACGGTTTCTTCCAACTCCATGATATGTTTGCATGGCAGCCAATTAGGGTTAGTAGGGTTACAAACCCTAATTGGCTGCCATGCAAACATATCGTGGAGTTGGAAGAAACCGTCAGCATCCATAACCATGCAAAAGGGGTGCCTGACGCAACGATGACATCAAATGCGTTCCAGCTCGCATCCGGTCCAACAGAGCCGCGGAAAAAAAAAAGAAAAAAAAACAGCGAACTGCTCGCGTTTTTTTTTCAGCAGCTTTTTTGGACTTGATGCGAGCTGGAACGCAACTGATGTCATCGTTGCGTCGGGCACCCGTTTTGCATGGTTATGGATGCTGACGGTTTCTTCCAACTCCACGATATGTTTGCATGGCAGCCAATTAGGGATAGTAGGGTTACAAACCCTAATTGGCTGCCATGCAAACGTATCGTGGAGTTGGAAGAAACCGTCAGCATCCATAACCATGCAAAAGGGGTGCCCGACGCAACGATGACATCAGTTGCGTTCCAGCTCGCATCCGGTCCAAAAGAGCTGCTAAAAAGAAAAAAAAAGAAGAAGAAAAAAGCGCAGGCACTTCACTGTTTTTTTTTCAGCGGCTCTTTTGGACCGGATGCGAGCTGGAACGCAACTGATGTCATCGTTGCGTCGGGCACCCCTTTTGCATGGTTATGGATGCTGACGGTTTCTTCCAACTCCACGATATGTTTGCATGGCAGCCAATTAGGGTTAGTAGGGTTACAAACCCTAATTGGCTGCCATGCAAACATATCGTGGAATTGGAAGAACCCGTCAGCATCCATAACCATGCAAAAGGGGTGCCTGATGCAACGATGACATCAGTTGCGTTCCAGCTCGCATCCGGTCCAAAAGAGCGGCTGAAAAAAAAAAGAAAAAAAAAAGTGAAGTGCTCGCGTTTTTTTTTCAGCAGCTTTTTTGGACTTGATGCGAGCCGGAACGCAACTGATGTCATTGTTGCGACGGGCACCCCTTTTGCATGGTTATGGATGCTGACGGTTTCTTCCAACTCCACAATATGTTTGCATGGCAGCCAATTAGGGTTAGTAGGGTTACAAACCCTAATTGGCTGCCATGCAAACATATTGTGGAGTTGGAAGAAACCGTCAGCATCCATAACCATGCAAAAGGGGTGCCCGACGCAACGATGACATCAGTTGCGTTCCAGCTCGCATCCGGTCCAACAGAGCCGCGGAAAAAAAAAAGAAAAAAAAACAGCGAAGTCCTCGCGTTTTTTTTTCAGCAGCTTTTTTGGACTTGATGCGAGCTGGAACGCAACTGATGTCATCGTTGCGTCGGGCACCCCTTTTGCATGGTTATGGATGCTGACGGTTTCTTCCAACTCCACGATATGTTTGCATGGCAGCCAATTAGGGTTTGTAACCCTACTATCCCTAATTGGCTGCCATGCAAACATATCGTGGAGTTGGAAGAAACCGTCAGCATCCATAACCATGCAAAAGGGGTGCCCGACGCAACGATGACATCAGTTGCGTTCCAGCTCGCATCCGGTCCAAAAGAGCCGCTGAAAAAAAAGAAGAAAAAAAAAAAAAGGCGCGGGCACTTCAGTGTTTTTTTTGTTTTTTTTTAGTTTTTTTTTTTAGCGGCTCTTTTGGACCGGATGCGAGCTGGAACGCAACTGATGTCATCGTTGCGTCGGGCACCCCTTTTGCATGGTTATGGATGCTGACGGTTTCTTCCAACTCCATGATATGTTTGCATGGCAGCCAATTAGGGATAGTAGGGTTACAAACCCTAATTGGCTGCCATGCAAACGTATCGTGGAGTTGGAGGAAACCGTCAGCATCCATAACCATGCAAAAGGGGTGCCCGACGCAACGATGACATCAGTTGCGTTCCAGCTCGCATCCGGTCCAAAAGAGCCGCTGAAAAAAAAGAAAAAAAAAAGGCGCGGGCACTTCACTGTTTTTTTTTGTTTTGTTTTTTTAGCGGCTCTTTTGGACCGGATGCGAGCTGGAACGTTACTGATGTCATCGTTGCGTCGGGCACCCCTTTTGCATGGTTATGGATGCTGACGGTTTCTTCCAACTCCACGATATGTTTGCATGGCAGCCAATTAGGGTTAGTAGCGTTACAAACCCTAATTGGCTGCCATGCAAACATATCGTGGAGTTGGAAGAAACCGTCAGCATCCATAACCATGCAAAAGGGGTGCCCGACGCAACGATGACATCAGTTGCGTTCCAGCTCGCATCCGGTCCAAAAGAGCCGCTGAAAGAAAAGAAAAAAAAAAAAAAGGCGCGGGCACTTCACTGTTTTTTTTTGTTTTTTTTTGTTTTTTTTTTTAGCGGCTCTTTTGGACCGGATGCGAGCTGGAACGCAACTGATGTCATCGTTGCGTCGGGCACCCCTTTTGCATGGTTATGGATGCTGACGGTTTCTTCCAACTCCATGATATGTTTGCATGGCAGCCAATTAGGGTTAGTAGGGTTACAAACCCTAATTGGCTGCCATGCAAACGTATGGTGGAGTTGGAAGAAACCGTCAGCATCCATAACCATGCAAAAGGGGTGCCCGACGCAACGATGACATCAGTTGCGTTCCAGCTCGCATCCGGTCCAAAAGAGCCGCTGAAAAAAAAGAAAAAAAAAAGAAGGCGCGGGCACTTCACTGTTTTTTTTTGTTTTGTTTTTTTAGCGGCTCTTTTGGACCGGATGCGAGCTGGAACGTTACTGATGTCATCGTTGCGTCGGGCACCCCTTTTGCATGGTTATGGATGCTGACGGTTTCTTCCAACTCCACGATATGTTTGCATGGCAGCCAATTAGGGTTAGTAGGGTTACAAACCCTAATTGGCTGCCATGCAAACATATCGTGGAGTTGGAAGAAACCGTCAGCATCCATAACCATGCAAAAGGGGTGCAGGACGCAACGATGACATCAGTTGCGTTCCAGCTCGCATCCGGTCCAAAAGAGCCGCTGAAAAAAAAAAGAAAAAAAAACAAAAAAAAACAGTGAAGTGCTCGCGTTTTTCTTTTTTTCAGCAGCTTTTTTGGACTTGATGCGAGCCGGAACGCAACTGATGTCATTGTTGCGTCGGGCACCCCTTTTGCATGGTTATGGATCCTGACGGTTTCTTCCAACTCCACGATATGTTTGCATGGCAGCCAATTAGGGATAGTAGGGTTACAAACCCTAATTGGCTGCCATGCAAACGTATCGTGGAGTTGGAAGAAACCGTCAGCATCCATACCCATGCAAAAGGGGTGCCCGACGCAACGATGACATCAGTTGCGTTCGGGCTCGCATCCGGTCCAAAAGAGCCGCTGAAAAAAAAAAAAAAAAAAAGGCGCGGGCACTTCACTGTTTTTTTTTTTGTTTTTTTTTTAGCGGCTCTTTTGGACCGGATGCGAGCTGAAACGCAACTGATGTCATCGTTGCGTCGGGCACCCCTTTTGCATGGTTATGGATGCTGACGGTTTCTTCCAACTCCACGATACGTTTGCATGTGCAGCCAATTAGGGTTTGTAACCCTACTAACCCTACTTGGCTTCCATGCAAACATATCGTGGAGTTGGAAGAAACCGTCAGCATCCATAACCATGCAAAAGGGGTGCCCGACGCAACGATGACATCAGTTGCGTTCCAGCTCGCATCCGGTCCAAAAGAGCCGCTAAAAAGAAAAAAAAAAGAAGAACAAAAAAGCGGGGGCACTTCACTGTTTTTTTTTTCAGCGGCTCTATTGGACCGGATGCGAGCTGGAACGCAACTGATGTCATCGTTGCGTCGGGCACCCCTTTTGCATGGTTATGGATGCTGACGGTTTCTTCCAACTCCACGATATGTTTGCATGGCAGCCAATTAGGGTTAGTAGGGTTACAAACCCTAATTGGCTGCCATGCAAACGTATCGTGGAGTTGGAAGAACCCGTCAGCATCCATAACCATGCAAAAGGGGTGCCTGACGCAACGATGACATCAGTAACGTTCCAGCTCGCATCGGGTCCAAAAGAGCCGCTGAAAAAAAAAGAAAAAAAACAGTGAAGTGCTCGCGAGCTCGTGATGCGAGCTGGAACGCAACTGATGTCATCGTTGCGTCGGGCACCCCTTTTGCATGGTTATGGATGCTGACGGTTTCTTCCAACTCCACGATATGTTTGCATGGCAGCCAATTAGGGTTAGTAGGGTTACAAACCCTAATTGGCTGCCATGCAAACATATCGTGGAGTTGGAAGAAACCGTCAGCATCCATAACCATGCAAAAGGGGTGCCCGACGCAACGATGACATCAGTTGCGTTCCAGCTCGCATCCGCTCCAACATAGCCGCTGAAAAAAAAAGAAAAAAAAACAGCGAACTGCTCGCGTTTTTTTTAGCAGCTTTTTTGGACTTGATGCGAGCTGGAACGCAACTGATGTCATCGTTGCGTCGGGCACCCCTTTTGCATGGTTATGGATGCTGACGGTTTCTTCCAACTCCACGATATGTTTGCATGGCAGCCAATTAGGGATAGTAGGGTTACAAACCCTAATTGGCTGCCATGCAAACGTATCGTGGAGTTGGAAGAAACCGTCAGCATCCATAACCATGCAAAAGGGGTGCCCGGCGCAACGATGACATCAGTTGCGTTCCAGCTCGCATCCGGTCCAAAAGAGCCGCTGAAAAAAAAGAAAAAAAAAAAGGCGCGGGCACTTCACTGTTTTTTTTGTTTTTTTTGTTTTTTTTTAGCGGCTCTTTTGGACCGGATGCGAGCTGGAACGTTACTGATGTCATCGTTGCGTCGGGCACCCCTTTTGCATGGTTATGGATGCTGACGGTTTCTTCCAACTCCACGATATGTTTGCATGGCAGCCAATTAGGGTTAGTAGGGTTACAAACCCTAATTGGCTGCCATGCAAACATATCGTGGAGTTGGAAGAAACCGTCAGCATCCATAACCATGCAAAAGGGGTGCCCGACGCAACGATGACATCAGTTGCGTTCCAGCTCGCATCCGGTCCAAAAGAGCCGCTCGAAGAAAAAAAAACAGTTTTTTTTTCATTTTCGCGGCTCTTTTGGACCGGATGGGAGCTGGAACGCAACCAATGTCATCGTTGCGTCGGGCACCCCTTTTGCATGGTTATGGATGCTGGCGGTTTCTTCCAACTCCACGATATGTTTGCATGGCAGCCAATTAGGGTTTGTAACCCTACTAACCCTAATTGGCTGCCATGCAAACATATCGTGGAGTTGGAAGAAACCGTCAGCATCCATAACCATGCAAAAGGGGTGCCCGACGCAACGATGACATCAGTTGTGTTCCAGCTCGCATCCGGTCCAAAAGAGCCGCTGAAAGAAAAAAAAAAGCGCGGGCACTTCGGTTTTTTTTTTTTTTTTCAGCGGCACTTTTGGACCGGATGCGAGCCCGAACGCAACTGATGTCATCGTTGCGTCGGGCACCCCTTTTGCATGGTTATGGATGCTGATGGTTTCTTCCAACTCCACGATATGTTTGCATGGCAGCCAATTAGGGTTAGTAGGGTTACAAACCCTTATTGGCTGCCATGCAAACATATCGTGGAGTTGGAAGAAACCGTCAGTATCCCTAACCATGCAAAAGGGGTGCCCGACGCAACGATGACATCAGTTGCGTTCCAGCTCGCATCCGGTCCAAGAGAGCCGCTGAAAAAAAAAAGCGCGGGCACTTCGCTGTTTTTTGTTTTTTTTTTCAGCGGCTCTTTTGGACCGGATGCGAGCTGGAACGCAACTGATGTCATCGTTGCGTCGGGCACCCCTTTTGCATGGTTATGGATGCTGACGGTTTCTTCCAACTCCACGATATGTTTGCATGGCAGCCAATTAGGGTTTGTAACCCTACTAACCCTAATTGGCTGCCATGCAAACATATCGCGGAGTTGGAAGAAACCGTCAGTATCCATAACCATGCAAAAGGGGTGCCTGACGCAACGATGACATCAGTTGCGTTCCAGCTCGCATCAAGTCCAAAAGGGCCGCTGAGAAAAAAAAAGAAAAAAAAAGCGCGGGCACTTCACTTTTTTTTTTCAGCGGCTCTTTTGGACCGGATGCGAGCTGGAACGTTACTGATGTCATCGTTGCGTCGGGCACCCCTTTTGCATGGTTATGGATGCTGACGGTTTCTTGCAACTCCACGATATGTTTGCATGGCAGCCAATTAGGGTTAGTAGGGTTACAAACCCTAATTGGCTGCCATGCGAACATATCGTGGAGTTGGAAGAAACCGTCACCATCCATAACCATGCAAAAGGGGTGCCCGACGCAACGATGACATCAGTTGCGTTCCAGCTCGCATCCGTTCCAAAAGAGCCGCTGAAAAAAAAAGCGGGCACTTCACTGTTTTTTTTTTTCAGCGGCTCTTTCGGACCGGATGCGAGCTGGAACGCAACTGATGTCATCGTTGCGTCGGGCACCCCTTTTGCATGGTTATGGATGCTGACAGTTTCTTCCAACTCCACGATATGTTTGCATGGCAGCCAATTAGGGTTTGTAACCCTACTAACCCTAATTGGCTGCCATGCAAACATATCGTGGAGTTGGAAGAAACCGTCAGTATCCATAACCATGCAAAAGGGGTGCCCGACGCAACGATGACATCAGTTGCGTTCCAGCTCGCATCCGGTCCAAAAGAGCGGCTGAAAAAAAAAATGGCGGGCACTTCGGTGTTTTTTTTTTTTTTTTTTTCAGCGGCTCTTTTGGACCGGATGCGAGCCCGAACGCAACTGATGTCATCGTTGCGTCGGGCACCCCTTTTGCATGGTTATGGATGCTGACGGTTTCTTCCAAATCCACGATACGTTTGCATGGCAGCCAATTAGGGTTTGTAACCCTACTAACCCTAATTGGCTGCCATGCAAACATATCGTGGAGTTGGAAGAAACCGTCAGCATCCATAACCATGCAAAAGGGGTGCCCGACGCAACGATGACATCAGTTGCGTTCCAGCTCGCATCCGGTCCAAGAGAGCCGCTGAGAAAAAAAAAGCGCGGGCACTTCACTGTTTTTTTTTTCAGCGGCTCTTTTGGACCGGATGCGAGCTGGAACGCAACTGATGTCATCGTTGCGTCGGGCACCCCTTTTGCATGGTTTTGGATGCTGACGGTTTCTTCCAACTCCACGATATGTTTGCATGGCAGCCAATTAGGGTTTGTAACCCTACTAACCCTAATTGGCTGCCATGCAAACATATCGTGGAGTTGGAGGAAACCGTAAGCATGCATAACCATGCAAAAGGGGTGCCCGATGCAACGATGACATCAGTTGCGTTCCATCTCGCATCCGGTCAAAAAGAGCCGCTGAAAAAAAAAAAGCGCGGGCACTTCACTGTTTTTTGGTTTTTTTTTTGTCCCGCTCTTTTGGACCGGATGCGAGCTGGAACGCAACTGATGTCATCGTTGCGTCGGGCACCCCTTTTGCATGGTTATGGATGCTGACGGTTTCTTCCAACTCCACGATATGTTTGCATGGCAGCCAATTAGGGTTAGTAGGGTTACAAACCCTAATTGGCTGCCATGCAAACATATGGTGGAGTTGGAAGATCCCGTCAGCATCCATAACCATGCAAAAGGGGTGCCTGACGCAACGATGACATCAGTTGCGTTCCAGCTCGCATCCGGTCCAAAAGAGCCGCTGAAAAAAAAAAGAAAAAAAAACAGTGAAGTGCTCGCGCTTTTTTTTTGCAGCGGCTCTTTTGGACTTGATGCGAGCTGGAACGAAACTGATGTCATCGTTGCGTCGGGCACCCCTTTTGCATGGTTATGGATGCTGACGGTTTCTTCCAACTCCACGATATGTTTGCATGGCAGCCAATTAGGGTTAGTAGGGTTACAAACCCTAATTGGCCATGCAAACGTATCGTGGAGTTGGAAGAAACCGTCAGCATCCATAACCATGCAAAAGGGGTGCCCGACGCAACGATGACATCAGTTGCCTTCCAGCTCGCATCCGGTCGAAAAGAGCCGCTAAAAAGAAAAAAAAAGAAAAAAAAAGCGCGGGCACTTCACTGTTTTTTTTTTCAGCGGCCCTCTTGGACCGGATGCGAGCCCGAACGCAACTGATGTCATCGTTGCGTCGGGCACCCCTTTTGCATGGTTATGGATGCTGACGGTTTCTTCCAACTCCACGATATGTTTGCATGGCAGCCAATTAGGGTTAGTAGGGTTACGAACCCTAATTGGCTGCCATGCAAACGTATCGTGGATTTGGAAGAAACCGTCAGCATCCATAACCATGCAAAAGGGGTGCCCGACGCAACGATGTGTTCCACCTCGCATCCGGTCCAAAAGAGCCGCTGAAAACAAAAAAAAAAACAAAAAAAAAAGCGCGGGCACTTCACTTTTTTTTTTTTTCAGCGGCTCTTTTGGACCGGATGGGAGCTTGAACGCAACTGATGTCATTGTTGCGTCGGGCACCCCTTTTGCATGGTTATCGATGCTGACGGTTTCTTCCAACTCACGATACGTTTGCATGGCAGCCAATTAGGGTTTGTAACCCTACTAACGCTAATTGGCTGCCATGCAAACATATCGTGGAGTTGGAAGAAACCGTCAGCATCCATAACCATGCAAAAGGGGTGCCAGACGCAACGATGACATCAGTTGCGTTCCAACTCGCATCCGGTCCAAAAGAGCCGCTAAAAAGATAGAAAAAAAAACAAAAAAGCGCGGGCACTTCACTGTTTTTTTTTTCAGCGGCTTTTTTGGACCGGATGCGAGCTGGAACGCAACTGATGTCATCGTTGCGTCGGGCACCCCTTTTGCATGGTTATGGATGCTGACGGTTTCTTCCAACTCCACGATATGTTTGCATGGCAGCCAATTAGGGTTTGTAACCCTACTAACCCTAATTGGCTGCCATGCAAACATATCGTGGAGTTGGAAGAACCCGTCAGCATCCATAACCATGCAAAAGGGGTGCCCGACGCAACGATGACATCAGTTGTGTTCCAGCTCGCATACGGTCCAAAAGTGCCGCTGAAAAAAAAAAAAAAAGCGCGGGCACTCCACTGTTTTTTGGTTTTTTTTTCTCCGGCTCTTTTGGACCGGATGCGAGCTGGAACGCAACTGATGTCATCGTTGCGTCGGGCACCCCTTTTGCATGGTTATGGATGCTGACGGTTTCTTCCAACTCCACGATATGTTTGCATGGCAGCCAATCAGGGTTAGTAGGGTTACAAACCCTAAT
Source organism: Eutreptiella sp. 'Long Island Sound 2002' (assembly GCA_964036045.1). Lineage (NCBI taxonomy): Eukaryota > Euglenozoa > Euglenophyceae > Eutreptiales > Eutreptiaceae > Eutreptiella > Eutreptiella sp. 'Long Island Sound 2002'. Next base: position 43,644,063 of record OZ038387.1, on the reverse strand, counting down.
TGGCTGCCATGCAAACATATGGTGGAGTTGGAAGAACCCGTCAGCATCCATAACCATGCAAAAGGGGTGCCCGACGCAACGATGACATCAGTTGCGTTCCAGCTCGCATCCGGTCCAAAAGAGCCGCTGAAAAAAAAAAAGCGCGGGCACTTCACTGTTTTTTTTTTTCAGCGGCTCTTTTGGACCGGATGCGAGCTGGAACGCAACTGATGTCATCATTGCGTCGGGCACCCCTTTTGCATGGTTATGGATGCTGACGGTTTCTTCCAACTCCACGATATGTTTGCATGGCAGCCAATTAGGGTTAGTAGGGTTACAACCCTTTTGCACCCCTTTTGCATGGTTATGGATGCTGACGGTTTCTTCCAACTCCACGATATGTTTGCATGGCAGCCAATTAGGGTTTGTAACCCTACTAACCCTAATTGGCTGCCATGCAAACATATCGTGGAGTTGGAAGAAACCATCAGCATCCATAACCATGCAAAAGGGGTGCCCGACGCAACGATGACATCAGTTGCGTTCCAGCTCGCATCCTGTCAAAGAGAGCCACTGAAAAAAAAAAGCGCGGGCACTTCACTGTTTTTTGGTTTTTTTTTCTCCGCTCTTTTGGACCGGATGCGAGCTGGAAAGCAACTGATGTCATCGTTGCGTCGGGCACCCCTTTTGCATGGTTATGGATGCTGACGGTTTCTTCCAACTCCACGATATGTTTGCATGGCAGCCAATTAGGGTTAGTAGGGTTACAAACCCTAATTGGCTGCCATGCAAACATATCGTGGAGTTGGAAGAACCCGTCAGCATCCATAACCATGCAAAAGGGGTGCCCGACGCAATGATGACATCAGTTGCGTTCCAGCTCGCATCCGGTCCAAGAGAGCCGCTGAAAAAAAAAAGCGCGGGCACTTCACTGTTTCTTTTTTTTTTTTTCAGCGGCTCTTTTGGACCGGATGCGAGCTGGAACGCAACTGATGTCATCGTTGCGTCGGGCACCCCTTTTGCATGGTTATGGATGCTGACGGTTTCTTCCAACTCCACGATATGTTTGCATGGCAGCCAATTAGGGTTTGTAACCCTACTAACCCTAATTGGCTGCCATGCAAACATATCGTGGAGTTGGAAGAAACCGTCAGCATCCATAACCATGCAAAAGGGGTGCCCGACGCAATGATGACATCAGTTGCCTTCCAGCTCGCATCCGGTCCAAGAGAGCCGCTGAAAAGGAAAAAAAAACGGGGGCACTTCACTGTTTCTTTTTTTTTTTTCAGCGGCTCTTTTGGACCGGATGCGAGCTGGAACGCAACTGATGTCATCGTTGCGTCGGGCACCCCTTTTGCATGGTTATGGATGCTGACGGTTTCTTCCAACTCCACGATATGTTTGCATGGCAGCCAATTAGGGTTAGTAGGGTTACAAACCCTAATTGGCTGCCATGCAAACGTATCGTGGAGTTGGAAGAAACCGTCAGCATCCATAACCATGCAAAAGGGATGCCCGACGCAACGATGCGTTCGAGCTCGCATCCGGTCAAAAAGAGCCGCTAAAAAAAAAAACAAAAAAAAGGAAAAAAAAAAAAAAAGCGCGGGCACTTCACTGTTTTTTTTTCTTTTTTTTTTGTTTTTTTTTCAGCGGCTCTTTTGGACCGGTTGCGAGCTGGAACGCAATTGATGTCATCGTTGCGTCGGGCACCCCTTTTGCATGGTTATGGATGCTGACGGTTTCTTCCAACTCCACGATATGTTTGCATGGCAGCCAATTAGGGTTTGTAACCCTACTAACCCTAATTGGCTGCCATGCAAACATATCGTGGAGTTGGAAGAAACCGTCAACATCCATAACCATGCAAAAGGGGTGCCTGACGCAACGATGACATCAGTTGTGTTCCAGCTTGCATACGGTCCAAAAGAGCCGCTGCAAAAAAAAAAAGCGCGGGCACCTCACTGTTTTTTGTTTTTTTTTCTCCGCTCTTTTGGACCGGATGCGAGCTGGAAAGCAACTGATGTCATCGTTGCGTCGGGCACCCCTTTTGCATGGTTATGGATGCTGACGGTTTCTTCCAACTCCACGATATGTTTGCATGGCAGCCAATTAGGGTTAGTAGGGTTACAAACCCTAATGTGCTGCCATGCAAACATATCGTGGAGTTGGAAGAACCCGTCAGCATCCATAACCATGCAAAAGGGGTGCCCGACGCAATGATGACATCAGTTGCGTTCCAGCTCGCATCCGGTCCAAGAGAGCCGCTTAAAAAAAAAAGCGCGGGCACTTCACTGTTTCTTTTTTTTTTTCAGCGGCTCTTTTGGACCGGATGCGAGCTGGAACTCAACTGATGTCATCGTTGCGTCGGGCACCCCTTTCCATGGTTATGGATGCTGACGGTTTCTTCCAACTCCACGATATGTTGGCATGGCAGCCAATTAGGGTTTGTAACCCTACTAACCCTAATTGGCTGCCATGCAAACATATCGTGGAGTTGGAAGAAACCGTTAGCATCCATAACCATGCAAAAGGGGTGCCCGACGCAACGATGACATCACTTGCGTTCCAGCTCGCATCCGGTCCAAAAGAGCCGCTAAAAAAAAACAAAAAAAAACAGTGAAGTGCCCGCGCCTTTTTTTTTTTTTCCCTCAGCGGCTCTTTTGGATCAGATGCGAGCTGGAACGCATCGTTGCGTCGGGCACCCCTTTTGCATGGTTATGGATGCTGACGGTTTCTTCCAACTCCACGATACATTTGCATGGCAGCCAATTAGGGTTTGTAACCCTACTAACCCTAATTGGCTGCCATGCAAACATATCGTGGAGTTGGAAGAAACCGTCAGCATCCATAACCATGCAAAAGGGGTGCCCGACGCAACGATGACATCAGTTGCGTTCCAGCTCGCATCCGGTCAAAAAGAGCCGCTGAAAAAAAAAGGAAAAAAAACAGTGAAGTGCTCGCGCTTTTTTTTTCTTCTTTTTCAGCGGCTCTTTTGGACTTGATGCAAGCTGGAACGCAAGTGATGTCATCGTTGCGTCGGGCACCCCTTTTGCATGGTTATGGATGCTGACGGTTTCTTCCAACTCCACGATATGTTTGCATGGCAGCCAATTAGGGTTAGTAGGGTTACAAACCCTAATTGGCTGCCATGCAAATGTATCGTGGAGTTGGAAGAAACCGTCAGCATCCATAACCATGCAAAAGGGGTGCACGACGCAACGATGCGTTCCAGCTCGCATCTGATCCAAAAGAGCCGCTGAGGGAAAAAAAAAAAAAGGCGCGGGCACTTCACTGTTTTTTTTTGTTTTTTTTTTAGCGGCTCTTTTGGACCGGATGCGAGCTGGAACGCAACTGATGTCATCGTTGCGTCGGGCACCCCTTTTGCATGGTTATGGATGCTGACGGTTTCTTCCAACTCCGCGATATGTTTGCATGGCAGCCAATTACGGTTTGTAACCCTACTAACCCTAATTGGCTGCCATGCAAACATATCGTGGAGTTGGAAGAAACCGTCAGCATCCATAACCATGCAAAAGGGGTGCCCGACGCAACGATGACATCAGTTGCGTTCCAGCTCGCATCCGGTCCAAAAGAGCCGCTGAAAAAAAAAAGCGCGGCCACTTCACTGTTTTTTTTTCATTTTTTTTTTTCAGCGGCTCTTTCGGACCGGATGCGAGCTAGAACGCAACTGATGTTATCGTTGCGTCGGGCACCCCTTTTGCATGGTTATGGATGTTGACGGTTTCTTCCAACTCCACGATATGTTTGCATGGCAGCCAATTACGGTTTGTAACCCTACTAACCCTAATTGGCTGCCATGCAAACATATTGTGGAGTTGGAAGAAACCGTCAGCATCCATAACCATGCAAAAGGGGTGCCCGAAGCAACGATGACATCAGTTGCGTTCGAGCTCGCATCCGGTCCAAAAGAGCCGCTGGAAAAAAAAAAAAAAGCGCGGGCACTCCACTGTTTTTTTTTTCAGCGGCTCTTTTGGACCGGATGCGAGCTGGAACGCAACTGATGTCATCGTTGCGTCGGGCACCCCTTTTGCATGGTTATGGATGCTGACGGTTTCTTCCAACTCCACGATATGTTTGCATGGCAGCCAATTAGGGTTTGTAACCCTACTAACCCTAATTGGCTGCCATGCAAACATATCGTGGAGTTGGAAGAAACCGTTAGCATCCATAACCATGCAAAAGGGATGCCCGACGCAACGATGACATCAGTTGCGTTCCAGCTCGCATCCGGTCCAAAAGAGCCGCTGAAAAAAAAAAAAAAAGCGCTGGCACTTCACTGTTTTTTTTTTTCTTCAGCGGCTCTTTTGGACCGGATGCGAGCTGGAACGCAACTGATGTCATCGTTGCGTCGGGCACCCCTTTTGCATGGTTATGGATGCTGACGGTTTCTTCCAACTCCACGATATGTTTGCATGGCAGCCAATTAGGGTTAGTAGGGTTACAAACCCTAATTGGCTACCATGCAAACATATCGTGGAGTTGGAAGAAACCGTCAGCATCCATAACCATGCAAAAGGGGTGCCCGACGCAACGATGACATCAGTTGCGTTCCGGCGCGCATCACGTCCAAAAGAGCCGCTGAAAAAAAAAGCGCGGGCACTTCACTGTCTTTTTGTTTTTGTTTTTTTTTTCAGCGGCTCTTTTGGACCGGATGCGAGCTAGAACGCAACTGATGTCATCGTTGCGTCGGGCACCCCTTTTGCATGGTTATGGATGCTGACGGTTTCTTCCAACTCCACGATATGTTTGCATGGCAGCCAATTAGGGTTTGTAACCCTACTAACCCTAATTGGCTGCCATGCAAACATATCGTGGAGTTGGAAGAAACCGTCAGCGTCCATAACCATGCAAAAGGGGTGCCCGACGGAACGATGACATCAGTTGCGTTCCGGCTCGCATCCGGTCCAAAAGAGCCGCTGAAAAAAAAAGAGAAAGCGCGGGCACTTCACTGTTTTTTTTTTCTTTTTTTTTTCTTCAGCGGCTCTTTTGGACCGGATGCGAGCTCGAACGCAGCTGATGTCATCGTTGCGTCGGGCACCCCTTTTGCATGGTTATGGATGCTGACGGTTTCTTCCAACTCCACGATATGTTTGCATGGCAGCCAATTAGGGTTAGTAGGGTTACAAACCCTAATTGGCTGCCATGCAAACATATCGTGGAGTTGGGAGAAACCGTCAGCATCCATAACCATGCAAAAGGGGAGCCGGACGCAACGATGACATCAGTTGCGTTCCAGCTCGCATCACGTCCAAAAGAGCCGCTGAAAAAAAAAAGCGCGGGCACTTCACTGTTTTTTTGTTTATGTTTTTTTTTTCAGCGGCTGTTTTGGACCGGATGCGAGCTGGAACGCAACTGATGTCATCGTTGCGTCGGGCACCCCTTTTGCATGGTTATGGATGCTGACGGTTTCTTCCAACTCCACGATATGTTTGCATGGCAGCCAATTACGGTTTGTAACCCTATTAACCCTAATTGGCTGCCATGCAAACATATCGTGCAGTTGGAAGAAACCGTCAGCATCCATAACCATGCAAAAGGGGTGCCCGACGCAACGATGACATCAGTTGCGTTCCAGCTCGCATCCGGTCGAAAAGAGCCGCTGAAAAAAAAAAAAAGCGCAGGCACTTCACTGTTTTTTTTTCTTTTTCTTTTTTTTTTCGGCGGCTGTTTTGGACCGGATGCGAGCTGGAACGCAACTGATGTCATCGTTGCGTCGGGCACCCCTTTTGCATGGTTATGGATGCTGACGGTTTCTTCCAACTCCACGATATGTTTGCATGGCAGTCAATTAGGGTTTGTAACCCTACTAACCCTAATCGGCTGCCATGCAAACATGTCGTGGAGTTGGAAGAAACCGTTAGCATCCATAACCATGCAAAAGGGATGCCCGACGCAACGATGACATCAGTTGCGTTCTAGCTCGCATCCGGTCCAAAAGAGCCGCTGAAAAAAAAAGCGCTGGCACTTCACTGTTTTTTTCTTTTTTTTTTTCTTCAGCGGCTCTTTTGGACCGGATGCGAGCTCGAACGCAACTGATGTCATCGTTGCGTCGGCACCCCTTTTGCATGGTTAAGGATGCTGACGGTTTCTTCCAACTCCACGATATGTTTGCATGGCAGCCAATTAGGGTTAGTAGGCTTACAAACCCTAATTGGCTACCATGCAAACATATCGTGGAGTTGGAAGAAACCGTCAGCATCCATAACCATGCAAAAGGGGTGCCCGACGCAACGATGACATCAGTTGCGTTCCAGCTCGCATCACGTCCAAAAAAGCCGCTGAAAAAAAAAAGCGCGGGCACTTCACTTTTTTTTTTTTTGTTTTTTTTTTTCAGCGGCTCTTTTGGACCGGATGCGAGCTAGAACGCAACTGATGTCATCGTTGCGTCGGGCACCCCTTTTGCATGGTTATGGATGCTGACGGTTTCTTCCAACTCCACGATATGTTTGCATGGCAGCCAATTAGGGTTTGTAACCCTACTAACCCTAATTGGCTGCCATGCAAACATATCGTGGAGTTGGAAGAAACCGTCCGCATCCATAACCATGCAAAAGGGGTGCCTGACGCAACGATGACATCAGTTGCGTTCCAGCTCGCATCTGGTCCAAAAGAGCCGCTGAAAGAAAAAAAAAGCGCGGGCACTGCACTGTTTTTTTTTTCTTTTCTTTTTCTTCGGCGGCTCTTTTGGACCGGATGCGAGCTCGAACGCAACTGATGTCATCGTTGCGTCGGGCACCCCTTTTGCATGGTTATGGATGCTGACGGTTTCTTCCAACTCCACGATATCTTTGCATGGCAGCCAATTAGGGTTAGTAGGGTTACAAACCCTAATTGGCTGCCATGCAAACATATCGTGGAGTTGGGAGAAACCGTCAGCATCCATAACCATGCAAAAGGGGTGCCCGACGCAACGATGACATCAGTTGCGTTCCAGCTCGCATCACGTCCAAAAGAGCCGCTGAAAAAAAAAAGCGCGGGCACTTCACTGTTTTTTTGTTTTTGTTTTTTTTTTCAGCGGCTGTTTTGGACCGGATGCGAGCTGGAACGCAACTGATGTCATCGTTGCGTCGGGCACCCCTTTTGCATGGTTATGGATGCTGACGGTTTCTTCCAACTCCACGATATGTTTGCATGGCAGCCAATTACGGTTTGTAACCCTACTAACCCTAATTGGCTGCCATGCAAACATATCGTGCAGTTGGAAGAAACCGTCAGCATCCATAACCATGCAAAAGGGGTGCCCGACGCAACGATGACATCAGTTGCGTTCCAGCTCGCATCCGGTCGAAAATAGCCGCTGAAAAAAAAAAGCGCAGGCACTTCACTGTTTTTTTTTCTTTTTTTTTTTTCAGCAGCTCTTTTGGACCGGATGCGAGCTGGAACGCAAATGATGTTATGGTTGCGTCGGGCAACCCTTTTGCATGGTTATGGATGCTGACGGTTTCTTCCAACTCCACGATATGTTTGCATGGCAGTCAATTAGGGTTTGTAACCCTACTAACCCTAATTGGCTGCCATGCAAACATATCGTGGAGTTGGAAGAAACCGTCAGCATCCATAACCATGGAAAAGGGGTGCCCAACGCAACGATGACATCAGTTGCGTTCCAGCTCGCATCCGGTCCAAAAGAGCCGCTGAAGAAAAAAAAAGCGCGGGCACTTCACTGTTTTTTTTTCTTTTTTTTTTCTTCAGCGGCTCTTTTGGACCGGATGCGAGCTCGAACGCAACTGATGTCATCGTTGCGTCGGGCACCCCTTTTGCATGGTTATGGATGCTGACGGTTTCTTCCAACTCCACGATATGTTTGCATGGCAGCCAATTAGGGTTAGTAGGGTTACAAACCCTAATTGGCTGCCATGCAAACATATCGTGGAGTTGGAAGAAACCGTCAGCATCCATAACCATGGAAAAGGGGTGCCCGACGCAACGATGATATCAGTTGCGTTCCAGCTCGCATCCGGTCCAAAAGAACCGTTGAAACAAAAAAAAAGCGCGGGCACTTCACTGTTTTTTTTTCGGCGTTTTTTTTGGACCGGATGCGAGCTGGAACTCAACTGATGTCATCGTTGCGTCTGGCACCCCTTTTGCATGGTTATGGATGCTGACGGTTTCTTCCAACTCCACGATATGTTTGCACGGCAGATAATTAGGGTTTGTAACCCTACTAACCCTAATTGGCTGCCATGCAAACATATCGTGGAGTTGGAAGAAACCGTCAGCATCCATAACCATGCAAAAGGGGTGCCCGACGCAACGATGACATCAGTTGCGTTCGAGCTCGCATCCGGTCCAGAAGAGCCGCTGAAAAAAAAAAGCGGGCACTTCACTGTTTTTTTTTTTTTCAGCGGCTCTTTTGGACCGAATGCGAGCTCGAACGCAACTGATGTCATCGTTGCGTCGGGCACCCCTTTTGCATGATTATGGATGCTGACGGTTTCTTCCAACTCCACGATATGTTTGCATGGCAGCCAATTAGGGTTAGTAGGGTTACAAACCCTAATTGGCTGCCATGCAAACATATCGAGGAGTTGGAAGAAACCGTCAGCATCCATAACCATGCAAAAGGGGTGCCCGACGCAACGATGACATCAGTTGCGTTCCAGCTCGCATCCGGTCCAAAAGAGCCGCTGAAAAAAAAAAGCGCGGGCACTTCACTGTTTTTTTTTGTTTTTTTTTTCTAGCGGCTCTTTTTGACCGAATGCGAGCTCGAACGCAACTGATGTCATCGTTGCGTCGGGCACCCCTTTTGCATGGTTATGGATGCTGACGGTTTCTTCCAACTCCACGATATGTTTGCATGGCAGCCAATTAGGGTTAGTAGGGTTACAAACCCTAATTCGCTGCCATGCAAACATATCGTGGAGTTGGAAGAAACCGTCAGCATCCATAACCATGCAAAAGGGGTGCGCGACGCAACGATGACATCAGTTGCGTTCCAGCTCGCATCCAGTCCAAAAGAGCCGCTGAAAAAAAAAACAGTGAAGTGCTCGCGCTTTTTTTTTTCAGCGGCTCTTTTGGACCTGATGCGAGCTGGAACGCAACTGATGTCATCGTTGCGTCGGGCACCCCTTTTGCATGGTTATGGATGCTGACGGTTTCTTCCAACTCCACGATATGTTTGCATGGCAGCCAATTAGGGTTAGTAGGGTTACAAACCCTAATTGGCTGCCATGCAAACGTATCGTGGAGTTGGAGGAAACCGTCAGCGTCCATAACCATGCAAAAGGGGTGCCCGACGCAACGATGCGTTCCAGCTCCCACCCGGTCCAAAAGAGCCGCTGAAAAAAAAAAACAAAAAAAAAAGCGCGGGCACTTCACTGTTTTTTTTTAATTTTTTTTTGTTTTTTTTTAGCGGCTCTTTTGGAGCCGATGCGAGCCGGAACGCAATAGATGTCATCGGTGCGTCGGGCACCCCTTTTGCATGGTTATGGATGCTGACGGTTTCTTCCAACTCCACGATATGTTTGCATGGCAGCCAATTAGGGTTTGTAACTCTACTAACCCTAATTGGCTGCCATGCAAACATATCATGGGGTTGGAAGAAACCGTCAGCATCCATAACCATGCAAAAGGGGTGCCCGACGACAACGATGACGATGGAGAAAATTTTGGAAAAAATTTTGGAAAAAGATTTTGGAAAAAATTTTGGAAAAAATTTTGGAAAAAATTTTAAAAAAAAAATTTTGGAAAAAATTTTGGAAAAAATTTTTGGAAAAATTTTTGGAAAAAATTTGAGAGAAAAATTTTAGAAAAAATTTGAGAAAAAATTTTGGAAAAAATTTTGGAAAACAATTTTGGAAAAAATTTTGGAAAAACCTTTGCAAAAAATATTTGGAAAAATTGTGGGAATAATTTTGGAAAAAATTTTTAAAAAAAATTTCAGAAAAAAATTTTGGAAAAAATTTTTGGAAAAAATATCGGAAAAAAATTTTGGAGAAAATTTTGGACCGGATGCGAGCTAGAACGCAACTGATGTCATCGTTGCGTCGGGCACCCCTTTTGCATGGTTATGGATGCTGACGGTTTCTTCCAACTCCATGATATGTTTGCATGGCAGCCAATTAGGGTTAGTAGAGTTACAAACCCTAATTGGCTGCCATGCAAACGTATCGTGGAGTTGGAAGAAACCGTCAGCATCCATAACCATGCAAAAGGGGTGCCCGACGCAAAGATGACATCAGTTGCGTTCCAGCTCCCACCCGGTCCAAAAGAGCCGCTGACAAAAAAAAAAAAAGCGCGGGCATTTCACTGTTTTTTTTTTTGTTCTTTTGGAGCCGATGCGAGCTGGAACGCAACAAATGTCATCGGTGCGTCGGGCACCCCTTTTGCATGGTTATGGATGCTGACGGTTTCTTCCAACTCCACGATATGTTTGCATGGCAGCCAATTAGGGTTTGTAACTCTACTAACCCTAATTGGCTGCCATGCAAACATATCATGGAGTTGGAAGAAACCGTCAGCATCCATAACCATGCAAAAGGGGTGCCCGACGCAACGATGACATCAGTTGCGTTCCAGCTCGCATCCGGTCCAAAAGAGCCGATGCAAAAAAAAAAAAGCGCGGGCACTTCACTTTTTTTTTTTCAGTGGCTCTTTTGCACCGGATGCGAGCTGGAACGGAGCTGATGTCATCGTTGCGTCGGGCACCCCTTTTGCATGGTTATGGATGCTGACGGTTTCTTCCAACTCCACGATATGTTTGCATGGCAGCCAATTACGGTTTGTAACCCTACTAACCCTAATTGGCTGCCATGCAAACATATCGTGCAGTTGGAAGAAACCGTCAGCATCCATAACCATGGAAAAGGGGTGCCCGACGCAACGATGACATCAGTTGCGTTCCAGCTCGCATCACGTCCAAAAGAGCCGCTGAAAAAAAAAAGCGCAGGCACTTCACTGTTTTTTTTTCTTTTTTTTTTTTCAGCGGCTCTTTTGGACCGGATGCGAGCTGGAACGCAAATGATGTTATGGTTGCGTCGGGCAACCCTTTTGCATGGTTATGGATGCTGACGGTTTCTTCCAACTCCACGATATGTTTGCATGGCAGTCAATTAGGGTTTGTAACCCTACTAACCCTAATTGGCTGCCATGCAAACATATCGTGGAGTTGGAAGAAACCGTCAGCATCCATAACCATGGAAAAGGGGTGCCCGACGCAACGATGACATCAGTTGCGTTCCAGCTCGCATCACGTCCAAAAGAGCCGCTGAAAAAAAAAAGCGCGGGCACTTCACTGTTTTTTTGTTTTTGTTTTTTTTTTCAGCGGCTCTTTTGGACCGGATGCGAGCTAGAACGCAACTGATGTCATCGTTGCGTCGGGCACCCCTTTTGCATGGTTATGGATGCTGACGGTTTCTTCCAACTCCACGATATGTTTGCATGGCAGCCAATTAGGGTTTGTAACCCTACTAACCCTAATTGGCTGCCATGCAAACATATCGTGGAGTTGGAAGAAACCGTCAGCATCCATAACCATGCAAAAGGGGTGCCCGACGCAACGATGACATCAGTTGCGTTCAGCTCGCATCCGGTCCAAAAGAGCCGCTGAAAAAAAAAGCGCGGGCACTTCACTGTTTTTTTTTTCTTTTTTTTTTCTTCAGCGGCTCTTTTGGACCGGATGCGAGCTCGAACGCAACTGATGTCATCGTTGCGCCGGGCACCCCTTTTGCATGGTTATGGATGCTGACGGTTTCTTCCGACTCCACGATATCTTTGCATGGCAGCCAATTAGGGTTAGTAGGGTTACAAACCCTAATTGGCTGCCATGCAAACATATCGTGGAGTTGGGAGAAACCGTCAGCATCCATAACCATGCAAAAGGGGAGCCGGACGCAACGATGACATCAGTTGCGTTCCAGCTCGCATCACGTCCAAAAGAGCCGCTGAAAAAAAAAAGCGCGGGCACTTCACTGTTTTTTTGTTTTTGTTTTTTTTTTCAGCGGCTGTTTTGGACCGGATGCGAGCTGGAACGCAACTGATGTCATCGTTGCGTCGGGCACCCCTTTTGCATGGTTATGGATGCTGACGGTTTCTTCCAACTCCACGATATGTTTGCATGGCAGCCAATTACGGTTTGTAACCCTACTAACCCTAATTGGCTGCCATGCAAACATGTCGTGCAGTTGGAAGAAACCGTCAGCATCCATAACCATGCAAAAGGGGTGCCCGACGCAACGATGACATCAGTTGCGTTCCAGCTCGCATGCGGTCGAAAAGAGCCGCTGGAGAAAAAAGCGCAGGCACTTCACTGTTTTTTTTTCTTTTTTTTTTTTTCAGCGGCTCTTTTGGACCGGATGCGAGCTGGAACGCAAATGATGTTATGGTTGCGTCGGGCATCCCTTTTGCATGGTTATGGATGCTGACGGTTTCTTCCAACTCCACGATATGTTTGCATGGCAGTCAATTAGGGTTTGTAATCCTACTAACCCTAATTGGCTGCCATGCAAACATATCGTGGAGTTGGAAGAAACCGTCAGCATCCATAACCATGGAAAAGGGGTGCCCGGCGCAACGATGACATCAGTTGCGTTCCAGCTCGCATCCGGTCCAAAAGAGCCGCTGGAAAAAAAAAAGCGCGGGCACTCCAATGTTTTTTTGTTTTTGTTTTTTTTTTTCTTTCAGCGGCTCTTTTGGACCGGATGCGAGCTGGAACGCAACTGATGTCATCGTTGCGTCGGGCACCCCTTTTGCATGGTTATGGATGCTGACGGTTTCTTCCAACTCCACGATATGTTTGCATGGCAGTCAATTAGGGTTTGTAACCCTACTAACCCTAATTGGCTGCCATGCAAACATATCGTGGAGTTGGAAGAAACCGTCAGCATTCATAACCATGCAAAAGGGGTGCCCGAAGCAACGATGACATCAGTTGCGTTCCAGCTCGCATCCGGTCGAAAAAGCCGCTGAAAAAAAAAAAGCGCGGGCACTTCACTGTTTTTTTTTGTCAGCGGCTCTTTTGGACCGGATGCGAGCTGGAACGCAACTGATGTCATCGTTGCGTCGGGCACCCCTTTTGCATGGTTATGGATGCTGACGGTTTCTTCCAACTCCACGATATGTTTGCATGGCAGCCAATTAGGGTTTGTAACCCTACTAACCCTAATTGGCTGCCATGCAAACATATCGTGGAGTTGGAAGAAACCGTTAGCATCCATAACCATGCAAAAGGGGTGCCCGACGCAACGATGACATCAGTTGCGTTCAGCTCGCATCCGGTCCAAAAGAGCCGCTGAAAAAAAAAGCGCGGGCACTTCACTGTTTTTTTTTTCTTTTTTTTTTCTTCAGCGGCTCTTTTGGACCGGATGCGAGCTCGAACGCAACTGATGTCATCGTTGCGCCGGGCACCCCTTTTGCATGGTTATGGATGCTGACGGTTTCTTCCGACTCCACGATATCTTTGCATGGCAGCCAATTAGGGTTAGTAGGGTTACAAACCCTAATTGGCTGCCATGCAAACATATCGTGGAGTTGGGAGAAACCGTCAGCATCCATAACCATGCAAAAGGGGAGCCGGACGCAACGATGACATCAGTTGCGTTCCAGCTCGCATCACGTCCAAAAGAGCCGCTGAAAAAAAAAAGCGCGGGCACTTCACTGTTTTTTTGTTTTTGTTTTTTTTTTCAGCGGCTGTTTTGGACCGGATGCGAGCTGGAACGCAACTGATGTCATCGTTGCGTCGGGCACCCCTTTTGCATGGTTATGGATGCTGACGGTTTCTTCCAACTCCACGATATGTTTGCATGGCAGCCAATTACGGTTTGTAACCCTACTAACCCTAATTGGCTGCCATGCAAACATGTCGTGCAGTTGGAAGAAACCGTCAGCATCCATAACCATGCAAAAGGGGTGCCCGACGCAACGATGACATCAGTTGCGTTCCAGCTCGCATGCGGTCGAAAAGAGCCGCTGAAAAAAAAAGCGCAGGCACTTCACTGTTTTTTTTTCTTTTTTTTTTTTTCAGCGGCTCTTTTGGACCGGATGCGAGCTGGAACGCAAATGATGTTATGGTTGCGTCGGGCATCCCTTTTGCATGGTTATGGATGCTGACGGTTTCTTCCAACTCCACGATATGTTTGCATGGCAGTCAATTAGGGTTTGTAATCCTACTAACCCTAATTGGCTGCCATGCAAACATATCGTGGAGTTGGAAGAAACCGTCAGCATCCATAACCATGGAAAAGGGGTGCCCGGCGCAACGATGACATCAGTTGCGTTCCAGCTCGCATCCGGTCCAAAAGAGCCGCTGGAAAAAAAAAAGCGCGGGCACTCCAATGTTTTTTTGTTTTTGTTTTTTTTTTTCTTTCAGCGGCTCTTTTGGACCGGATGCGAGCTGGAACGCAACTGATGTCATCGTTGCGTCGGGCACCCCTTTTGCATGGTTATGGATGCTGACGGTTTCTTCCAACTCCACGATATGTTTGCATGGCAGTCAATTAGGGTTTGTAACCCTACTAACCCTAATTGGCTGCCATGCAAACATATCGTGGAGTTGGAAGAAACCGTCAGCATTCATAACCATGCAAAAGGGGTGCCCGAAGCAACGATGACATCAGTTGCGTTCCAGCTCGCATCCGGTCGAAAAAGCCGCTGAAAAAAAAAAGCGCGGGCACTTCACTGTTTTTTTTTGTCAGCGGCTCTTTTGGACCGGATGCGAGCTGGAACGCAACTGATGTCATCGTTGCGTCGGGCACCCCTTTTGCATGGTTATGGATGCTGACGGTTTCTTCCAACTCCACGATATGTTTGCATGGCAGCCAATTAGGGTTTGTAACCCTACTAACCCTAATTGGCTGCCATGCAAACATATCGTGGAGTTGGAAGAAACCGTTAGCATCCATAACCATGCAAAAGGGATGCCTGACGCAACGATGACATCAGTTGCGTTCTAGCTCGCATCCGGTCCAAAAGAGCCGCTGAAAAAAAAAAGCGCTGGCACTTCACTGTTTTTTTTCTTTTTTTTTTCTTCAGCGGCTCTTTTGGACCGGATGCGAGCTGGAACGCAACTGATGTCATCGTTGCGTCGGGCACCCCTTTTGCATGGTTATGGATGCTGACGGTTTCTTCCAACTCCACGATATGTTTGCATGGCAGCCAATTAGGGTTAGTAGGGTTACAAACCCTAATTGGCTACCATGCAAACATATCGTGGAGTTGGAAGAAACCGTCAGCATCCATAACCATGCAAAAGGGGTGCCCGACGCAACGATGACATCAGTTGCGTTCCAGCTCGCATCCGGTCCAAAAGAGCCGCTGAAAAAAAAAAGCGCGGGCACTTCACTGTTTTTTTTTCTTTTTTTTTTTCTTCAGCGGCTCTTTTGGACCGGATGCGAGCTCGAACGCAACTGATGTCATCGTTGCGTCGGGCACCCCTTTTGCATGGTTATGGATGCTGACGGTTTCTTCCAGCTGCACGATATGTTTGCATGGCAGTCAATTAGGGTTTGTAACCCTACTAACCCTAATTGGCTGCCATGCAAACATATCGTGGAGTTGGAAGAAACCGTCAGCATCCATAACCATGGAAAAGGGGTGCCCGACGCAACGATGACATCAGTTGCGTTCCAGCTCGCATCAAGTCCAAAAGAGCCGCTGAAAAAAAAAGCGCGGGCACTTCACTGTTTTTTTGTTTTTGTTTTTTTTTTCAGCGGCTCTTTTGGACGGGATGCGAGCTGGAACGCAACTGATGTCATCGTTGCGTCGGGCACCCCTTTTGCATGGTTATGGATGCTGACGGTTTCTTCCAACTCCACGATATGTTTGCATGGCAGCCAATTAGGGTTTGTAACCCTACTAACCCTAATTGGCTGCCATGCAAACATATCGTGGAGTTGGAAGAAACCGTCCGCATCCATAACCATGCAAAAGGGGTGCCCGACGCAACGATGACATCAGTTGCGTTCCAGCTCGCATCCGGTCCAAAAGAGCCGCTGAAAAAAAAAAAGCGCGGGCACTTCACTGTTTTTTTTTCTTTTTTTTTTCTTCAGCGGCTCTTTTGGACCGGATGCGAGCTTGAACGCAACTGATGTCATCGTTGCGTCGGGCACCCCTTTTGCATGGTTATGGATGCTGACGGTTTCTTCCAACTCCACGATATGTTTGCATGGCAGTCAATTAGGGTTTGTAACCCTACTAACCCTAATTGGCTGCCATGCAAACATATCGTGGAGTTGGAAGAAACCGTCAGCATCCATAACCATGGAAAAGGGGTGCCCGACGCAACGATGACATCAGTTGCGTTCCAGCTCGCATCAAGTCCAAAAGAGCCGCTGAAAAAAAAAAGCGCGGGCACTTCACTGTTTTTTTGTTTTTGTTTTTTATTCAGCGGCTCTTTTGGACCGGATGCGAGCTGGAACGCAACTGATGTCATCGTTGCGTCGGGCACCCCTTTTGCATGGTTATGGATGCTGACGGTTTCTTCCAACTCCACGATATGTTTGCATGGCAGCCAATTAGGGTTTGTAACCCTACTAACCCTAATTGGCTGCCATGCAAACATATCGTGGAGTTGGAAGAAACCGTCAGCATCCATAACCATGCAAAAGGGGTGCCCGACGCAACGATGACATCAGTTGCGTTCCAGCTCGCATCCGGTCCAAAAGAGCCGCTGAAAAGAAAAAAAAAAGCGCGGGCACTTCACTGTTTTTTTTTTCTTTTTTTTTTCTTCAGCGGCTCTTTTGGACCGGATGCGAGCTCGAACGCAACTGATGTCATCGTTGCGTCGGGCACCCCTTTTGCATGGTTATGGATGCTGACGGTTTCTTCCAACTCCACGATATGTTTGCATGGCAGTCAATTAGGGTTTGTAACCCTACTAACCCTAATTGGCTGCCATGCAAACATATCGTGGAGTTGGAAGAAACCGTCAGCATCCATAACCATGGAAAAGGGGTGCCCGACGCAACGATGACATCAGTTGCGTTGCAGCTCGCATCACGTCCAAAAGAGCCGCTGAAAAAAAAAGCGCGGGCACTTCACTGTTTTTTTGTTTTTGTTTTTTTTTCAGCGGCTCTTTTGGACCGGATGCGAGCTAGAACGCAACTGATGTCATCGTTGCGTCGGGCACCCCTTTTGCATGGTTATGGATGCTGACGGTTTCTTCCAACTCCACGATATGTTTGCATGGCAGCCAATTAGGGTTTGTAACCCTACTAACCCTAATTGGCTGCCATGCAAACATATCGTGGAGTTGGAAGAAACCGTCAGCATCCATAACCATGCAAAAGGGGTGCCCGACGCAACGATGACATCAGTTGCGTTCCAGCTCGCATCCGGTCCAAAAGAGCCGCTGAAAAAAAAAAGCGCGGGCACTTCACTGTTTTTTTTTTCTTTTTTTTTTCTTCAGCGGCTCTTTTGGACCGGATGCGAGCTCGAACGCAACTGATGTCATCGTTGCGTCGGGCACCCCTTTTGCATGGTTATGGATGCTGACGGTTTCTTCCGACTCCACGATATCTTTGCATGGCAGCCAATTAGGGTTAGTAGGGTTACAAACCCTAATTGGCTGCCATGCAAACATATCGTGGAGTTGGGAGAAACCGTCAGCATCCATAACCATGCAAAAGGGGAGCCGGACGCAACGATGACATCAGTTGCGTTCCAGCTCGCATCACGTCCAAAAGAGCCGCTGAAAAAAAAAGCGCGGGCACTTCACTGTTTTTTTGTTTTTGTTTTTTTTTTCAGCGGCTGTTTTGGACCGGATGCGAGCTGGAACGCAACTGATGTCATCGTTGCGTCGGGCACCCCTTTTGCATGGTTATGGATGCTGACGGTTTCTTCCAACTCCACGATATGTTTGCATGGCAACCAATTACGGTTTGTAACCCTACTAACCCTAATTGGCTGCCATGCAAACATATCGTGCAGTTGGAAGAAACCGTCAGCATCCATAACCATGCAAAAGGGGTGCCCGACGCAACGATGACATCAGTTGCGTTCCAGCTCGCATCCGGTCGAAAAGAGCCGCTGAAAAAAAAAAAAAGCGCAGGCACTTCACTGTTTTTTTTTCTTTTTTTTTTTTCAGCGGCTCTTTTGGACCGGATGCGAGCTGGAACGCAAATGATGTTATGGTTGCGTCGGGCAACCCTTTTGCATGGTTATGGATGCTGACGGTTTCTTCCAACTCCACGATATGTTTGCATGGCAGTCAATTAGGGTTTGTAACCCTACTAACCCTAATTGGCTGCCATGCAAACATATCGTGGAGTTGGAAGAAACCGTCAGCATCCATAACCATGGAAAAGGGGTGCCCAACGCAACGATGACATCAGTTGCGTTCCAGCTCGCATCCGGTCCAAAAGAGCCGCTGAAAAAAAAAAGCGCGGGCACTCCAATGTTTTTTTGTTTTTGTTTTTTTTTTCTTTCAGCGGCTCTTTTGGACCGGATGCGAGCTGGAACGCAACTGATGTCATCGTTGCGTCGGGCACCCCTTTTGCATGGTTATGGATGCTGACGGTTTCTTCCAACTCCACGATATGTTTGCATGGCAGCCAATTAGGGTTAGTAGGGTTACAAACCCTAATTGGCTGCCATGCAAACATATCGTGGAGTTGGAAGAAACCGTCAGCATCCATAACCATGGAAAAGGGGTGCCCGACGCAACGATGACATCAGTTGCGTTCCAGCTCGCATCCGGTCCAAAAGAACCGCTGAAACAAAAAAAAAAGCGCGGGCACTTCACTGTTTTTTTTTTCAGCGTTTTTTTTGGACCGGATGCGAGCTGGAACTCAACTGATGTCATCGTTGCGTCAGGCACCCCTTTTGCATGGTTATGGATGCTGACGGTTTCTTCCAACTCCACGATATGTTTGCACGGCAGATAATTAGGGTTTGTAACCCTACTAACCCTAATTGGCTGCCATGCAAACATATCGTGGAGTTGGAAGAAACCGTCAGCATCCATAACCATGCAAAAGGGGTGCCCGACGCAACGATGACATCAGTTGCGTTCGAGCTCCCTTCCGGTCCAAAAGAGCCGCTGAAAAAAAAAAGCGCGGGCACTTCACTGTTTTTTTTTTCTTTTTTTTTTTTCAGCGGCTCTTTTGGACCGAATGCGAGCTCGAACGCAACTGATGTCATCGTTGCGTCGGGCACCCCTTTTGCATCGTTATGGATGCTGACGGTTTCTTCCAACCCCACGATATGTTTGCATGGCAGCCAATTAGGGTTAGTAGGGTTACAAACCCTAATTGGCTGCCATGCAAACATATCGTGGAGTTGGAAGAAACCGTCAGCATCCATAACCATGCAAAAGGGGTGCCCGACGCAACGATGACATCAGTTACGTTCCAGCTCGCATCCGGTCCAAAAGAGCCGCTGAAAAAAAAAAGCGCGGGCACTTCACTGTTTTTTTTTGTTTTTTTTTCTTTCAGCGGCTCTTTTGGACCGGATGCGAGCTGGAACGCAACTGATGTCATCGTTGCATCGGGCACCCCTTTTGCATGGTTATGGATGCTGACGGTTTCTTCCAACTCCACGATATGTTTGCATGGCAGCCAATTAGGGTTAGTAGGGTTACAAACCCTAATTGGCTGCCATGCAAACATATCGTGGAGTTGGAAGAAACTGTCAGCATCCATAACCATGCAAAAGGGGTGCCCGAAGCAACGATGACATCAGTTGCGTTCCAGCTCGCATCCGGTCCAAAAGAACCGCTGAATCAAAAAAAAAAAGCGCGGGCACTTCACTGTTTTTTTTTTCAGCGTTTTTTTTTTGGACCGGATGCGAGCTGGAACTCAACTGATGTCACCGTTGCGTCGGGCACCCCTTTTGCATGGTTATGGATGCTGACGGTTTCTTCCAACTCCACGATATGTTTGCACGGCAGATAATTAGGGTTTGTAACCCTACTAACCCTAATTGGCTGCCATGCAAACATATCGTGGAGTTGGAAGAAACCGTCAGCATCCACAACCATGCAAAAGGGGTGCCCGACGCAACGATGACATCGGTTGCGTTCCAGCTCGCATCCGGTCCAAAAGAGCCGCTGAAAAAAAAAAAAGCGCGGGCACTTCACTGTTTTTTTTTTTCAGCGGCTCTTTTTGACCGAATGCGAGCTCGAACGCAACTGATGTCATCGTTGCGTCGGGCACCCCTTTTGCATGGTTATGGATGCTGACGGTTTCTTCCAACTCCACGATATGTTTGCATGGCAGCCAATTAGGGTTAGTAGGGTTACAAACCCTAATTCGCTGCCATGCAAACATATCGTGGAGTTGGAAGAAACCGTCAGCATCCATAACCATGCAAAAGGGGTCCCCGACGCAACGATGACATCAGTTGCGTTCCAGCTCGCATCCAGTCCAAAAGAGCCGCTGAAAAAAAAAAACAGTGAAGTGCTCGCGCTTTTTTTTTTAGCGGCTCTTTTGGAGCCGATGCGAGCTGGAACGCAATAGATGTCATCGGTGCGTCGGGCACCCCTTTTGCATGGTTATGGATGCTGACGGTTTCTTCCAACTCCACGATATGTTTGCATGGCAGTCAATTAGGGTTTGTAACCCTACTAACCCTAATTGGCTGCCATGCAAACATATCGTGGAGTTGGAAGAAACCGTCAGCATCCATAACCATGGAAAAGGGGTGCCCGACGCAACGATGACATCAGTTGCGTTCCAGCTCGCATCACGTCCAAAAGAGCCGCTGAAAAAAAAAAGCGCGGGCACTTCACTGTTTTTTTGTTTTTGTTTTTTTTTTCAGCGGCTCTTTTGGACCGGATGCGAGCTAGAACGCAACTGATGTCATCGTTGCGTCGGGCACCCCTTTTGCATGGTTATGGATGCTGACGGTTTCTTCCAACTCCACGATATCTTTGCATGGCAGCCAATTAGGGTTTGTAACCCTACTAACCCTAATTGGCTGCCATGCAAACATATCGTGGAGTTGGAAGAAACCGTCAGCATCCATAACCATGCAAAAGGGGTGCCCGACGCAACGATGACATCAGTTGCGTTCCAGCTCGCATCCGGTCCAAAAGAGCCGCTGAAAAAAAAAAGCGCGGGCACTTCACTGTTTTTTTTTCTTTTTTTTTTCTTCAGCGGCTCTTTTGGACCGGATGCGAGCTCGAACGCAACTGATGTCATCGTTGCGTCGGGCACCCCTTTTGCATGGTTATGGATGCTGACGGTTTCTTCCGACTCCACGATATCTTTGCATGGCAGCCAATTAGGGTTAGTAGGGTTACAAACCCTAATTGGCTGCCATGCAAACATATCGTGGAGTTGGGAGAAACCTTCAGCATCCATAACCATGCAAAAGGGGAGCCGGACGCAACGATGACATCAGTTGCGTTCCAGCTCGCATCACGTCCAAAAGAGCCGCTGAAAAAAAAAAGCGCGGGCACTTCACTGTTTTTTTGTTTTTGTTTTTTTTTTTCAGCGGCTGTTTTGGACCGGATGCGAGCTGGAACGCAACTGATGTCATCGTTGCGTCGGGCACCCCTTTTGCATGGTTATGGATGCTGACGGTTTCTTCCAACTCCACGATATGTTTGCATGGCAGCCAATTACGGTTTGTAACCCTACTAACCCTAATTGGCTGCCATGCAAACATATCGTGCAGCTGGAAGAAACCATCAGCATCCATAACCATGCAAAAGGGGTGCCCGACGCAACGATGACATCAGTTGCGTTCCAGCTCGCATCCGGTCGAAAAGAGCCGCTGAAAAAAAAAAAGCGCAGGCACTTCACTGTTTTTTTTTCTTTTTTTTTTCAGCGGCTCTTTTGGACCGGATGCGAGCTGGAACGCAAATGATGTTATGGTTGCGTCGGGCAACGCTTTTGCATGGTTATGGATGCTGACGGTTTCTTCCAACTCCACGATATGTTTGCATGGCAGTCAATTAGGGTTTGTAACCCTACTAACCCTAATTGGCTGCCATGCAAACATATCGTGGAGTTGGAAGAAACCGTCAGCATCCATAACCATGGAAAAGGGGTGCGCGACGCAACGATGACATCAGTTGCGTTCCAGCTCGCATCCGGTCCAAAAGAGCCGCTGAAAAAAAAAAGCGCGGGCACTCCAATGTTTTTTTGTTTTTGTTTTTTTTTTCTTTCAGCGGCTCTTTTGGACCGGATGCGAGCTGGAACGCAACTGATGTCATCGTTGCGTCGGGCACCCCTTTTGCATGGTTATGGATGCTGACGGTTTCTTCCAACTCCACGATATGTTTGCATGGCAGCCAATTAGGGTTTGTAACCCTACTAACCCTACTAACCCTAATTGGCTGCCATGCAAACATATCGTGGAGTTGGAAGAAACCGTCAGCATCCATAACCATGCAAAAGGGGTGCCCGACGCAACGATGACATCAGTTGCGTTCCAGCTCGCATCCGGTCCAAAAGAACCGCTGAAACAAAAAAAAAGCGCGGGCACTTCACTGTTTTTTTTTTCAGCGTTTTTTTTGGACCGGATGCGAGCTGGAACTCAACTGATGTCATCGTTGCGTCGGGCACCCCTTTTACATGGTTATGGATGCTGACGGTTTCTTCCAACTCCACGATATGTTTGCACGGCAGATAATTAGGGTTTGTAACCCTACTAACCCTAATTGGCTGCCATGCAAACATATCGTAGAGTTGGAAGAAACCGTCAGCATCCATAA
The DNA here is from genome assembly GCA_964036045.1 of Eutreptiella sp. 'Long Island Sound 2002'. Lineage (NCBI taxonomy): Eukaryota > Euglenozoa > Euglenophyceae > Eutreptiales > Eutreptiaceae > Eutreptiella > Eutreptiella sp. 'Long Island Sound 2002'. Next base: position 43,621,469 of record OZ038387.1, on the reverse strand, counting down.
CCATGCAAAAGGGGTGCCCGACGCAACGATGACATCAGTTGCGTTCGAGCTCGCATCCGGTCCAAAAGAGCCGCTGAAAAAAAAAAGCGGGCACTTCACTGTTTTTTTTTTTTTTCAGCGGCTCTTTTGGACCGAATGCGAGCTCGAACGCAACTGATGTCATCGTTGCGTCGGGCACCCCTTTTGCATTGTTATGGATGCTTACGGTTTCTTCCAACTCCACGATATGTTTGCATGGCAGCCAATTAGGGTTAGTAGGGTTACAAACCCTAATTGGCTGCCATGCAAACATATCGTGGAGTTGGAAGAAACCGTCAGCATCCATAACCATGCAAAAGGGGTGCCCGACGCAACGATGACATCAGTTGCGTTCAACCTCGCATCCGGTCCAAAAGAGCCGCTGAAAAAAAAAAGCGCGGGCACTTCACTGTTTTTTTTTCTGTTTTTTTTTTCTTTCAGCGGCTCTTTTGGACCGGATGCGAGCTGGAACGCAACTGATGTCATCGTTGCGTCGGGCACCCCTTTTGCATGGTTATGGATGCTGACGGTTTCTTCCAACTCCACGATATGTTTGCATGGCAGCCAATTAGGGTTAGTAGGGTTACAAACCCTAATTGGCTGCCATGCAAACATATCGTGGAGTTGGAAGAAACCGTCAGCATCCATAACCATGCAAAAGGGGTGCCCGACGCAACGATGACATCAGTTGCGTTCCAGCTCGCATCCGGTCCAAAAGAGCCGCTGAAAAAAAAAAGCGCGGGCACTTCACTGTTTTTTTTTCTGTTTTTTTTTTCTTTCAGCGGCTCTTTTGGACCGGATGCGAGCTGGAACGCAACTGATGTCATCGTTGCGTCGGGCACCCCTTTTGCATGGTTATGGATGCTGACGGTTTCTTCCAACTCCACGATATGTTTGCATGGCAGCCAATTAGGGTTAGTAGGGTTACAAACCCTAATTGGCTGCCATGCAAACATATCGTGGAGTTGGAAGAAACTGTCAGCATCCATAACCATGCAAAAGGGGTGCCCGAAGCAACGATGACATCAGTTGCGTTCCAGCTCGCATCCGGTCCAAAAGAACCGCTGAATCAAAAAAAAAAGCGCGGGCACTTCACTGTTTTTTTTTTCAGCGTTTTTTTTGGACCGGATGCGAGCTGGAACTCAACTGATGTCACCGTTGCGTCGGGCACCCCTTTTGCATGGTTATGGATGCTGACGGTTTCTTCCAACTCCACGATATGTTTGCACGGCAGATAATTAGGGTTTGTAACCCTACTAACCCTAATTGGCTGCCATGCAAACATATCGTGGAGTTGGAAGAAACCGTCAGCATCCACAACCATGCAAAAGGGGTGCCCGACGCAACGATGACATCAGCTGCGTTCCAGCTCGCATCCGGTGCAAAAGAGCCACTGAAAAAAAAAAAAAAGTGAAGTGCCCGCGCTTTTTTTTTTTTTTGCATCGGCTCTTTTGGACCGGATGCGAGCTGGAACGCAACTGATGTCATCTCTACTAACCCTAATTGGCTGCCATGCAAACATATCATGCGGTTGGAAGAAACCGTCAGCATCCATAACCATGCAAAAGGGGTGCCCGACGACAGAGATGATGATGATGAAAATTTTGGAAAAAATTTTGGAAAAAAATTTTGGAAAAAATTTTGGAAAAAATTTTGGAAAAAATTTTAAAAAAAAATTTTGGAAAAAAATTTCGGAAAAAATTTTGGAAAAAAATTTTAGAAAAAATTTGAGAAAAAATTTTGGAAAAAATTTTGGAAAAAAATTTTGGAAAAAATTTTGGAAAAACCTTTGGAAAAATATTTGAAAAAATTTTGGAAATAATTTTGGAAAAAATTTTTAAAAAATATTTTGGAAAAAAATTTTGGAAAAAATTTTGGAAAAAAATATCGGAAAAAAATTTTGGAGAAAATTTTGGACCGGATGCGAGCTAGAACGCAACTGATGTCATCGTTGCGTCGGGCACCCCTTTTGCATGGTTATGGATGCTGACGGTTTCTTCCAACTCCATGATATGTTTGCATGGCAGCCAATTAGGGTTAGTAGAGTTGATTTGAGAACAGATTTCAACAAAAACAGAGTCCCTGTTCATCTTGCTTGAGGTGCCTGTACTGCTTCGCAGTTTTAAACACGAGGGCAAGTGCAGAAGGTCAAAAACATTTTGGAAAAAATTTTGGGAAATTTAGGAAAAATTTTTGGAAAAAATTTTGGAAAATTTTGAAAAAAAATTTTGGAGAAAATTTTGAAAAAAAATTTTGGAAAAATTTTGGAAATAATTTTGGAAAAAATTTTGGAAAAATTATTTGGAAAAATTGTGGAAATAATTTTGCAAAAAAGTTTTTAAAAAAATTTTGGAAAAAAATTTTGGAAAAAATTTTGGAAAAAAATATTGGAAAAAAATTTTGGAGAAAATTTTGGAAAAAAATTTTGGAGAAAATTTTGAAAAAAAATTTTGGAAAAATTTTGGAAATAATTTTGGAAGAAATTTTGGAAAAAATATTTAAAAAAAATATTGGAAAAAAATTTTGGAAAAAATTTAGGAAAATATTTTGGCAAAAATTTTGGAAAAAAATTTTGGAAAAAATTTTGGAAAGAATTGTGGAAAAAATTTGAGAAAAAGATTTGGAAAAAATTTTGAAAAAAAATTTTGCAAAAAAATTTTGGAAAAGATTGAAGAATCATCTTGTCGCAAATTTCTGGCTACCAAGCCTTATGACACAAGAATAAGTCTAAAGAAGCCGTGAGTCGCGAATTTGCGGCTACCAAGCCCAAAGGCCAAGAATACCATTGTAGAAGAAGCTGTGTGTCGCAAAATTGCAGCTACCAAGCCCAAAAATGCAATTATGCGGCTAACGAATCCCGAAGTCGCAAATTTGCGGCTACCCACCCCCAAGATGCACATAGAAAGTGAAAGAAGCATGTAGGCGCGAATTCGCGGCTACCAAGCCCAAAGACGCAAGGGAGTGGTACACAACCTGCTTGTGCAGTTTTTCACCCTGGGCAGCTCAAAAATCGAAGTTTTCGAAACTTATTTTTTTGATATCGTGATCACCTAAAATGACCACCCAAGATATGTAAAGCATGTTTTAGCCCGTATTTATGTAGATCATACCCGATTTTGGGTGTGTGATACCTGGCATAGATTCTCTGCGATGTGGACTGCCGAAGGCAATGGAATTTCGACATTTAAAGTTGAAGAATCATCTAGTCGCGAGGGCCTGAACTCAGGCCGAAACCATGGTACCATACCAATGATTTGAGAACAGATTTCAACAAAAACAGAGTCCCTGTTCATCCTGCTTGAGGTGCCTGTAGTGCTTCGCAGTTTTAAACACGAGGGCAAGTGCAGAAGGTCAAAAAAATTTTGGAAAAAATTTTGGAAAAAAATTTTGGGAAATTTTTGGAAAAACTTTTGGAAAAAATTTTCAACAAAAATTTTTGAAAAAATTTTCGAAAAAGTTTTTAAAAAAATTTTGGAAAAAAGTTTTTGAAAAAATTTTGGAAAAAAATTTTGGAAATAATTTCGGAAAAAATTTCGGAAAAAATTTTGGAAAAAAATTTTGGAAAAAATTTTGGAAGAAATTTTGGAAAAAATTTTAAAAAAAAATCTTTGGAAAAAATTTTGGAAAAAAATTTTGGAAAAAATTTTGGAAAAAATTTTTGAAATAATTTTGGAAAAAATTTTGAAAAAAAAATTTTGGAAAAAATTTTGGAAAAAATCATGGAAAAAAATTTTGGAAAAAATTTTGGAAAAAATTTTGGAAAAAAATTTTGAAAAAACTTTGGAAAAAATTTTGGAAAAATTTTGGAAAAAAATTTTGGAAAAAATTTTGAAAAAAAAATTTTGGAAAAAATTTTGGAAAAAATCTCGCAAAAAATTTTGGAAAAAAATTTTGGAAAAAAACTTGGAAAAAATTTTGCAAAAAATTTTGATAAAAAATTTTGCAAAAAAATTTTGGAAAAGATTGAAAAGCCTAAAGACGCAAGGGACTGGTACACAACCTGCTTATGCAGTTTTTCACCCCGGGCAGCTCAAAATTCCAAGTTTTCGAGACTTATTTTTTTGATATTGTGATCACCTAAAATGACCACCAAAGATATGTAAAGCATGTTTTAGCCCGTATTTATGTAGTTCATACCCTATTTTGGGTGTGTGTTACTTGGGATAGATTCTCTGCGAGGTGGACTGCCGAAGGCAATTCAAGTTCCACATTTAAAGTTGAAGTATCATCTTCTCGTGAATTTGTGGCTACCAAGCCTTATGACACAAGAATAAGTCTAAAGAAGCCGTGAGTCGCGAATTTGCGGCTACCAAGCCCAAGGACCAAAGATCCCGGAGTCGCAAATTTGCGGCTACCAACCCCCAAGATGCACATAGAAAGTGAAAGAAACATGTAGCCGCGAATTTGCGGCTACCAAGGCCAAAGACGCAAGGGACTGGCACACAACCTGCTTATGCAGTTTTTCACCCTGGGCAGCTCAAAAATCGAAGTTTTCGAAACTTATTTTTTTGATATCGTGATCACCTAAAATGACCACCAAAGATGTGTAAAGCATGTTTTAGCCCGTATTTATGTAGTTCATACCCTATTTTGGGTGTGTGTTACTTGGGATAGATTCTCTGCGAGGTGGACTGCCGAAGGCAATTCAAGTTCCACATTTAAAGTTGAAGTATCATCTTCTCGTGAATTTGTGGCTACCAAGCCTTATGACACAAGAATAAGTCTAAAGAAGCCGTGAGACGCGAATTTGCGGCTACCAAGCCCAAGGACCAAAGATCCCGGAGTCGCAAATTTGCGGCTACCAACCCCCAAGATGCACATAGAAAGTGAAAGAAACATGTAGCCGCGAATTTGCGGCTACCAAGGCCAAAGACGCAAGGGACTGGCACACAGCCTGCTTATGCAGTTTTTCACCCTGGGCAGCTCAAAAATCGAAGTTTTCGAAACTTATTTTTTTGATATCGTGATCACCTAAAATGACCACCAAAGATATGTAAAGCATGTTTTAGCCCGTATTTATGTAGTTCATACCCTATTTTGGGTGTGTGTTACTTGGGATAGATTCTCTGCGAGGTGGACTGCCGAAGGCAATATAAGTTCCACATTTGAAGTTGAAAAAATTTTGCAAAAAATTTTGGAAAAAATTTTTGAAAAAAATTTTGGAAAAAATTTTGGAAAAAATTAAAAAAAATTTTTTTGTGGAAAAAATGTTGGAAACAATGTTGGAAAATTTTTTGGAAACAATTTCAGAAAAAATTTTGCAAAAAAATTTTTGGAAAAAATTTTCGGAAAAAATTTTGGAAAAAATTTTGGAAAAAATTTTGGAAAAAATTTTGAAAAAAAATTTTGCAAAAAAATTTTGGAAAAGATTGAAGAATCATCTTGTCGCAAATTTGTGGCTACCAAGCCTTATGACACAAGAATAAGTCTGAAGAAGCCGTGAGTCGCGAATTTGCGGCTACCAAGCCCAAAGGCCAAGAATACCATTGTAGAAGAAGCTGTGTGTCGCAAAATTGCAGCTACCAAGCCCGAAAATTCAATTATGCAGCTAACGAATCCCGAAGTCGCAAATTTGCGGCTACCAACCCCCAAGATGCACATAGAAAGTGAAAGAAACATGTAGCCGCGAATTTGCGGCTACCAAGGCCAAAGACGCAAGGGACTGGCACACAACCTGCTTATGCAGTTTTTCACCTTGGGCAGCTCAAAATTCCAAGTTTTCGAAACTTATTTTTTTGATATCGTGATCACCTAAAATGACCACCAAAGATATGTAAAGCATGTTTTAGCACGTATTTATGTAGTTCATACCCTATTTTGGGTGTGTGTTACTTGGGATAGATTCTCTGCGAGGTGGACTGCCGAAGGCAATATAAGTTCCACATTTAAAGTTAAAAAAATTTTCGAAAAAATTTTGGAAAAAATTTTTGAAAAAAAATTTGGAAAAAATTTTGGAAAAAATTTAAAAAATTTTTTTTTGAAAAAAATGTTGGAAACAATGTTGGAAAAAACTCGGAAAAAAATTTTCGAAAAAATTTTGGAAAAAATTTTGGAAAAAAATTTTGGAAATAATTTTGGAAAAAATTTTCGAAAAAATTTTGGAAAAAATTTTGGAAAAAAATTTGAGAAATAATTTTGGAAAAAATTTTGGAAAAAATTTAAAAAAAATTTTTTGGAAAAAATGTTGGAAACAATTTTGGAAAAAATTTTGGAAAAAAAATTTCGAAAAAATTTTGGAAAAAATTTTGGAAAAAAATTATGGAAATAATATTGGAAAAAATTTTGGAAAAAATTTTGGAAAGAAATTTCAGAAAAAATTTTGGAAAAAAATTTTGGAAAAAATTTTGGAAAAAATTTTGAGAAAAATTTTGAAAAAAATTTTGCAAAAAAATTTTGGAAAAGATTGAAAAGCCTAAAGACGCAAGGGACACGTACACAACCTGCTTATGCAGTTTTTCACCCCGGGCAGCTCAAAATTCGAAGTTTTCGAGACTTATTTTTTTGATATTGTGATCACCTAAAATGACCACCAAAGATATGTAAAGCATGTTTTAGCCCGTATTTATGTAGTTCATACCCTATTTTGGGTGTGTGTTACTTGGGATAGATTCTCTGCGAGGTGGACTGCCGAAGGCAATTCAAGTTCCACATTTAAAGTTGAAGTATCATCTTCTCGTGAATTTGTGGCTAACAAGCCTTATGACACAAGAATAAGTCTAAAGAAGCCGTGAGTCGCGAATTTGCGGCTACCAAGCCCCAAGATGCACATAGAAAGTTAAAGAAGCATGTAGCCGCGAATTTGCGGCTACCAAGCCCAAAGACGCAAGGGACAAGTACACAACCTGAGTCGCGAATTTGCGGCTACCAAGCCCAGGGACCAAAGATACCATTGTAGAAGCCGTGTGTCGCTATTCTGGAAAAAATTTTGGCAAAAATTTTTGAGAAAAATATTGGAAAAAATTTTGGAAAAAATTTTTGAAAAAATTTTTGGAAAAAACGCACAAGGTTAGGGTTACGCACATAGAAAGTTAAAGAAGCATGTAGCCGCGAATTTGCGGCTACCAAGCCCAAAGACGCAAGGGACAAGTACACAACCTGAGTCGCGAATTTGCGGCTACCAAGCCCAGGGACCAAAGATACTATTGTAGGAGCCGTGTGTCGCAATTTTGGAAAAAATTTTGGCAAAAATTTTTGAAAAAAATTTTTGAAAAAACGCACAAGGTTAGGGTTACGCACATAGAAAGTTAAAGAAGCATGTAGCCGCGAATTTGCGGCTACCAAGCCCAAAGACGCAAGGGACAAGTACACAACCTGAGTCGCGAATTTGCGGCTACCAAGCCCAGGGACCAAAGATACCATTGTAGAAGCCGTGTGTCGCAATTTTGGAAAAAATTTTGGCACAAATTTTTGAAAAAAATATTGGAAAAATTGTGGAAAAAATTTTTGAAAAAAATTTTGGAAAAAACGCACAAGGTTAGGGTTACGCACATAGAAAGTTAAAGAAGCATGTAGCCGCGAATTTGCGGCTACCAAGCCCAAAGATGCAAGGGACAAGTACACAACCTGAGTCGCGAATTTGCGGCTACCAAGCCCAGGGACCAAAGATACCATTGTAGAAGCCGTGTGTCGCAATTTTGGAAAAAATTTTGGAAAAAATTTTTGAAAAAAATATTGGAAAAATTTTTGGAAAAAATTTTTGAAAAAATTTTTGCAAAAAAAGCACAAGGTTAGGGTTACGCACATAGAAAGTTAAAGAAGCATGTAGCCGCGAATTTGCGGCTACCAAGCCCAAAGAGGCAAGGGACAAGTACACAACCTGAGTCGCGAACTTGCGGCTACCAAGCCCAGGGACCAAAGATACCATTGTAGAAGCCGTGTGTCGCAATTTTGGAAAAAATTTTGGCAAAAATTTTTGAAAAAAATATTGGAAAAATTTAAGAAAAAATTTTTGAAAAAAATTTTGGAAAAAACGCACAAGGTTAGGGTTACGCACATAGAAAGTGAAAGAAGCATGTAGCCGCGAATTTGCGGCTACCAAGCCCAAAGACGCAAGGGACAAGTACACAACCTGAGTCGCGAATTTGCGGCTACCAAGCCCAGGGACCACAGATACCATTGTAGCAGCCGTGTGTCGCAATTTTGGAAAAAATTTTGGCAAAAATTTTTGAAAAAAATTTTGGAAAAAACGCACAAGGTTAGGGTTACGCACATAGAAAGTTAGAGAAGCATGTAGCCGCGAATTTGCGGCTACCAAGCCCAAAGACGCAAGGGACAAGTACACAACCTGAGTCGCGAATTTGCGGCTACCAAGCCCAGGGACCAGGGATACCATTGTAGAAGCCGTGTGTCGCAATTTTGGAAAAAATTTTGGCAAAAATTTTTGAAAAAAATATATTTGAAAATTTTGGAAAAAATTTTTGAAAAAAATTCTGGAAAAAACGCACAAGGTTAGGGTTCCGCACATAGAAAGTTAAAGAAGCATGTAGCCGCGAATTTGCGGCTACCAAGCCCAAAGACGCAAGGGACAAGTACACAACCTGAGTCGCGAATTAGCGGCTACCAAGCCCAGGGACCAAAGATACCATTGTAGAAGCCGTGTGTCGCAATTTTGGAAAAAAATTTGGCAAAAATATTTGAAAAAAATATTGGAAAAATTTTCGAAAAAATTTTTGAAAAATTTTTTGGAAAAAACGCACAAGGTTAGGGTTACGCACATAGAAAGTTAAAGAAGCATGTAGCCGCGAATTTGCGGCTACCAAGCCCAAAGACGCAAGGGACAAGTACACAACCTGAGTCGCGAATTTGCGGCTACCAAGCCCAGGGACCAAAGATACCATTGTAGAAGCCGTGTGTCGCAATTTTGGAAAAAATTTTGTCTGAGTCTTTTTGAAAAAAATATTGGGAAAATTTTGGAAAAAATTTTTGAAAAAAATTTTGGAAAAAACGCACAAGGTTAGGGTTACGCACATAGAAAGGGAAAGAAGCATGTAGCCGCGAATTTGCGGCTACCAAGCCCAAAGACGCAAGGGACAAGTACACAACCTGAGTCGCGAATTTGCGGCTACCAAGCCCAGGGACCACAGATACCATTGTAGGAGCCGTGTGTCGCAATTTTGGAAAACATTTTGGCAAAAATTTTTGAAAAAAATATTGGAAAATTTTTGGAAAAAATTTTTCAAATTTTTTTTGGAAAAAACGCACAAGGTTAGGGTTACGCACATAGAAAGTTAAAGAAGCATGTAGCCGCGAATTTGCGGCTACCAAGCCCAAAGACGCAAGGGACAAGTACACAACCTGAGTCGCGAATTTGCGGCTACCAAGCCCAGGGACCAAAGATACCATTGTAGAAGCCGTGTGTCGCAATTTTGGAAAAAATTTTGGCAAAAATTTTTGAAAAGAATATTGGAAAATTTTTCGAAAAAATTTTTGAAAAAATTTTTGGAAAAAACGCACAAGGTTAGGGTTACGCACATAGAAAGTTAAAGAAGCATGTAGCCGCGAATTTGCGGCTACCAAGCCCAAAGACGCAAGGGACAAGTACACAACCTGAGTCGCGAATTTGCGGCTACCAAGCCCAGGGACCAAAGATACCATTGTAGAAGCCGTGTGTCGCAATTTGAGAAAAAATTTTGGAAAAAAATTTTTGAAAAAAATATTGGAAAAATTTTGGAAAAAATTGTTGAAAATTTTTTTGGAAAAAACGCACAAGGTTAGGGTTACGCACATAGAAAGTGAAAGAAGCATGTAGCCGCGAATTTGCGGCTACCAAGCCCAAAGACGCAAGGGACAAGTACACAACCTGAGTCGCGAATTTGCGGCTACCAAGCCCAGGGACCACAGATACCATTGTAGGAGCCGTGTGTCGCAATTTTGGAAAAAATTTTGGCAAAAATTTTTGAAAAAAATATTGGAAAAATTTCCGAAAAAATTTTTGAAAAATTTTTTGGAAAAAACGCACAAGGTTAGGGTTACGCACATAGAAAGTTAAAGAAGCATGTAGCCGCGAATTTGCGGCTACCAAGCCCAAAGACGCAAGGGACAAGTACACAACCTGAGTCGCGAATTTGCGGCTACCAAGCCCAGGGACCAAAGATACCATTGTAGGAGCCGTGTGTCGCAATTTTGGAAAAAATTTTGGCAAAAATTTTTGAAAAAAATATTGGAAAAATTTTTGAAAAAATTTTTGAAAAAATTTTTGGAAAAAACGCACAAGGTTAGGGTTACGCACATAGAAAGTTAAAGAAGCATGTAGCCGCGAATTTGCGGCTACCAAACCCAAAGACGCAAGGGACAAGTACACAACCTGAGTCGCGAATTTGCGGCTACCAAGCCCAGGGACCAAAGATACCATTGTAGAAGCCGTGTGTCGCAATTTTGGAAAAAAATTTGGCAAAAATTTTTGAAAAAAATATTGGAAAAATTTCGGAAAAAATTTTTGAAAAATTTTTTGGAAAAAACGCACAAGGTTAGGGTTACGCACATAGAAAGTTAAAGAAGCATGTAGCCGCGAATTTGCGGCTACCAAGCCCAAAGACACAAGGGACAGGTACACAACCTGAGTCGCGAATTTGCGGCTACCAAGCCCAGGGACCAAAGATACCATTGTAGAAGCCGTGTGTCGCAATTTTGGAAAAAATTTTGGCAAAAATTTTTGGAAAAAAATATTGGAAAAATTTTGGAAAAAATTTTTGAAAAAAATTTTGGAAAAAACGCACAAGGTTAGGGTTACGCACATAGAAAGTGAAAGGAGCATGTAGTCGCGAGTTTGCGGCTACCAAGCCCAAAGACGCAAGGGACAAGTACACAACCTGAGTCGCGAATTTGCGGCTACCAAGCCCAGGGACCACAGATACCATTGTAGGAGCCGTGTGTCGCAATTTTGGAAAAAATTTTGGCAAAAATTTTTGAAAAAAATATTGGAAAAATTTTGGAAAAAATTTTTGAAAAAAATTTTGGAAAAAACGCACAAGGTTAGGGTTACGCACATAGAAAGTTAAAGAAGCATGTAGCCGCGAATTTGCGGCTACCAAGCCCAAAGACGCAAGGGACAAGTACACAACCTGAGTCGCGAATTTGCGGCTACCAAGCCCAGGGACCAAAGATACCATTGTAGAAGCCGTGTGTCGCAATTTCGGAAAAAATTTTGGCAAAAAATTTTGAAAAAAATATTGGAAAAATTTGGGAAAAAATTTTTGAAAAAAATTTTGGAAAAAACGCACAAGGTTAGGGTTACGCACATAGAAAGTGAAAGAAGCATGTAGCCGCGAATTTGCGGCTACCAAGCCCAAAGACGCAAGGGACAAGTACACAACCTGAGTCGCGAATTTGCGGCTACCAAGCCCAGGGACCACAGATACCATTGTAGGAGCCGTGTGTCGCAATTTTGGAAAAAATTTTGGCAAAAATTTTTGAAAAAAAATATTGGAAAAATTTTGGAAAAAATTTTTGAAAATTTTTTTGGAAAAAACGCACAAGGTTAGGGTTACGCACATAGAAAGTTAAAGAAGCATGTAGCCGCGAATTTGCGGCTACCAAGCCCAAAGACGCAAGGGACAAGTACACAACCTGAGTCGCGAATTTGCGGCTACCAAGCCCAGGAACCAAAGATACCATTGTAGAAGCCGTGTGTCGCAATTTTGGAAAAAATTTTGGCAAAAATTTTTGAAAAAAATATTGGAAAATTTTTGGAAAAGATTTTTGAAAATTTTTTTGGAAAAAACGCACAAGGTTAGGGTTACGCACATAGAAAGTTAAAGAAGCATGTAGCCGCGAATTTGCGGCTACCAAGCCCAAAGACGCAAGGGACAAGTACACAACCTGAGTCGCGAATTTGCGGCTACCAAGCCCAGGGACCAAAGATACCATTGTAGATGCCGTGTGTCGCAATTTTGGAAAACATTTTGGCAAAAATTTTTGAAAAAATATTGGAAAAATTTTGGAAAAAATTTTTGAAAAAAATTTCGGAAAAACCGCACAAGGTTAGGGTTACGCACATAGAAAGTTAAAGAAGCATGTAGCCGCGAATTTGCGGCTACCAAGCGCAAAGACGCAAGGGACAAGTACACAACCTGAGTCGCGAATTTGCGGCTACCAAGCCCAGGGACCAAAGATACCATTGAAGAAGCCGTGTGTCGCAATTTTGGAAAAAATTTTTGGCAAAAATTTTTGAAAAAAGTGTTGGAAAAATTTTGGAAAAAATTTTTGAAAAATTTTTTGGAAAAAACGCACAAGGTTAGGGTTACGCACATAGAAAGTTAAAGGAGCATGTAGCCGCGAATTTGCGGCTACCAAGCCCAAAGACGCAAGGGACAAGTACACAACCTGAGTCGCGAATTTGCGGCTACCAAGCCCAGGGACCACAGATACCATTGTAGGAGCCGTGTGTCGCAATTTTGGAAAAAATTTTGGCAAAAATTTTTGAAAAAAATATTGGAAAAATTTTGGAAAAAATTTTTGAAAAAAATTTTGGAAAAAACGCACAAGGTTAGGGTTACGCACATAGAAATTTAAAGAAGCATGTAGCCGCGAATTTGCGGCTACCAAGCCCAAAGACGCAAGGGACAAGTACACAACCTGAGTCGCAAATTTGCGGCTACCAAGCCCAGGGACCAAAGATACCATTGTAGAAGCCGTGTGTCGCAATTTCGGAAAAAATTTTGGCAAAAATTTTTGAAAAAAATATTGGAAAAATTTTGGAAAAAATTTTTTAAAAAAATTTCGGAAAAACCGCACAAGGTTAGGGTTACGCACATAGAAAGTTAAAGAAGCATGTAGCCGCGAATTTGCGGCTACCAAGCCCAAAGACGCAAGGGACAAGTACACAACCTGAGTCGCGAATTTGCGGCTACCAAGCCCAGGGACCAAAGATACCATTGAAGAAGCCGTGTGTCGCAATTTTGGAAAAAATTTTGGCAAAAATTTTTGAAAAAAATATTGGAAAATTTTTGGAAAAAATTTTTGAAAAAAATTTTGGAAAAAACGCACAAGGTTAGGGTTACGCACATAGAAAATGAAAGAAGCATGTAGCCGCGAATTTGCGGCTACCAAGCCCAAAGACGCAAGGGACAAGTACACAACCTGAGTCGCGAATTTGCGGCTACCAAGCCCAGGGACCACAGATACCATTGTAGGAGCCGTGTGTCGCAATTTTGGAAAAAATTTTGGCAAAAATTTTTGAAAAAAATATTGGAAAAATTTTGGAAAAAATTTTTGAAAAATTTTTTGGAAAAAACGCACAAGGTTAGGGTTACGCACATAGAAAGTTAAAGAAGCATGTAGCCGCGAATTTGCGGCTACCAAGCCCAAAGACGCAAGGGACAAGTACACAACCTGAGTCGCGAATTTGCGGCTACCAAGCCCAGGGACCAAAGATACCATTGTAGAAGCCGTGTGTCGCAATTTTGGAAAAAATTTTGACAAAAATTTTTGAAAAAATATTGGAAAAATTTTGGAAAAAAATTTTGAAAAAAATTTCGGACAAACCGCACAAGGTTAGGGTTACGCACATAGAAAGTTAAAGAAGCATGTAGCCGCGAATTTGCGGCTACCAAGCCCAAAGACGCAAGGGACAAGTACACAACCTGAGTCGCGAATTTGCGGCTACCAAGCCCAGGGACCAAAGATACGATTGAAGAAGCCGTGTGTCGCAATTTTGGAAAAAATTTTGGCAAAAAATTTTGAAAAAAATGTTGGAAAAATTTTGGAAAAAATTTTTGAAAAAAATTTTGGAAAAAACGCACAAGGTTAGGGTTACGCACATAGAAAGTTAAAGAAGCATGTAGCCGCGAATTTGCGGCTACCAAGCCCAAAGACGCAAGGGACAAGTACACAACCTGAGTCGCGAATTTGCGGCTACCAAGCCCAGGAACCAAAGATACCATTGTAGAAGCCGTGTGTCGCAATTTTGGAAAAAATTTGGGCAAAAAATTTTGGAAAAAATATTGGAAAAATTTTGGAAAAAATTTTTGAAAAATTTTTTGGAAAAACGCACAAGGTTAGGGTTACGCACATAGAAAGTTAAAGAAGCATGTAGCCGCGAATTTGCGGCTACCAAGCCCAAAGACACAAGGGACAGGTACACAACCTGAGTCGCGAATTTGCGGCTACCAAGCCCAGGGACCAAAGATACCATTGTAGAAGCCGTGTGTCGCAATTTTGGAAAAAATTTTGGCAAAAATTTTTGAGAAAAATATTGGAAAAATTTTGGAAAAAATTTTTGAAAATTTTTTTGGAAAAAACGCACAAGGTTAGGGTTACGCACATAGAAAGTGAAAGGAGCATGTAGTCGCGAGTTTGCGGCTACCAAGCCCAAAGACGTAAGGGACAAGTACACAACCTGAGTCGCGAATTTGCGGCTACCAAGCCCAGGGACCACAGATACCATTGTAGGAGCCGTGTGTCGCAATTTAGGAAAAAATTTTGGCAAAAATTTTTGAAAAAAATATTGGAAAAATTTTTGAAAAAATTTTTGAAAAAATTTTTGGAAAAAACGCATAAGGTTAGGGTTACGCACATAGAAAGTTGAAGAAGCATGTAGCCGCGAATTTGCGGCTACCAATCCCAAAGACGCAAGGGACAAGTACACAACCTGAGTCGCGAATTTGCGGCTACCAAGCCCAGGGACCAAAGATACCATTGTAGAAACCGTGTGTCGCAATTTTGGAAAAAATTTTGGCAAAAATTTTTGAAAAAAATATTGGAAAAATTTTGGAAAAAATTTTTGAAAAAAATTTCGGAAAAACCGCACAAGGTTAGGGTTACGCACATAGAAAGTTAAAGAAGCATGTAGCCGCGAATTTGCGGCTACCAAGCCCAAAGACGCAAGGGACAAGTACACAACCTGAGTCGCGAATTTGCGGCTACCAAGCCCAGGGACCAAAGATACCATTGAAGAAGCCGTGTGTCGCAATTTTGGAAAAAATTTTGGCAAAAATTTTTGAAAAAAATATTGGAAAAATTTTGGAAAAAATTTTTGAAATTTTTTTTGGAAAAAACGCACAAGGTTAGGGTTACGCACATAGAAAGTGAAAGAAGCATGTAGCCGCGAATTTGCGGCTACCAAGCCCAAAGACGCAAGGGACAAGTACACAACCTGAGTCGCGAATTTGCGGCTACCAAGCCCAGGGACCACAGATACCATTGTAGGAGCCGTGTGTCGCAATTTTGGAAAAAATTTTGGCAAAAATTTTTGAAAAAATTATTGGAAAAATTTTGGAAAAATTTTTTGAAAAAAATTTCGGAAAAACCGCACAAGGTTAGGGTTACGCACATAGAAAGTTAAAGAAGCATGTAGCCGCGAATTTGCGGCTACCAAGCCCAAAGACGCAAGGGACAAGTACACAACCTGAGTCGCGAATTTGCGGCTACCAAGCCCAGGAACCAAAGATACCATTGTAGAAGCCGTGTGTCGCAATTTTGGAAAAAATTTTGGCAAAAATTTTTGAAAAAAATATCCGAAAAATTTTGGAAAAAATTTTTGAAAAAAATTTTGGAAAAAACGCACAAGGTTAGGGTTACGCACATAGAAAGTTAAAGAAGCATGTAGCCGCGAATTTGCGGCTACCAAGCCCAAAGACGCAAGGGACAAGTACACAACCTGAGTCGCGAATTTGCGGCTACCAAGCCCAGGGACCAAAGATACCATTGAAGAAGCCGTGTGTCGCAATTTTGGAAAAAATTTTGGCAAAAATTTTTGAAAAAAATATTGGAAAAATTTTTGAAAAAATTTTTGAAAAAATTTTTGGAAAAAACGCACAAGGTTAGGGTTACGCACATAGAAAGTGAAAGAAGCATGTAGCCGCGAATTTGCGGCTACCAAGCCCAAAGACGCAAGGGACAAGTACACAACCTGAGTCGCGAATTTGCGGCTACCAAGCCCAGGGACCACAGATACCATTGTAGGAGCCGTGTGTCGCAATTTTGGAAAAAATTTTGGCAAAAATTTTTGAAAAAAATATTGGAAAAATTTTGGAAAAAATTTTTGAAAAAATTTTTGGAAAAAACGCACAAGGTTAGGGTTACGCACATAGAAAGTTAAAGAAGCATGTAGCCGCGAATTTGCGGCTACCAAGCCCAAAGACGCAAGGGACAAGTACACAACCTGAGTCGCGAATTAGCGGCTACCAAGCCCAGGGACCAAAGATACCATTGTAGAAGCCGTGTGTCGCAATTTTGGAAAAAATTTTGGAAAAAATTTTTGAAAAAATTATTGGAAAAATTTTGGAAAAAATTTTTGAAAAATTTTTTGGAAAAAACGCACAAGGTTAGGGTTACGCACATAGAAAGTTGAAGAAGCATGTAGCCGCGAATTTGCGGCTACCAATCCCAAAGACGCAAGGGACAAGTACACAACCTGAGTCGCGAATTTGCGGCTACCAAGCCCAGGGACCAAAGATACCATTGTAGAAACCGTGTGTCGCAATTTTGGAAAAAATTTTGGCAAAAATTTTTGAAAAAAATATTGGAAAACTTTTGGAAAAAATTTTTGAAAAAAATTTCGGAAAAACCGCACAAGGTTAGGGTTACGCACATAGAAAGTTAAAGAAGCATGTAGCCGCGAATTTGCGGCTACCAAGCCCAAAGACGCAAGGGACAAGTACACAACCTGAGTCGCGAATTTGCGGCTACCAAGCCCAGGGACCAAAGATACCATTGAAGAAGCCGTGTGTCGCAATTTTGGAAAAAATTTTGGCAAAAATTTTTGAAAAAAATATTGGAAAAATTTTGGAAAAAATTTTTGAAATTTTTTTTGGAAAAAACGCACAAGGTTAGGGTTACGCACATAGAAAGTGAAAGAAGCATGTAGCCGCGAATTTGCGGCTACCAAGCCCAAAGACGCAAGGGACAAGTACACAACCTGAGTCGCGAATTTGCGGCTACCAAGCCCAGGGACCACAGATACCATTGTAGGAGCCGTGTGTCGCAATTTTGGAAAAAATTTAAGCAAAAATTTTTGAAAAAATTATTGGAAAAATTTTGGAAAAATTTTTTGAAAAAAATTTCGGAAAAACCGCACAAGGTTAGGGTTACGCACATAGAAAGTTAAAGAAGCATGTAGCCGCGAATTTGCGGCTACCAAGCCCAAAGACGCAAGGGACAAGTACACAACCTGAGTCGCGAATTTGCGGCTACCAAGCCCAGGAACCAAAGATACCATTGTAGAAGCCGTGTGTCGCAATTTTGGAAAAAATTTTGGCAAAAATTTTTGAAAAAAATATCCGAAAAATTTTGGAAAAAATTTTTGAAAAAAATTTTGGAAAAAACGCACAAGGTTAGGGTTACGCACATAGAAAGTTAAAGAAGCATGTAGCCGCGAATTTGCGGCTACCAAGCCCAAAGACGCAAGGGACAAGTACACAACCTGAGTCGCGAATTTGCGGCTACCAAGCCCAGGGACCAAAGATACCATTGAAGAAGCCGTGTGTCGCAATTTTGGAAAAAATTTTGGCAAAAATTTTTGAAAAAAATATTGGAAAAATTTTTGAAAAAATTTTTGAAAAATTTTTTGGAAAAAACGCACAAGGTTAGGGTTACGCACATAGAAAGTTAAAGAAGCATGTAGCCGCGAATTTGCGGCTACCAAGCCCAAAGACGCAAGGGACAAGTACACAACCTGACCCGCGAATTTGCGGCTACCAAGCCCAGGGACCAAAGATACCATTGTAGAAGCCGTGTGTCGCAATTTTGGAAAAAATTTTGGAAAAAATTTTTGAAAAAATTATTGGAAAAATTTTGGAAAAAATTTTTGAAAAATTTTTTGGAAAAAACGCACAAGGTTAGGGTTACGCACATAGAAAGTTAAAGAAGCATGTAGCCGCGAATTTGCGGCTACCAAGCCCAAAGACGCAAGGGACAAGTACACAACCTGAGTCGCGAATTAGCGGCTACCAAGCCCAGGGACCAAAGATACCATTGTAGAAGCCGTGTGTCGCAATTTTGGAAAAAATTTTGGAAAAAATTTTTGAAAAAATTATTGGAAAAATTTTGGAAAAAATTTTTGAAAAATTTTTTGGAAAAAACGCACAAGGTTAGGGTTACGCACATAGAAAGTTAAAGAAGCATGTAGCCGCGAATTTGCGGCTACCAAGCCCAAAGACGCAAGGGACAAGTACACAACCTGACCCGCGAATTTGCGGCTACCAAGCCCAGGGACCAAAGATACCATTGTAGAAGCCGTGTGTCGCAATTTTGGAAAAAATTTTGGCAAAAATTTTTGAAAAAAATATTGGAAAATTTTTGGAATAAATTTTTGAAAAATTTTTTGGAAAAAACGCACAAGGTTAGGGTTACGCATATAGAAACTGAAAGAAGCATGTAGCCGCGAATTTGCGGCTACCAAGCCCAAAGACGCAAGGGACAAGTACACAACCTGAATCGCCAATTTGCGGCTACCAAGCCCAGGGACCACAGATACCATTGTAGGAGCCGTGTGTCGCAGTTTTGGAAAAAATTTTGGCAGAAATTTTTGAAAAAAATATCGGAAAAATTTTGGAAAAAATTTTTGAAAAAATTTTTGGAAAAAACGCACAAGGTTAGGGTTACGCACATAGAAAGTGAAAGAAGCATGTAGCCGCGAATTTGCGGCTACCAAGCCCAAAGACGCAAGGGACAAGTACAGAACCTGAGTCGCGAATTTGCGGCTACCAAGCCCAGGGACCAAAGATACCATTGTAGGAGCCGTGTGTCGCAATTTTGGAAAAAATTTTGGCAAAAATATTTGAAAAAAATATTGGAAAAATTTTGGAAAAAATTTTTGAAAAAAATTTTGGAAAAAAACGCACAAGGTTAGGGTTACGCACATAGAAAGTTAAAGAAGCATGTAGCCGCGAATTTGCGGCTACCAAGCCCAAAGACGCAAGGGACAAGTACACAACCTGAGTCGCGAATTTGCGGCTACCAAGCCCAGGGACCAAAGATACCATTGTAGAAGCCGTGTGTCGCAATTTTGGAAAAAATTTTGGCAAAAATTTTTGAAAAAAATATCGGAAAAATTTTCAAAAAAATTTTTGAAAAAAATTTTCGAAAAAACGCACAAGGTTAGGGTTACGCACATAGAAACTGAAAGAAGCATGTAGCCGCGAATTTGCGGCTACCAAGCCCAAAGACGCAAGGGACAAGTACACAACCTGAATCGCCAATTTGCGGCTACCAAGCCCAGGGACCACAGATACCATTGTAGGAGCCGTGTGTCGCAATTTTGGAAAAAATTTTGGCAAAAAATTTTGAAAAAAATATTGGAAAAATTTTGGAAAAAATTTTTGAAAAAAATTTTGGAAAAAACGCACAAGGTTAGGGTTACGCACATAGAAAGTTAAAGAAGCATGTAGCCGCGAATTTGCGGCTACCAAGCCCAAAGACGCAAGGGACAAGTACACAACCTGAGTCGCGAATGTGCGGCTACCAAGCCCAGGGACCAAAGATACCATTGTAGAAGCCGTGTGTCGCAATTTTGGAAAAAATTTTGGCAAAAATTTTTGAAAAAAATATTGGAAAAATTTTTGAAAAAATTTTTGAAAAATTTTTTGGAAAAAACGCACAAGGTTAGGGTTACGCACATAGAAAGTGAAAGAAGCATGTAGCCGCGAATTTGCGGCTACCAAGCCCAAAGACGCAAGGGACAAGTACACAACCTGAGTCGCGAATTTGCGGCTACCAAGCCCAGGGACCACAGATACCATTGTAGGAGCCGTGTGTCGCAATTTTGGAAAAAATTTTGGCAAAAATTTTTGAAAAAAATATTGGAAAAATTTTGGAAAAAATTTTTGAAAAAATTTTTGGAAAAAACGCACAAGGTTAGGGTTACGCACATAGAAAGTTAAAGAAGCATGTAGCCGCGAATTTGCGGCTACCAAGCCCAAAGACGCAAGGGACAAGTACACAACCTGAGTCGCGAATTAGCGGCTACCAAGCCCAGGGACCAAAGATACCATTGTAGAAGCCGTGTGTCGCAATTTTGGAAAAAATTTTGGAAAAAATTTTTGAAAAAATTATTGGAAAAATTTTGGAAAAAATTTTTGAAAAATTTTTTGGAAAAAACGCACAAGGTTAGGGTTACGCACATAGAAAGTTAAAGAAGCATGTAGCCGCGAATTTGCGGCTACCAAGCCCAAAGACGCAAGGGACAAGTACACAACCTGACCCGCGAATTTGCGGCTACCAAGCCCAGGGACCAAAGATACCATTGTAGAAGCCGTGTGTCGCAATTTTGGAAAAAATTTTGGCAAAAATTTTTGAAAAAAATATTGGAAAATTTTTGGAATAAATTTTTGAAAAATTTTTTGGAAAAAACGCACAAGGTTAGGGTTACGCATATAGAAACTGAAAGAAGCATGTAGCCGCGAATTTGCGGCTACCAAGCCCAAAGACGCAAGGGACAAGTACACAACCTGAATCGCCAATTTGCGGCTACCAAGCCCAGGGACCACAGATACCATTGTAGGAGCCGTGTGTCGCAGTTTTGGAAAAAATTTTGGCAGAAATTTTTGAAAAAAATATCGGAAAAATTTTGGAAAAAATTTTTGAAAAAATTTTTGGAAAAAACGCACAAGGTTAGGGTTACGCACATAGAAAGTGAAAGAAGCATGTAGCCGCGAATTTGCGGCTACCAAGCCCAAAGACGCAAGGGACAAGTACAGAACCTGAGTCGCGAATTTGCGGCTACCAAGCCCAGGGACCAAAGATACCATTGTAGGAGCCGTGTGTCGCAATTTTGGAAAAAATTTTGGCAAAAATATTTGAAAAAAATATTGGAAAAATTTTGGAAAAAATTTTTGAAAAAAATTTTGGAAAAAAACGCACAAGGTTAGGGTTACGCACATAGAAAGTTAAAGAAGCATGTAGCCGCGAATTTGCGGCTACCAAGCCCAAAGACGCAAGGGACAAGTACACAACCTGAGTCGCGAATTTGCGGCTACCAAGCCCAGGGACCAAAGATACCATTGTAGAAGCCGTGTGTCGCAATTTTGGAAAAAATTTTGGCAAAAATTTTTGAAAAAAATATCGGAAAAATTTTCAAAAAAATTTTTGAAAAAAATTTTGGAAAAAACGCACAAGGTTAGGGTTACGCACATAGAAACTGAAAGAAGCATGTAGCCGCGAATTTGCGGCTACCAAGCCCAAAGACGCAAGGGACAAGTACACAACCTGAATCGCCAATTTGCGGCTACCAAGCCCAGGGACCACAGATACCATTGTAGGAGCCGTGTGTCGCAATTTTGGAAAAAATTTTGGCAAAAAATTTTGAAAAAAATATTGGAAAAATTTTGGAAAAAATTTTTGAAAAAAATTTTGGAAAAAACGCACAAGGTTAGGGTTACGCACATAGAAAGTTAAAGAAGCATGTAGCCGCGAATTTGCGGCTACCAAGCCCAAAGACGCAAGGGACAAGTACACAACCTGAGTCGCGAATGTGCGGCTACCAAGCCCAGGGACCAAAGATACCATTGTAGAAGCCGTGTGTCGCAATTTTGGAAAAAATTTTGGCAAAAATTTTTGAAAAAAATATCGGAAAAATTTTGGAAAAAATTTTTGAAAAATTTTTTGGAAAAAACGCACAAGGTTAGCCTTACGCACATAGAAAGTGAAAGAAGCATGTAGCCGCGAATTAGCGGCTACCAAGCCCAAAGACGCAAGGGACAAGTACACAACCTGAGTCGCGAATTTGCGGCTACCAAGCCCAGGGACCAAAGATACCATTGTAGGAGCCGTGTGTCGCAATTTTGGAAAAAATTTTGGCAAAAATTTTTGAAAAAAATATTGGAAAAATTTTGGAAAAAATTTTTGAAAAAATTTTTGGAAAAAAACGCACAAGGTTAGGGTTACGCACATAGAAAGTTAAAGAAGCATGTAGCCGCGAATTTGCGGCTACCAAGCCCAAAGACGCAAGGGACAAGTACACAACCTGAGTCGCGAATTTGCGGCTACCAAGCCCAGGGACCAAAGATACCATTGTAGAAGCCGTGTGTCGCAATTTTGGAAAAAATTTTGGCAAAAATTTTTGAATAAAATATCGGAAAAATTTTGGAAAAAATTTTTGAAAAAAATTTTGGAAAAAACGCACAAGGTTAGGGTTACGCACATAGAAAGTTAAAGAAGCATGTAGCCGCGAATTTGCGGCTACCAAGCCCAAAGACGCAAGGGACAAGTACACAACCTGACCCGCGAATTTGCGGCTACCAAGCCCAGGGACCAAAGATACCATTGTAGAAGCCGTGTGTTGCAATTTTGGAAAAAATTTTGGCAAAAATTTTTGAAAAAAATATTGGAAAAATTTTGGAAAAAATTTTTGAAAAAATTTTTGGAAAAAACGCACAAGGATAGGGTTACGCACATAGAAGCTGAAAGAAGCATGTAGCCGCGAATTTGCGGCTACCAAGCCCAAAGACGCAAGGGACAAGTACACAACCTGAATCGCCAATTTGCGGCTACCAAGCCCAGGGACCACAGATACCATTGTAGGAGCCGTGTGTCGCAATTTTGGAAAAAATTTTGGCAAAAATTTTTGAAAAAAATATTGGAAAAATTTTCAAAAAAATTTTTGAAAAATTTTTTGGAAAAAACGCACAAGGTTTGGGTTACGCACATAGAAAGTGAAAGAAGCATGTAGCCGCGAATTTGCGGCTACCAAGCCCAAAGACGCAAGGGACAAGTACACAACCTGAGTCGCGAATTTGCGGCTATCAAGCCCAGGGACCAAAGATACCATTGTAGGAGCCGTGTGTGGCAATTTTGGAAAAAATTTTGGCAAAAAATTTTTGAAAAAAATATTGGAAAAATTTTGGAAAAAATTTTTGAAAAATTTTTTGGAAAAAACGCACAAGGTTAGGGTTACGCACATAGAAAGTGAAAGAAGCATGTAGCCGCGAATTTGCGGCTACCAAGCCCAAAGACGCAAGGGACAAGTACACAACCTGAGTCGCGAATTTGCGGCTACCAAGCCCAGGGACCAAAGATACCATTGTAGAAGCCGTGTGTCGCAATTTTGGAAAAAATTTTGGCAAAAAATTTTTGAAAAAAATATTGGAAAAATTTTGGAAAAAATTTTTGAAAAAAATTTTGGTAAAAACGCACAAGGTTAGGGTTACGCACATAGAAAGTGAAAGAAGCATGTAGCCGCGAATTTGCGGCTAACAAGCCCAAAGACGCAAGGGACAAGTACACAACCTGAGTCGCGAATTTGCGGCTACCAAGCCCAGGGACCACAGATACCATTGTAGGAGCCGTGTGTCGCAATTTTGGAAAAAATTTTGGCAAAAATTTTTGAAAAAAATATTGGAAAAATTTTGGAAAAAATTTTTGAAAAAAATTTTGGTAAAAACGCACAAGGTTAGGGTTACGCACATAGAAAGTGAAAGAAGCATGTAGCCGCGAATTTGCGGCTACCAAGCCCAAAGACGCAAGGGACAAGTACACAACCTGAGTCGCGAATTTGCGGCTACCAAGCCCAGGGACCAAAGATACCATTGTAGAAGCCGTGTGTCGCAATTTTGGAAAGAATTTTGGCAAAAATTTTGGAAAAAAATATTGGAAAAATTTTGGACAAAATTTTTGAAAAAATTTTTGGGAAAAACGCACAAGGTTAGGGTTACGCACATAGAAAGTGAAAGAAGCATGTAGCCGCGAATTTGCGGCTACCAAGCCCAAAGACGCAAGGGACAAGTACACAACCTGAGTCGCGAATGTGCGGCTACCAAGCCCAGGGACCAAAGATACCATTGTAGAAGCCGTGTGTCGCAATTTTGGAAAAAATTTTGGCAAAAATTTTTGAAAAAAATATTGGAAAAATTTTGGAAAAAATTTTTGAAAAAATTTTTGGAAAAAACGCACAAGGTTAGGGTTACGCACATAGAAAGTGAAAGAAGCATGTAGCCGCGAATTTGCGGCTACCAAGCCCAAAGACGCAAGGGACAAGTACACAACCTGAGTCGCGAATTTGCGGCTACCAAGCCCAGGGACCACAGATACCATTGTAGGAGCCGTGTGTCGCAATTTTGGAAAAAATTTTGGCAAAAATTTTTGAAAAAAATATTGGAAAAATTTAGGAAAAATTTTTTGAAAAAATTTTTGGAAAAAACGCACAAGGTTAGGGTTACGCACATAGAAAGTTAAAGAAGCATGTAGCCGCGAATTTGCGGCTACCAAGCCCAAAGACGCAAGGGACAAGTACACAACCTGAGTCGCGAATTTGCGGCTACCAAGCCCAGGGACCAAAGATACCATTGTAGAAGCCGTGTGTCGCAATTTTGGAAAACATTTTGGCAAAAATTTTTGAAAAAAATATTGGAAAAATTTTGGAAAAAATTTTTGAAAAACATTTTGGAAAAAACGCACAAGGTTAGGGTTACGCACATAGAAAGTGAAAGAAGCATGTAGCCGCGAATTTGCGGCTACCAAGCCCAAAGACGCAAGGGACAAGTACACAACCTGAGTCGCGAATTTGCGGCTACCAAGCCCAGGGACCAAAGATACCATTGTAGAAGCCGTGTGTCGCAATTTTGGAAAAAATTTTGGCAAAAAATTTTTGAAAAAAATATTGGAAAAATTTTGGAAAAAATTTTTGAAAAAATTTTTGGTAAAAACGCACAAGGTTAGGGTTACGCACATAGAAAGTGAAAGAAGCATGTAGCCGCGAATTTGCGGCTAACAAGCCCAAAGACGCAAGGGACAAGTACACAACCTGAGTCGCGAATTTGCGGCTACCAAGCCCAGGGACCACAGATACCATTGTAGGAGCCGTGTGTCGCAATTTTGGAAAAAATTTGGGCAAAAATTTTTGAAAAAAATATTGGAAAAATTTTGGAAAAAATTTTTGAAAAAAATTTTGGTAAAAACGCACAAGGTTAGGGTTACGCACATAGAAAGTGAAAGAAGCATGTAGCCGCGAATTTGCGGCTAACCAGCCCAAAGACGCAAGGGACAAGTACACAACCTGAGTCGCGAATTTGCGGCTACCAAGCCCAGGGACCACAGATACCATTGTAGGAGCCGTGTGTCGCAATTTTGGAAAAAATTTTGGCAAAAATTTTTGAAAAAAATATTGGAAAAATTTTGGAAAAAATTTTTGAAAAAATTTTTGGAAAAAACGCACAAGGTTAGGGTTGCGCACATAGAAAGTGAAAGAAGCATGTAGCCGCGAATTTGCGGCTACGAAGCCCAAAGACGCAAGGGACAAGTACACAACCTGAGTCGCAAATTTGCGGCTACCAAGCCCAGGGACCAAAGATACCATTATAGAAGCCGTGTGTCGTAATTTTGGAAAAAATTTTGGCAAAAATTTTTGAAAAAAATTTTGGAAAAATCTTGGACAAAATTTTGGAAAAATTTTTTGGAAAAAACGCACAAGGTTAGGGTTACGCACATAGAAAGTGAAAGAAGCATGTAGCCGCGAATTACCGGCTACCAAGCCCAAAGACGCAAGGGACAAGTACACAACCTGAGTCGCGAATGTGCGGCTACCAAGCCCAGGGACCAAAGATACCATTGTAGAAGCCGTGTGTCGCAATTTTGGAAAAAATTTTGGCAAAAAATTTTGAAAAAAATATTGGAAAAATTTTCGAAAAACTTTTTGAAAAAATTTTTGGAAAAAACGCACAAGGATAGGGTTACGCACATAGAAGCTGAAAGAAGCATGTAGCCGCGAATTTGCGGCTACCAAGCCCAAAGACGCAAGGGACAAGTACACAACCTGACCCGCGAATTTGCGGCTACCAAGCCCAGGGACCAAAGATACCATTGTAGAAGCCGTGTGTTGCAATTTTGGAAAAAATTTTGGCAAAAATTTTTGAAAAAAATATTGGAAAAATTTTGGAAAAAATTTTTGAAAAAATTTTTGGAAAAAACGCACAAGGATAGGGTTACGCACATAGAAGCTGAAAGAAGCATGTAGCCGCGAATTTGCGGCTACCAAGCCCAAAGACGCAAGGGACAAGTACACAACCTGAATCGCCAATTTGCGGCTACCAAGCCCAGGGACCACAGATACCATTGTAGGAGCCGTGTGTCGCAATTTTGGAAAAAATTTTGGCAAAAATTTTTGAAAAAAATATTGGAAAAATTTTCAAAAAAATTTTTGAAAAATTTTTTGGAAAAAACGCACAAGGTTTGGGTTACGCACATAGAAAGTGAAAGAAGCATGTAGCCGCGAATTTGCGGCTACCAAGCCCAAAGACGCAAGGGACAAGTACACAACCTGAGTCGCGAATTTGCGGCTATCAAGCCCAGGGACCAAAGATACCATTGTAGGAGCCGTGTGTGGCAATTTTGGAAAAAATTTTGGCAAAAAATTTTTGAAAAAAATATTGGAAAAATTTTGGAAAAAATTTTTGAAAAAATTTTTGGAAAAAACGCACAAGGTTAGGGTTACGCACATAGAAAGTGAAAGAAGCATGTAGCCGCGAATTTGCGGCTACCAAGCCCAAAGACGCAAGGGACAAGTACACAACCTGAGTCGCGAATTTGCGGCTACCAAGCCCAGGGACCAAAGATACCATTGTAGAAGCCGTGTGTCGCAATTTTGGAAAAAATTTTGGCAAAAAATTTTTGAAAAAAATATTGGAAAAATTTTGGAAAAAATTTTTGAAAAAAATTTTGGTAAAAACGCACAAGGTTAGGGTTACGCACATAGAAAGTGAAAGAAGCATGTAGCCGCGAATTTGCGGCTAACAAGCCCAAAGACGCAAGGGACAAGTACACAACCTGAGTCGCGAATTTGCGGCTACCAAGCCCAGGGACCACAGATACCATTGTAGGAGCCGTGTGTCGCAATTTTGGAAAAAATTTTGGCAAAAATTTTTGAAAAAAATATTGGAAAAATTTTGGAAAAAATTTTTGAAAAAAATTTTGGTAAAAACGCACAAGGTTAGGGTTACGCACATAGAAAGTGAAAGAAGCATGTAGCCGCGAATTTGCGGCTACCAAGCCCAAAGACGCAAGGGACAAGTACACAACCTGAGTCGCGAATTTGCGGCTACCAAGCCCAGGGACCAAAGATACCATTGTAGAAGCCGTGTGTCGCAATTTTGGAAAGAATTTTGGCAAAAATTTTGGAAAAAAATATTGGAAAAATTTTGGACAAAATTTTTGAAAAAATTTTTGGGAAAAACGCACAAGGTTAGGGTTACGCACATAGAAAGTGAAAGAAGCATGTAGCCGCGAATTTGCGGCTACCAAGCCCAAAGACGCAAGGGACAAGTACACAACCTGAGTCGCGAATGTGCGGCTACCAAGCCCAGGGACCAAAGATACCATTGTAGAAGCCGTGTGTCGCAATTTTGGAAAAAATTTTGGCAAAAATTTTTGAAAAAAATATTGGAAAAATTTTGGAAAAAATTTTTGAAAAAATTTTTGGAAAAAACGCACAAGGTTAGGGTTACGCACATAGAAAGTGAAAGAAGCATGTAGCCGCGAATTTGCGGCTACCAAGCCCAAAGACGCAAGGGACAAGTACACAACCTGAGTCGCGAATTTGCGGCTACCAAGCCCAGGGACCACAGATACCATTGTAGGAGCCGTGTGTCGCAATTTTGGAAAAAATTTTGGCAAAAATTTTTGAAAAAAATATTGGAAAAATTTAGGAAAAATTTTTTGAAAAAATTTTTGGAAAAAACGCACAAGGTTAGGGTTACGCACATAGAAAGTTAAAGAAGCATGTAGCCGCGAATTTGCGGCTACCAAGCCCAAAGACGCAAGGGACAAGTACACAACCTGAGTCGCGAATTTGCGGCTACCAAGCCCAGGGACCAAAGATACCATTGTAGAAGCCGTGTGTCGCAATTTTGGAAAACATTTTGGCAAAAATTTTTGAAAAAAATATTGGAAAAATTTTGGAAAAAATTTTTGAAAAACATTTTGGAAAAAACGCACAAGGTTAGGGTTACGCACATAGAAAGTGAAAGAAGCATGTAGCCGCGAATTTGCGGCTACCAAGCCCAAAGACGCAAGGGACAAGTACACAACCTGAGTCGCGAATTTGCGGCTACCAAGCCCAGGGACCAAAGATACCATTGTAGAAGCCGTGTGTCGCAATTTTGGAAAAAATTTTGGCAAAAAATTTTTGAAAAAAATATTGGAAAAATTTTGGAAAAAATTTTTGAAAAAATTTTTGGTAAAAACGCACAAGGTTAGGGTTACGCACATAGAAAGTGAAAGAAGCATGTAGCCGCGAATTTGCGGCTAACAAGCCCAAAGACGCAAGGGACAAGTACACAACCTGAGTCGCGAATTTGCGGCTACCAAGCCCAGGGACCACAGATACCATTGTAGGAGCCGTGTGTCGCAATTTTGGAAAAAATTTGGGCAAAAATTTTTGAAAAAAATATTGGAAAAATTTTGGAAAAAATTTTTGAAAAAAATTTTGGTAAAAACGCACAAGGTTAGGGTTACGCACATAGAAAGTGAAAGAAGCATGTAGCCGCGAATTTGCGGCTAACCAGCCCAAAGACGCAAGGGACAAGTACACAACCTGAGTCGCGAATTTGCGGCTACCAAGCCCAGGGACCACAGATACCATTGTAGGAGCCGTGTGTCGCAATTTTGGAAAAAATTTTGGCAAAAATTTTTGAAAAAAATATTGGAAAAATTTTGGAAAAAATTTTTGAAAAATTTTTTGGAAAAAACGCACAAGGTTAGGGTTGCGCACATAGAAAGTGAAAGAAGCATGTAGCCGCGAATTTGCGGCTACGAAGCCCAAAGACGCAAGGGACAAGTACACAACCTGAGTCGCAAATTTGCGGCTACCAAGCCCAGGGACCAAAGATACCATTATAGAAGCCGTGTGTCGTAATTTTGGAAAAAATTTTGGCAAAAATTTTTGAAAAAAATTTTGGAAAAATCTTGGACAAAATTTTGGAAAAATTTTTTGGAAAAAACGCACAAGGTTAGGGTTACGCACATAGAAAGTGAAAGAAGCATGTAGCCGCGAATTACCGGCTACCAAGCCCAAAGACGCAAGGGACAAGTACACAACCTGAGTCGCGAATGTGCGGCTACCAAGCCCAGGGACCAAAGATACCATTGTAGAAGCCGTGTGTCGCAATTTTGGAAAAAATTTTGGCAAAAAATTTTGAAAAAAATATTGGAAAAATTTTCGAAAAACTTTTTGAAAAAAATTTTGGAAAAAACGCACAAGGTTAGGGTTACGCACATAGAAAGTGAAAGAAGCATGTAGCCGTGAATTTGCGGCTACCAAGCCCAAAGACGCAAGGGACAAGTACACAACCTGAGTCGCGAATTTGCGGCTACCAAGCCCAGGGACCAAAGATACCATTGTAGAAGCCGTGTGTCGCAATTTTGGAAAAAATTTTGGCAAAAATTTTTGAAAAAAATATTGGAAAAATTTAGGAAAAAATTTTTGAAAAATTTTTTGGAAAAAACGCACAAGGTTAGGGTTACGCACATAGAAAGTTAAAGAAGCATGTAGCCGCGAATTTGCGGCTACCAAGCCCAAAGACGCAAGGGACAAGTACACAACCTGAGTCGCGAATTTGCGGCTACCAAGCCCAGGGACCAAAGATACCATTGTAGAAGCCGTGTGTCGCAATTTTGGAAAAAATTTTGGCAAAAATTTTTGAAAAAAATATTGGAAAAATTTTGGAAAAAATTTTTGAAAAAAATTTTGGAAAAAACGCACAAGGTTAGGGTTACGCACATAGAAAGTGAAAGAAGCATGTAGCCGCGAATTTGCGGCTACCAAGCCCAAAGACGCAAGGGACAAGTACACAACCTGAGTCGCGAATTTGCGGCTACCAAGCCCAGGGACCAAAGATACCATTGTAGAAGCCGTGTGTCGCAATTTTGGAAAAAATTTTGGCAAAAAATTTTTGAAAAAAATATTGGAAAAATTTTGGAAAAAATTTTTGAAAAAATTTTTGGTAAAAACGCACAAGGTTGGGGTTACGCACATAGAAAGTGAAAGAAGCATGTAGCCGCGAATTTGCGGCTAACAAGCCCAAAGACGCAAGGGACAAGTACACAACCTGAGTCGCGAATTTGCGGCTACCAAGCCCAGGGACCACAGATACCATTGCAGGAGCCGTGTGTCGCAATTTTGGAAAAAATTTTGGCAAAAATTTTTCGAAAAAAATGTTGGAAAAATTTTGGAAAAAATTTTTGAAAAAAATTTTGGTAAAAACGCACAAGGTTAGGGTTACGCACATAGAAAGTGAAAGAAGCATGTAGCCGCGAATTTGCGGCTACCAAGCCCAAAGACGCAAGGGACAAGTACACAACCGAGTCGCGAATTTGCGGCTACCAAGCCCAGGGACCAAAGATACCATTGTAGAAGCCGTGTGTCGTAATTTTGGAAAAAACTTTGGCAAAAATTTTTGAAAAAAATTTTGGAAAAATTTTGGACAAAATGTTTGAAAAATTTTTTGGAAAAAACGCACAAGGTTAGGGTTACGCACATAGAAAGTGAAAGAAGCATGTAGCCGCGAATTTGCGGCTACCAAGCCCAAAGACGCAAGGGACAAGTACACAACCTGAGTCGCGAATTTGCGGCTACCAAGCCCAGGGACCAAAGATACCATTGTAGAAGCCGTGTGTCGCAATTTTGGAAAAAACTTTGGCAAAAATTTTGGAAAAAATTTATGAAAAAAATTTTGGAAAAAACGCACAAGATTAGGTTTACGCACATAGAAAGTTAAAGAAGCATGTAGCCGCGAATTTGCGGCTACCAAGCCCAAAGACGCAAGGGACAAGTACACAACCTGAGTCGCGAATTTGCGGCTACCAAGCCCAGGGACCAAAGATACCATTGTAGAAACCATGTGTCGCAATTTTGGAAAAAATTTTGTTAAAAATCTTTGAAAAAAATATTGGAAAAATTTTGGAAAAAATTTTTGAAAAAATTTTTGGAAAAAACGCACAAGGTAGGGTTACGCACATAGAAAGTGAAAGAAGCATGTAGCCGCGAATTTGCGGCTACCAAGCCCAATGACGCAAGGGACAAGTACACAACCTGAGTCGCGAATTTGCGGCTACCAAGCCCAGGGACCAAAGATACCATTGTAGAAGCCGTGTGTCGCAATTTTGGAAAAAATTTTGGCAAAAATTTTTGAAAAAAATGTCCGAAAAATTTTGGAAAAAATTTTTGAAAAAAATTTTGGAAAAAACGCACAAGGTTAGGGTTACGCACATAGAAAGTGAAAGAAGCATGTAGCCGCGAATTTGCGGCTACCAAGCCCAAAGACGCAAGGGACAAGTACACAACCTGAGTCGCGAATTTGCGGATACCAAGCCCAGGGACCAAAGACACCATTGTAGAAGCCGTGTGTCGCAATTTTGGAAAAAATTTTGGAAAAAATTTTTGAAAAAATTATTGGAAAAATTTTGGAAAAAATTTTTGAAAAAAATTTTAAAAAAACGCACAAGGTTAGGGTTACGCACATAGAAAGTGAAAGAAGCATGTAGCCGCGAATTTGCGGCTACCAAGCCCAAAGACGCAAGGGACAAGTACACAACCTGAGTCGCGAATTTGCGGCTACCAAGCCCAGGGACCAAAGATACCATTGTAGAAGCCGTGTGTCGCAATTTTGGAAAAAATTTTGGCAAAAATTTTTGAAAAAAATGTTGGAAAAATTTTGGAAAAAATTTTTGAAAAAAATTTTGAAAAAAACGCACAAGGTTAGGGTTACGGACATAGAAAGTGAAACAAGCATGTAGCCGCAAATTTGCGGCTACCAAGCCCAAAGACGCAAGGGACAAGTACACAACCTGAGTCGCGAATTTGCGGCTACCAAGCCCAGGGACCAAAGATACCATTGTAGAAGCCGTGTGTCGCAATTTTGGAAAAAACTTTGGCAAAAATTTTGGAAAAAATTTATGAAAAAAATTTTGGAAAAAACGCACAAGATTAGGTTTACGCACATAGAAAGTTAAAGAAGCATGTAGCCGCGAATTTGCGGCTACCAAGCCCAAAGACGCAAGGGACAAGTACACAACCTGAGTCGCGAATTTGCGGCTACCAAGCCCAGGGACCAAAGATACCATTGTAGAAACCATGTGTCGCAATTTTGGAAAAAATTTTGTTAAAAATCTTTGAAAAAAATATTGGAAAAATTTTGGAAAAAATTTTTGAAAAAATTTTTGGAAAAAACGCACAAGGTAGGGTTACGCACATAGAAAGTGAAAGAAGCATGTAGCCGCGAATTTGCGGCTACCAAGCCCAAAGACGCAAGGGACAAGTCACAACCTGAGTCGCGAATTTGCGGCTACCAAGCCCAGGGACCAAAGATACCATTGTAGAAGCCGTGTGTCGCAATTTTGGAAAAAATTTTGGCAAAAATTTTTGAAAAAAATGTCCGAAAAATTTTTGAAAAAATTTTTGAAAAAATTTTTGGAAAAAACGCACAAGGTTAGGGTTACGCACATAGAAAGTGAAAGAAGCATGTAGCCGCGAATTTGCGGCTACCAAGCCCAAAGACGCAAGGGACAAGTACACAACCTGAGTCGCGAATTTGCGGATACCAAGCCCAGGGACCAAAGACACCATTGTAGAAGCCGTGTGTCGCAATTTTGGAAAAAATTTTGGAAAAAATTTTTGAAAAAATTATTGGAAAAATTTTGGAAAAAATTTTTGAAAAAAATTTTAAAAAAACGCACAAGGTTAGGGTTACGCACATAGAAAGTGAAAGAAGCATGTAGCCGCGAATTTGCGGCTACCAAGCCCAAAGACGCAAGGGACAAGTACACAACCTGAGTCGCGAATTTGCGGCTACCAAGCCCAGGGACCAAAGATACCATTGTAGAAGCCGTGTGTCGCAATTTTGGAAAAAATTTTGGCAAAAATTTTTGAAAAAAATGTTGGAAAAATTTTGGAAAAAATTTTTGAAAAAAATTTTGGAAAAAACGCACAAGGTTAGGGTTACGCACATAGAAAGTGAAAGAAGCATGTAGCCGCGAATTTGCGGCTACCAAGCCCAAAGACGCAAGGGACAAGTACACAACCTGAGTCGCGAATTTGCGGATACCAAGCCCAGGGACCAAAGACACCATTGTAGAAGCCGTGTGTCGCAATTTTGGAAAAAATTTTGGCAAATATTTTTGAAAAAACATATTGGAAAAATTTTGGAAAAAAATTTTGAAAAAAATTTTGAAAAAAACGCACAAGGTTAGGGTTACGGACATAGAAAGTGAAACAAGCATGTAGCCGCAAATTTGCGGCTACCAAGCCCAAAGACGCAAGGGACAAGTACACAACCTGAGTCGCGAATTTGCGGCTACCAAGCCCAGGGACCAAAGATACCATTGTAGAAGCCGTGTGTCGCAATTTTGGAAAAAATTTTGGCAAAAATTTTTGAAAAAAATATTGGAAAAATTTTGGAAAAAATTTTTGAAAAATTTTTTGGAAAAAACGCACAAGGTTAGGGTTACGCACATAGAAAGTGAAAGAAGCATGTAGCCGCGAATTTGCGGCTACCAAGCCCAAAGACGCAAGGGACAAGTACACAACCGAGTCGCGAATTTGCGGCTACCAAGCCCAGGGACCAAAGATACCATTGTAGAAGCCGTGTGTCGTAATTTTGGAAAAAACTTTGGCAAAAATTTTTGAAAAAAATTTTGGAAAAATTTTGGACAAAATGTTTGAAAATTTTTTTGGAAAAAACGCACAAGGTTAGGGTTACGCACATAGAAAGTGAAAGAAGCATGTAGCCGCGAATTTGCGGCTACCAAGCCCAAAGACGCAAGGGACAAGTACACAACCTGAGTCGCGAATTTGCGGCTACCAAGCCCAGGGACCAAAGATACCATTGTAGAAGCCGTGTGTCGCAATTTTGGAAAAAACTTTGGCAAAAATTTTGGAAAAAATTTATGAAAAATTTTTTGGAAAAAACGCACAAGATTAGGTTTACGCACATAGAAATTTAAAGAAGCATGTAGCCGCGAATTTGCGGCTACCAAGCCCAAAGACGCAAGGGACAAGTACACAACCTGAGTCGCGAATTTGCGGCTACCAAGCCCAGGGACCAAAGATACCATTGTAGAAACCATGTGTCGCAATTTTGGAAAAAATTTTGTTAAAAATCTTTGAAAAAAATATTGGAAAAATTTTGGAAAAAATTTTTGAAAAAAATTTTGGAAAAAACGCACAAGGTAGGGTTACGCACATAGAAAGTGAAAGAAGCATGTAGCCGCGAATTTGCGGCTACCAAGCCCAAAGACGCAAGGGACAAGTACACAACCTGAGTCGCGAATTTGCGGCTACCAAGCCCAGGGACCAAAGATACCATTGTAGAAGCCGTGTGTCGCAATTTTGGAAAAAATTTTGGCAAAAATTTTTGAAAAAAATGTCCGAAAAATTTTGGAACAAATTTTTGAAAAAAATTTTGGAAAAAACGCACAAGGTTAGGGTTACGCACATAGAAAGTGAAAGAAGCATGTAGCCGCGAATTTGCGGCTACCAAGCCCAAAGACGCAAGGGACAAGTACACAACCTGAGTCGCGAATTTGCGGATACCAAGCCCAGGGACCAAAGACACCATTGTAGAAGCCGTGTGTCGCAATTTTGGAAAAAATTTTGGAAAAAATTTTTGAAAAAATTATCGGAAAAATTTTGGAAAAAATTTTTGAAAAAAATTTTAAAAAAACGCACAAGGTTAGGGTTACGCACATAGAAAGTGAAAGAAGCATGTAGCCGCGAATTTGCGGCTACCAAGCCCAAAGACGCAAGGGACAAGTACACAACCTGAGTCGCGAATTTGCGGCTACCAAGCCCAGGGACCAAAGATACCATTGTAGAAGCCGTGTGTCGCAATTTTGGAAAAAATTTTGGCAAAAATTTTTGAAAAAAATGTTGGAAAAATTTTGGAAAAAAATTTTTGAAAAATTTTTTGGAAAAAACGCACAAGGTTAGGGTTACGCACATAGAAAGTGAAAGAAGCATGTAGCCGCGAATTTGCGGCTACCAAGCCCAAAGACGCAAGGGACAAGTACACAACCGAGTCGCGAATTTGCGGCTACCAAGCCCAGGGACCAAAGATACCATTGTAGAAGCCGTGTGTCGTAATTTTGGAAAAAACTTTGGCAAAAATTTTTGAAAAAAATTTTGGAAAAATTTTGGACAAAATGTTTGAAAATTTTTTTGGAAAAAACGCACAAGGTTAGGGTTACGCACATGGAAAGTGAAAGAAGCATGTAGCCGCGAATTTGCGGCTACCAAGCCCAAAGACGCAAGGGACAAGTACACAACCTGAGTCGCGAATTTGCGGCTACCAAGCCCAGGGACCAAAGATACCATTGTAGAAGCCGTGTGTCGCAATTTTGGAAAAAACTTTGGCAAAAATTTTGGAAAAAATTTATGAAAAATTTTTTGGAAAAAACGCACAAGATTAGGTTTACGCACATAGAAAGTTAAAGAAGCATGTAGCCGCGAATTTGCGGCTACCAAGCCCAAAGACGCAAGGGACAAGTACACAACCTGAGTCGCGAATTTGCGGCTACCAAGCCCAGGGACCAAAGATACCATTGTAGAAACCATGTGTCGCAATTTTGGAAAAAATTTTGTTAAAAATCTTTGAAAAAAATATTGGAAAAATTTTGGAAAAAATTTTTGAAAAAAATTTTGGAAAAAACGCACAAGGTAGGGTTACGCACATAGAAAGTGAAAGAAGCATGTAGCCGCGAATTTGCGGCTACCAAGCCCAAAGACGCAAGGGACAAGTACACAACCTGAGTCGCGAATTTGCGGCTACCAAGCCCAGGGACCAAAGATACCATTGTAGAAGCCGTGTGTCGCAATTTTGGAAAAAATTTTGGCAAAAATTTTTGAAAAAAATGTCCGAAAAATTTTGGAAAAACTTTTTGAAAAAAATTTTGGAAAAAACGCACAAGGTTAGGGTTACGCACATAGAAAGTGAAAGAAGCATGTAGCCGCGAATTTGCGGCTACCAAGCCCAAAGACGCAAGGGACAAGTACACAACCTGAGTCGCGAATTTGCGGATACCAAGCCCAGGGACCAAAGACACCATTGTAGAAGCCGTGTGTCGCAATTTTGGAAAAAATTTTGGAAAAAATTTTTGAAAAAATTATTGGAAAAATTTTGCAAAAAATTTTTGAAAAAAATTTTAAAAAAACGCACAAGGTTAGGGTTACGCACATAGAAAGTGAAAGAAGCATGTAGCCGCGAATTTGCGGCTACCAAGCCCAAAGACGCAAGGGACAAGTACACAACCTGAGTCGCGAATTTGCGGCTACCAAGCCCAGGGACCAAAGATACCATTGTAGAAGCCGTGTGTCGCAATTTTGGAAAAAATTTTGGCAAAAATTTTTGAAAAAAATGTTGGAAAAATTTTGGAAAAAATTTTTGAAAAAAATTTTGGAAAAAACGCACAAGGTTAGGGTTACGCACATAGAAAGTGAAAGAAGCATGTAGCCGCGAATTTGCGGCTACCAAGCCCAAAGACG
This sequence comes from Eutreptiella sp. 'Long Island Sound 2002', assembly GCA_964036045.1. Classification (NCBI taxonomy): domain Eukaryota; phylum Euglenozoa; class Euglenophyceae; order Eutreptiales; family Eutreptiaceae; genus Eutreptiella; species Eutreptiella sp. 'Long Island Sound 2002'. Next base: position 43,585,054 of record OZ038387.1, on the reverse strand, counting down.
CAAGGGACAAGTACACAACCTGAGTCGCGAATTTGCGGATACCAAGCCCAGGGACCAAAGACACCATTGTAGAAGCCGTGTGTCGCAATTTTGGAAAAAATTTTGGCAAATATTTTTGAAAAAAATATTGGAAAAATTTTGGAAAAAATTTTTGAAAAAAATTTTGAAAAAAACGCAAAAGGTTAGAGTTACGGACATAGAAAGTGAAACAAGCATGTAGCCGCAAATTTGCGGCTACCAAGCCCAAAGACGCAAGGGACAAGTACACAACCTGAGTCGCGAATTTGCGGCTACCAAGCCCAGGGACCAAAGATACCATTGTAGAAGCCGTGTGTCGCAATTTTGGAAAAAATTTTGGCAAGAATTTTTGAAAAAAATGTCCGAAAAATTTTGGAAAAAATTTTTGAAAAAATTTTTGGAAAAAACGCACAAGGTTAGGGTTACGCACATAGAAAGTGAAAGAAGCATGTAGCCGCGAATTTGCGGCTACCAAGCCCAAAGACGCAAGGGACAAGTACACAACCTGAGTCGCGAATTTGCGGATACCAAGCCCAGGGACCAAAGACACCATTGTAGAAGCCGTGTGTCGCAATTTTGGAAAAAATTTTGGAAAAAATTTTTGAAAAAATTATTGGAAAAATTTTGGAAAAAATTTTTGAAAAAAATTTTAAAAAAACGCACAAGGTTAGGGTTACGCACATAGAAAGTGAAAGAAGCATGTAGCCGCGAATTTGCGGCTACCAAGCCCAAAGACGCAAGGGACAAGTACACAACCTGAGTCGCGAATTTGCGGATACCAAGCCCAGGGACCAAAGACACCATTGTAGAAGCCGTGTGTCGCAATTTTGGAAAAAATTTTGGCAAATATTTTTGAAAAAAATATTGGAAAAATTTTGGAAAAAATTTTTGAAAAAAATTTTGAAAAAAACGCACAAGGTTAGGGTTACGGACATAGAAAGTGAAACAAGCATGTAGCCGCAAATTTGCGGCTACCAAGCCCAAAGACGCAAGGGACAAGTACACAACCTGAGTCGCGAATTTGCGGCTACCAAGCCCAGGGACCAAAGATACCATTGTAGAAGCCGTGTGTCGCAATTTTGGAAAAAATTTTGGCAAAAAATTTTGAAAAAAATATTGGAAAAATTTTGGAAAAATTTTTGAAAAAAATTTTGGAAAAAACGCACAAGGTTACGGTTAGGCACATAGAAAGTGAAAGAAGCATGTAGCCGCGAATTTGCGGCTACCAAGCCCAAAGACGCAAGGGACAAGTACACAACCTGAGTCGCGAATTTGCGGCTACCAAGCCCAGGGACCAAAGATACCATTGTAGAAGCCGTGTGTCGCAATTTTGGAAAAAATTTTGGCAAAAATTTTTGAAAAAAATATTGGAAAAATTTTGGAAAAATTTTTTGAAAAAATTTTTGGAAAAAACGCACAAGGTTAGGGTTACGCACATAGAAAGTGAAAGAAGCATGTAGCCGCGAATTTGCGGCTACCAAGCCCAAAGACGCAAGGGACAAGTACACAACCTGAGTCGCGAATTTGCGGCTACCAAGCCCAGGGACCAAAGATACCATTGTAGAAGCCGTGTGTCGCAATTTTGGAAAAAATTTTGGCAAAAATTTTTAAAAAAAATATTGGAAAAATTTTGGAAAAAATTTTGGAAAAATTTTTTGGAAAAAACGCACAAGGTTACGGTTAGGCACATAGAAACTGAAAGAAGCATGTAGCCGCGAATTTGCGGCTACCAAGCCCAAAGACGCAAGGGACAAGTACACAACCTGAGTCGCGAATTTGCGGCTACCAAGCCCAGGGACCAAAGATACCATTGTAGAAGCCGTGTGTCGCAATTTTGGAAAAAATTTTGGCAAAAATTTTTGAAAAAAATATTGGAAAAATTTTGCAAAAAATTTTTGAAAAATTTTCTGAAAAAAACGCACAAGGTTAGGGTTACGCACATAGAAAGTGAAAGAAGCATGTAGCCGCAAATTTGCGGCTACCAAGCCCAAAGACGCAAGGGACAAGTACACAACCTGAGTCGCGAATTTGCGGCTACCAAGCCCAGGGACCAAAGATACCATTGTAGAAGCCGTGTGTCGCAATTTTGGAAAAAATTTTGGCAAAAATTTTTGAAAAAAATATTGGAAAAATTTTGGAAAAATTTTTGAAAAAAATTTTGGAAAAAACGCACAAGGTTACGGTTAGGCACATAGAAAGTGAAAGAAGCATGTAGCCGCGAATTTGCGGCTACCAAGCCCAAAGACGCAAGGGACAAGTACACAACCTGAGTCGCGAATTTGCGGCTACCAAGCCCAGGGACCAAAGATACCATTGTAGAAGACGTGTGTCGCAATTTTGGAAAAAATTTTGGCAAAAATTTTTGAAAAAAATATTGGAAAAATTTTGGAAAAATTTTTTGAAAAATTTTTTGGAAAAAACGCACAAGGTTAGGGTTACGCACATAGAAAGTGAAAGAAGCATGTAGCCGCGAATTTGCGGCTACCAAGCCCAAAGACGCAAGGGACAAGTACACAACCTGAGTCGCGAATTTGCGGCTACCAAGCCCAGGGACCAAAGATACCATTGTAGAAGCCGTGTGTCGCAATTTTGGAAAAAATTTTGGCAAAAATTTTTAAAAAAAATATTGGAAAAATTTTGGAAAAAATTTTGGAAAAAATTTTTGGAAAAAACGCACAAGGTTACGGTTAGGCACATAGAAAGTGAAAGAAGCATGTAGCCGCGAATTTGCGGCTACCAAGCCCAAAGACGCAAGGGACAAGTACACAACCTGAGTCGCGAATTTGCGGCTACCAAGCCCAGGGACCAAAGATACCATTGTAGAAGCCGTGTGTCGCAATTTTGGAAAAAATTTTGGCAAAAATTTTTGAAAAAAATATTGCCAAAATTTTGCAAAAAATTTTTGAAAAATTTTCTGAAAAAAACGCACAAGGTTAGGGTTACGGACATAGAAAGTGAAAGAAGCATGTAGCCGCAAATTTGCGGCTACCAAGCCCAGGGACCAAAGATACCATTGTAGAAGCCGTGTGTCGCAATTTTGGAAAAAATTTTGGCAAAAATTTTTGAAAAAAATATTGAAAACTTTTGGAAAAAATTTTGGAAATTTTTTTTGGAAAAAACGCACAAGGTTACGGTTAGGCACATAGAAAGTGAAAGAAGCATGTAGCCGCGAATTTGCGGCTACCAAGCCCAAAGACGCAAGGGACAAGTACACAACCTGAGTCGCGAATTTGCGGCTACCAAGCCCAGGGACCAAAGATACCATTGTAGAAGCCGTGTGTCGCAATTTTGGAAAAAATTTTGGCAAAAATATTTGAAAAAAATATTGGAAAAATTTTGGAAAAAATTTTTGAAAAATTTTTTGGAAAAAACGCACAAGGTTAGGGTTACGCACATAGAAAGTGAAAGGAGCATGTAGCCGCGAATTTGCGGCTACCAAGCCCAAAGACGCAAGGGACAAGTACACAACCTGAGTCGCGAATTTGCGGCTACGAAGGCCAGGGACCAAAGATACCATTGTAGAAGCCGTGTGTCGCAATTATGGAAAAAATTTTGGCAAAAATTTTTGAAAAAAATATTGGAAAAATTTTGGAAAAAATTTTTGAAAAAAATTTTGGAAAAAACGCACAAGGTTAGGGTTACGCACATAGAAAGTGAAAGAAGCATGTAGCCGCGAATTTGCGGCTACCAAGCCCAAAGACGCAAGGGACAAGTACACAACCTGAGTCCCGAATTTGCGGCTACCAAGCCCAGGGACCAAAGATACCATTGTAGAAGCCGTGTGTCGCAATTTTGGAAAAAATTTTGGCAGAAATTTTTAGAAAAAATATTGGAAAAATTTTGGAAAAAATTTTTGAAAAAAATTTTGGTAAAAACGCACAAGGTTAGGGTTACGCACATAAGAAGTTAAAGAAGCATGTAGCCGCGAATGCGGCTACCAAGCCCAAAGACGCAAGGGACAAGTACACAACCTAAGTCGCGAATTTGCGGCTACCAAGCCCAGGGACCAAAGATACCATTGTAGAAGCCGTGTGTCGCAATTTTGGAAAAAATTTTGGCAAAAATTTTTGAAAAAAATATTGGAATAATTTTGGAAAAAATTTTTGAAATTTTTTTTGGAAAAAACGCACAAGGTTAGGGTTACGCACATAGAAAGTGAAAGAAGCATGTAGCCGCGAATTTGCGGCTACCAAGCCCAAAGACGCAAGGGACAAGTACACAACCTGAGTCGCGAATTTGCGGCTACCAAGCCCAGGGACCAGAGATACCATTGTAGAAGCCGTGTGTCGCAATTTTGGAAAAAATTTTGGCAAAAAAATTTTTGAAAAAAATATTGGAAAAATTTTGGAAAAAATTTTTGAAAAAAATTTTGGAAAAAACGCACAAGCTTAGGGTTACGCACATAGAAAGTGAAAGAAGCATGTAGCCGCGAATTTGCGGCTACCAAGCCCAAAGACGCAAGGGACAAGTACACCACCTGAGTCGCGAATTTGCGGCTACCAAGCCCAGGGACCAAAGATACCATTGTAGAAGCCGTGTGTCGCAATTTTGGAAAAAATTTTGGCAAAAAATTTTGGAAAAAAATATTGGAAAAATTTGGGAAAAAATTTTTGAAAATTTTTTTGGAAAAAACGCACAAGGTTAGGGTTACGCACATAGAAAGTGAAAGAAGCATGTAGCCGCGAATTTGCGGCTACCAAGCCCAAAGACGCAAGGGACAAGTACACAACCTGAGTCGCGAATTTGCGGCTACCAAGCCCAGGGACCAAAGATACCATTGTAGAAGCCGTGTGTCGCAATTTTGGAAAAAAATTTTGGCAAAAATTTTTGAAAAAAATATTGGAAAAATTTTGGAAAAAATTGTTGAAAAATTTTTTGGAAAAAACGCACAAGGTTAGGGTTACGGACATAGAAAGTGAAAGAAGCATGTAGCCGCGAATTTGCGGCTACCAAGCCCAAAGACGCAAGGGACAAGTACACAACCTGAGTCGCGAATTTGCGGCTACCAAGCCCAGGGACCAAAGATACCATTGTAGAAGCCGTGTGTCGCAATTTTGAAAAAAATGTTGGCAAAAATTTTTGAAAAAAATATTGGAAAAATTTTGGAAAAAATTTTTGAAAAAATTTTTGGAAAAAACGCACAAGGTTAGGGTTACGCACATAGAAAGTGAAAGAAGCATGTAGCCGCGAATTTGCGGCTACCAAGCGCAAAGACGCAAGGGACAAGTACACACACAACCTGAGTCGCGAATTGCGGCTACCAAGCCCAGGGACCAAAGATACCATTGTAGAAGCCGTGTGTCGCAATTTTGGAAAAAATTTTGGCAAAAATTTTTGGAAAAAAATATTGGAAAAATTTTGGAAAAATTTTTTGAAAAAATTTTTGGAAAAAACGCACAAGGTTAGGGTTACGCACATAGAAAGTGAAAGAAGCATGTAGCCGCGAATTTGCGGCTACCAAGCCCAAAGACGCAAGGGACAAGTACACAACCTGAGTCGCGAATTTGCGGCTACCAAGCCCAGGGACCAAAGATACCATTGTAGAAGCCGTGTGTCGCAATTTTGGAAAAAATTTTGACAAAAATTTTTGAAAAAAATATTGGAAAATTTTTGGAAAAAATTTTTGAAAAATTTTTTGGAAAAAACGCACAAGGGACAGGTACACAACCTGCTTGTGCAGTTTTTCACCCTGGGCAGCTCAAAAATCGAAGTTCTTGAAACTTATTTTTTTGATATCGTGATCACCTAAAATGACCACCCAAGATATGTCAAGCATGTTTTAGCCCGTATTTATGTAGTTCATACCCTATTTTTGGTGTGTGATACCTGGGATAGATTCTCTGCGAGGTGGACTGCCGAAGGCAATAGAATTTCCACATTTAAAGTTGAAGAATCATCTAGTCGCAAATTTGCGGCTACCAAGCCCAAAGACCAAAGATACCATTGTAGAAGCCGTGTGTTGCAAAATTGCGGCTAGCAAGCCCGAAAATTCAACTATGCGGCTAATGAATCCCGAAGACGCAAATTTGCGGCTACCAACCCCCAAGATGCACATAGAAAGTGAAAGAAGCATGTAGCCGCGAATTTGCGGCTACCAAGCCCAAAGACGCAAGGGACTGGTACACAACCTGCTTATGCAATTTTTTACCCTGGGCAGCTCAAAAATCGAAGTTTTCGAAACTTCTATTTTTGATATCGTGATCACCTAAAATGACCACCCAAGATATGTAAAGCATATTTTAGCCCGTATTTATGTAGTTCATACCCTATTTTGGGTGTGTGATACCTGGCATAGATTCTCTGCGATGTGGACTGCCGAAGGCAATGGAATTTCCACATTTAAAGTTGAAGAATCATCTTGTCGCAAATTTGTGGCTACCAAGCCTTATGATACAAGAATAAGTCTAAAGAAGCCGTGAGTCGCGAATTTGCGGCTACCAAGCCCAAAGACCAAAGATACCATTGTAGAAGCCGTGTGTCGCAAAATTGCGGCTACCAAGCCCGAAAATTCAACTCTGCGGCTAATGAATCCTGAAGACGCAAATTTGCGGCTACCAACCCCCAAGATGCACATAGAAAGTGAAAGAAACATGTAGATGCGAATTTACGGCCACCAAGCCCAAAGACGCAAGGGACAGGTACACAACCTGCTTATGCAGTTTTTCACCCTGGGCAGCTCACAAATCGAAGTTCTTGAAACTTATTTTTTTGATATCGTGATCACCTAAAATGACCACCCAAGATATGTACAGCATGTTTTAGCCCGTCTTTATGTAGTTCATACCCTATTTTGGGTGTGTGATACCTGGGATAGATTCTCTGCGAGGTGGACTGCCGAAGGCAATAGATATTCCACATTTAAAGTTGAAGAATCATCTAGTCGCAAATTTGCGGCTACCAAGCCCAAAGACCAAAGATACCATTGTAGAAGCTGTCTGTCGCAAAATTGCGGCTACCAAGCCCGAAAATTCAACTATTCGGCTAATGAATCCCGAAGACGCAAATTTGAGGCTACCAACCCCCAAGATGCACATAGAAAGTGAAAGAAGCATGTAGCCGCGAATTCGCGGCTACCAAGGCCAAAGACGCAAGGGACTGGTACACAACCTGCTTATGCAATTTTTTACCCTGGGCAGCTCAAAAATCGAAGTTTTCAAAACTTCTATTTTTGATATCGTGATCACCTAAAATGACCACCCAAGATATGTAAAGCAGATTTTAGCCCGTATTTATGTAGTTCATACCCTATTTTGGGTGTGTGATACCTGGCATAGATTCTCTGCGATGTGGACTGCCGAAGGCAATGGAATTTCCACATTTAAAGTTGAAGAATCATCTTGTCGCAAATTTGTGGCTACCAAGCCTTATGACACAAGAATAAGTCTAAAGAAGCCGTGAGTCGCGAATTTGCGGCTACCAAGCCCAAAGACCAAAGATACCATTGTAGAAGCCGTGTGTCGCAAAATTGCGGCTACCAAGCCCGAAAATTCAACTATGCGGCTAATGAATCCCGAAGACGCAAATTTGCGGCTACGAACCCCAAAGATGCAGATAGAAAGTGAAAGAAACATGTAGCCGCAAATTTGCGGCTACCAAGCCCAAAGACGCAAGGGACAGGTACACAACCTGCTTGTGCAGTTTTTCACCCTGGGCAGCTCAAAAATCGAAGTTCTTGAAACTTATTTTTTTGATATCGTGATCACCTAAAATGACCACCCAATATATGTAAAGCACGTTTTGAGAGAAGCATGTAGCGGCGAATTTGCGGCTACCAAGCCCAAGGACGCAAGGGACAGGTACACAACCTGCTTGTGCAGTTTTTCTCCCTAGGCAGCTCAAAAATCGAAGTTCTTGAAACTTATTTTTTTGATATCGTGATCACCTAAAATGACCACCCAAGATATGTAAAGCATGTTTTAGCCCGTCTTTATGTAGTTCATACCCTATTTTGGGTGTGTGATACCTGGGATAGATTCTCTGCGAGGTGGACTGCCGAAGGCAATAGAATTTCCACATTTAAAGTTGAAGAATCATCTAGTCGCAAATTTGTGGCTACCAAGCCCAAATACCAAAGATACCATTGTAGAAGCCGTGTGTTGCAAAATTGCGGCTACCAAGCCCGAAAATTCAATTATGCGGCTAATGAATCCCGAAGACGCAAATTTGCGGCTACCAACCCCCAAGATGCACATAGAAAGTGAAAGAAGCATGTAGCCGCGAATTCGCGGCTACCAAGCCCAAAGACGCAAGAAACACGTACACAACCTGCTTATGCAGTTTTTCACCCTGGGCAGCTCAAAAATCGAAGTTCTTGAAACTTATTTTTTTGATATCGTGATCACCTAAAATGACCATCCAAGATATGTAAAGCATGTTTTAGCCCGTATTTATGTAGTTCATACCCTATTTTGGGTGTGTGATACCTGGGATAGATTCTCTGCGAGGTGGACTGCCGAAGGCAATAGAATTTCCACATTTAAAGTTGAAGAATCATCTAGTCGCAAATTTGCGGCTACCAAGCCCGAAAATTCAACTATGTGGCTAATGAATCCCGGAGTCGCAAATTTGCGGCTACCAACCCCCAAGATGCACATAGAAAGTGAAAGAAGCATGTAGCCGCGAATTCGCGGCTACCAAGCCCAAAGACGCAAGAAACACGTACACAACCTGCTTATGCAGTTTTTCACCCTGGGCAGCTCAAAAATGGAAGTTCTTGAAACTTTTTTTTTTGATATCGTGATCACCTAAAATGACCACCCAAGATATGTAAAGCATGTTTTAGCCCGTATTTATGTAGTTCATACCCTATTTTGGGTGTGTGATACCTGGGATAGATTCTCTGCGAGGTGGACTGCCGAAGGCAATAGAATTTCCACATTTAAAGTTGAAGAATCATCTAGTCGCAAATTTGCGGCTACCAAGCCCAAAGACCAAAGATACCATTGTAGAAGCCGTCTGTCGCAAAATTGCGGCTACCAAGCCCGAAAATTCAACTATGTGGCTAATGAATTCCGAAGACGCAAATTTGCGGCTACCAACCCCCAAGATGCACATAGAAAGTGAAAGAAGCATGTAGCCGCGAATTCGCGGCTACCAAGGCCAAAGACGCAAGGGACGGTACACAACCTGCTTATGCAGTTTTTCGCCCTAGGCAGCTCAAAAATCGAAGTTCTTGAAACTTTTTTTTTTGATATCGTGATCACCTAAAATGACCACCCAAGATATGTAAAGCATATTTTAGCCCGTGTTTATGTAGTTCATACCCTATTTTGGGTGTGTGATACCTGGCATACATTCTCTGCGATGTGGACTGCCGAAGGCAATGGAATTTCCACATTTAAAGTTGAAGAATCATCTTGTCGCAAATTTGTGGCTACCAAGCCTTATGACACAAGAATAAGTCTAAAGAAGCCGTGAGTCGCGAATTTGCGGCTACCAAGCCCAAAGACCAAAGATACCATTGTAGAAGCCGTGTGTTGCAAAATTGCGGCTACAAAGCCCGAAAATTCAATTATGCGGCCAATGAATCCCGGAGTCGCAAATTTGCGGCTACCAACCCCCAAGATGCACATAGAAAGTGAAAGAAGCATGTAGCCGCGAATTCGCGGCTACTAAGCCCAAAGACGCAAGGGACACGTACACAACGTGCTTATGCAGTTTTTAACCCTGGGCAGCTCAAAAATCGAAGTTCTTGAAACTTTTTTTTTGACATCGTGATCACCTAAAATGACCACCCAAGATATGTAAAGCATGTTTTAGCCCGTATTTATGTACTTCATACCCTATTTTGGGTGTGTGATACCTGGGATAGATTCTCTGCGAGGTGGACTGCCGAAGGCAATAGAATTTCGACATTTCAAGTTGAAGAATCATCTAGTCGCAAATTTGTGGCTACCAAGCCCAAACACCAAAGATACCATTGTAGAAGCCGTGTGTTGCAAAATTGCGGCTACCAAGCCCGAAAATTCAATTATGCGGCTAATGAATCCCAGAGTTGCATATTTGCGGCTACCAACCCCCAAGATGCACATAGAAAGTGAAAGAAGCATGTAGCCGCGAATTTGGACACAACCTGCTTATGCAGTCTTTGGGCCCGGGCAGCTCAAAAATCGAAGTTCTTGAAATTTTCGAAGTTTTGGAAATTTGTTTTTTTGATATCATGTTCCGGGACCACCGGAACATGTTCCGGAACCACCGGAACACCTTCCGGAACCACTGCAACATGTTCCAGAACCACCGGAACATGTTCCGGGACCACCCGAACATGTTCCGGAACCAGCGGAACATGGTCCGGGAGCACCGGAACATGTTCCGGGAGCACCGGAACATGTTCCGGGAGCACCGGAACATGTTCCGGAACCACCGGAACATGTTCCGGACCGGAACCACCTGAACATGTTCCGGGAGCACCGGAAAATGTTCCGGAAGCACCGGAACATGTTCCGGAACCACCCGAACATGTTCCGGAACCACCGGAATATGTTCCGGAACCACCGGAACATGATCCGGGACCACCGGAACATGTTCCGGAACCACCCGAACATGTTCCGGAACCACCGGAATATGTTCCGGAACCACCGGAACATGATCCGGGACCACCGGAACATGTTCTGGAACCACCGGAACATGTTCCGGGACCACCGGAACATGTTCCGGAACAACCGAAAAATATTCCGGCAGCACCGGAACATGTTCCAGAACAACCGAAACGTGTTCCGGGACCACCGGAACATGTTCTGGGACCACCGGAACATGTCCCGGAACCACCGGAACATGTTCCGGGAACACCGGAACATGTTCCCGAACGAGTGGAACATGTCCTCCCGAAGCATCAAAACATGTTCCGGGACACCGGAACATCTTCCGGAAGCACCGGAACATGTTCCGGGACCACCGAAACATGTTCCGGAACCAGCGGAACATGTTCCGGGACCACCGGAACCAGCATAACATCTTCAGGAACAACCGGAACATGTTCCGCAAGCACCAGAACATGTTCTGGAACCACCGGAACATGTTCTGGGAGCACCGGAACATGGTCCGGTAGCACCGGAACGTGTTCTGCAAGCACCGGAACATGTTCCGGGACCACCGGAACATGTTCCGGGAGCACCGGAACATGTTCCGCAACCACCGGAACATGTTCCGGGAGCCCCGGAACATGTTCCGGAACCACCGGAACATGTTTCATGACCACCGGAACATGTTCCGGGACCACCGGAACATGTTATGCAACCACCGGAACATGTTCCGGAACCACCGGAACATGTTGCGGAACCAGCGGAACATCTTCCGGAACCACCCGAACATGTTGTGGTACCACCGGAACCTGTTCCCGAACCACCGGAACATGTTCCGAAACCACCGAAACATGATCCGGGACCACCGGAACATGTTCCGGAACCAGCGGAACATGTTCCGGAACCACCGGAACATGTTCCGGGACCACAGGAAAATGATCCGGGACCACCGGAACATGTTCCGGAGCCACCGGAACATGTTCCGGAACCAGCGGAACATGTTCCGGAACCACCGAAACATGTTCCGGAACCAGCGGAACATCTTCGGGAACAACCGGAACATGTTCCGCAAGCATCGGAACATGTTCCAGAACCACCGGAACATGTTCCGGGAGCACCGGAACATGTTCCGAAAGCACCGGAACATGTTCCGCAAGCACCGGAACATGTCCTGGGACCACTGGAACATGTTCCGGGAGCCCCGGAACATGTTCCGGTGCTTGCGGAACATGTTTCGGGAGCCCGGGTACACGTTCCGGAACCACCGGAACATGTTCCGGAACCAGCGGATCATTTTCCGGAACCACCGGAACATGTTCCGGCAGCAGCCGAACATGTTCCGGAACCACCGGAACATGTTCCGGGGCCACCGGATCATGTTCCGGTACCAGCGGAACATGTTCCGGAACCAGCGGAACATGTTCCGAGACCACCGGAACATGTTCCGGGACCAGCGGAACATGTTGCGGAACTGCCGGAACATGTTCCGGTACCACCGGAACATGTTCCGGCACCAGCGGAACATATTCCGGAACCACCGAGACATGGTCCGGAAGCACCGAAACATGTTCCGGCACCACCGGAACATGTTCCAGTACCAGCAGAACATCTTCCGGAACAACCGGAACATGTTCCGCAATCACCGCCACATGTTCCGGAACCACCAGAACATGTTCCAGAAGCACCGGAATATGTTCTGGAACCACCGGAACATGTTCCGGGACCACCGGAACATGTTCCGGAAGCACCGGAACATGTTCCGCAAGCACCGGAACATGGTCCGGGAGCAGCGGAACATGTTCCGCAAGCACCGAAACATACAAACCCTAATTGGCTGCCATGCAAACATATCGTGGAGTCAGTCTTCCGGTGGATGCTGTATTTTTCCAAATATTTTTTCCAAAATTTTTTCCAAAATTTTTTCCAAAATTTTTTTTCAAAATTTTTTCCAAAATTCTTTCCAAAAATTTTTCCAAAATTTCTTTCCAAAATTTTTTGCCCAGGCGAACATCTAGCTGGAACTGCCGGAGTTCGACCCCAAAACTCTGCCCAAATGGGCAGAAGAATTTGCTGAGTTTCTTTTGCTGACTGGCCAATCCCATGTGGATGTGGCCACCAAATGCTCACTGCTGAAACGCTCATGCAAAAAGAAATTTTTGCAAAAACAGGTGAAACAGATTGTGAAAACCTGTTCCACCTGGGCAGAGGTACTCCAAAGACTGGAGAAAACATTCCCAGTCTATGAGACTGACCTCAGTGTACGCACACAGATAGAGGAGCTACCTATGCTCCCTGAGTTTCCTTCCGCTGCGTGAGTTTCTGAATACGTGTGCGACCTAGAATATCTGTTTTCACGATTGAACGTGGGCTCCTACGGAGCCACTGAGCCCCACCTGTGGCTCATGAGTAAGATCCCCCAACGTACATGGGATGATTGCCGGTCTACCTCTGAGAGGAAGAGTCGGACCCGCTCGTACGATGAACTGGTAGACCTTCCGATTGAGCTAGCTCTTGAGAGGGAGAATGATTCCCACATGGAGAAATTCCTCAAGAAGCACTTGGGTCGAGGGGGTAGCCCTACCCCCGAACGTGGCGAAGGGAAAGGGCCTAAAAATCCCACTAACGCCAACCAGGGAGTTGGTAAAGGAAGAGGTAACCTACGTGCCATGAATGAGGTTAAACCTGATGCAGGTACACCCCCTTTGCTCTACTGCAAACCTGTCAATGACAAGGGGGGGCCTTGTCATGCCCCTGACTGCGATCAACGCAGTAGCTGTATGCTGCAGATGAAACGACAGCAGCATACCAAGGATGGGAAACCTGTGACCCATCAGGATCATTTCAGGTGTACCATCACCTGTGGCTATTGTGGCAAACGTCGTCACTACGAAGACGAATGTCACATAAAGAAACTCGAGAGTGATAAACTCAAGCGGCAGGAGGCTGAACGCCAGGAGACCCAAACACCCACCAAAAATCCTCAGAATGGGCATAGAGGTGGTAAAGGAGGTGGCAAGGGGGGTGGCAAAGGTGGACCCCCTAACCCCCAGAGGCGCTCATCAGCACCCGTTGCTACACCCCCTCCTGCTGCTACACCCCCTCCTGCTGCAGGTGATGCCAAGAAGCGCCCACAGGGGGATAACGCTACCCCTGAGGGGAATAACTCCAAGAAGAGGCGATTGGCCTGGATGGCCAGGTCCCTCATAGCTGCAGGGGTGGATGTCAAGTTCCCTGATGAGTAGTAGGGGGGCGGCTCCGAAGAGGAGGACTTGGTTTTCTGGATTCTCGTGAAAATCGGGGATCCAGTTTTTCGAGCAGTGCTTGACACCGGTGCAACACTTTCCATAGTGGCCCGGCGCCTGCTAAAGACCTTCAAGAAAAGTAAGACCGTGGCCATAAGAGTAGGGGATGGGCGTACCATCCATTCCTTGGGGGGGGTCGATGTGACTATATGCCTGGGCGACGAAACCGTGACCCAACACTGCAGAGTGCTGAACACCGACGCCTTTGACATCGTCATTGGTACAGACTTCCTACGAAGAAACCCCCAGGTAAAAATGCTGTCTCTCCAGCGCCCCTATTCTTTGCACTGCGACTTTGGCAGTCGGCTGTTCTCCGTACCTTTGGAGCTGTCAGGACGAAAAGAGTCTGGGCTGCGCTACGCATCCAAGACTAACCATCGTACTGAAAACTACCAATTGGCCCGTCACGTTCTTGAAAATGGACTGGCGGCCCTCCAAGTAAACCTGGATGAGATCCAGGTGGAATTGTTTGCGACCCAACAACAGCACATCATGCAGTTGTACTGCTCGAAACAATTGAACAATGCTTTCCGTTTCTTCTTGAAAGCAACGGGCCTAGCGTATGCTAACCCTCCCTTATCCCTGCTCGCGAAGGTTCTCACCAAAATTGCTTATGAGGGAGGAAGGGTTGTCATGTGCACCCCTGACTGGGGCTGCTCTGGTGAACATGCTTACTGGCGCCGTATGCTAGATCATATGACCGTGGGAAGAGTGCAACTCCCCGACGGCCCCATCTATGTGCCTGAGGACTCAGACACAACTATGCAGGCGCCTGAGTGGGCCAGTTTCCTGTCCATCGTTGATGGATCTCTCAGGTAGGTAGGTAGGTGCACTCGGTCGTGGAGAGGCGCCCCTTGGTTCCCCCTGGCGTCGCCCCTGTGACGAACAGGAAGAGGCTCCGCGCGTGAAGAGGGGAGGCGGCTTACTTCCCGCTAGACCTGACTGTTGGCCCCCAACAAAGCGGCCCCGGGCAACGCCGGGAGGGCTGATCGCCGCCAACGTGACATGCTTGTCTCGCCGGGAGGGTGTGCCCCCGTGCTTGCGCACGTCCCCTCCTTTTGGCGGAACCCTAGGGGTTCACCGGACTTCCTGGCGTATCCCGTTCCCAAGGCGTGCATGCACGTTCTTGGTACTAGGGTTCCGAGGCGCTTGGGTGTCGCACGCTCCGCCTCGAGTCCCAAAGCAGCGCAGGCCTTAGGATGCAGCCTTACCCCCGGTCTCCGGATCTCGTTTGGCCGGGTCACCTGCATGGCACGGGCTGCCTCAGTGCCCGGGCTGTGGGCACTGGGTTTCCTAATGTTGTGTGGCGTTTGTGTTTGGGTCCGGTTGGCGGTTGGGTGCGGGTTTTGTTAACCCCGCCAGTCCTGGCTGGGGTCTTGGGTGGGTGTGTTTGGGCACGGTTTGTGGTGTTGTCCCTCTAGTGTCGGCTGTTTGTGGTGTTCGTGGTTGGGCTTCGGTTTCGGCCTGCTTTTGGGACGTGTGTGGTTTCGTGGGCGCCCCGCTTGCCCCCCGCCGTTTCCGGTTCCGGCGTGCGGTGTGGGCGTGTGTGCTGGGCCCGGGTCTCGGCTGTGCCCAGCCCTTCTTGGCTGGGTTGTCGGGGTGTGTTTTTTGCGCTTTGGTTTTTTCTTTTTTTTTTTTCGGTCCCGGGCTTTGTGGTTCCTTTCCCTCCATCCCCTTTCTTTCGGGCTGGGCTGGTGGCTCTCTTTTTTTTTTTTTTCCGTGTCCCTTTTCCCCGTGGGCCGCTGTTACTGGCTTGGTGTTGCCGGTTTTGGGTGGGTGGTCCCCCTGTGCCTCTGTGGGGGTCCTGTCTTCGGTGCCTTCTGGGGGGGGGCTTGGCCGTCTGTGGTGGTGTTGGCGGGCGGTTTGGCGGCTGTGGTCTGTTTTCGTGCCTTTTCCCCCTCCCCCCTCCTTTTTTTTTGGGGGGGGGGGGCTTGCCTGTTCCTCCCTCTGCCTTCCCTGGGCTGGCGCACGCACTGGCCTGCATTCACTGTTGTCTTCCGGGCTGCTGTCTTCAGTTGCGTTCTGTGTGGCCGCGTTCCAGCCCCATGGGTCGGGTGGGCTATGTATACGGTGGGCTCGGCGCCCCTTCTTGCCGGGTTAGGTCCTGGCTCTGCCGGCTGGGCGGCTGCGCCAGGCGGCTGCTTGTGGTTTTGGGTTAGGGGGCTGGGGTTGTTCGTGTCCTTTCCCCTCTGCGGTGCCGGCTGTAATCTTCTGGGTGGTCCGCCACCGTTGTCGCCAGGCGCGCTGTGGCCCCGTGTGTGGCCTGTGGTGCTGGTGTGTGGCTTGCTGGCGCGGCGCCCTTCAGGGTGTGCGGTGGCTGGCTTCGGTTAGTCCCTCAGGTTAGGGTCAGTTGTTTCGTGCTGTGCCGCTCTGTGCCGCGTCGCGTCGCGTCGTGCTGTGGCGCGTTGCACCGTGGCGCGCTGTGGTGCGGTGTGCCGTGGTCTGGCGTGGTGCCGCGGTGGGTCAGTGGAGGTCAGCCTGGCCTGTGTCGTGGTGCGGAGTGCGGGCCGGAGTGTGGCTGGCTGGTGGCTAGGGGGTGCGGTTAGGTGTGGGTGGCTCGCTGGGTCCGTGCTGTGGGGGCTTGGGCGTGCCGCTCGGGCTGGTGGGTCGGGTAGGTCGTTCGCGTGACGGTCCGTGGGGTTGCCCTCCCTGGGGGCCTGTGCCTTGGTCCCGTGTCCTCTGGGGGTTTCGGTCCCTAGTCGTGGGTGCCGCGGCCGTGCCTTCGTCCTCTTCCGGTGCCTGTGAGGTGGCCTTTGTGGTGGCCGGGGTCGTCGCCTGGCGGTGAGGGCGTGGTGGTGCGCCGTGCGGCGGTGTTCCCTGCGGCTTCCTCTGTGGGTGTGGCCCGTTCTCCCCGTGTAGGTGTGCCCTCCATTCTCCGTGTGGTTTCCGGTGGCCGGTGGGCGTGCGCTGGTGTGATCCGCATGGTGTCCGATGTTTGCTTCGGTGGTGTGTGTTGGGGTGTTTGGTGGGGCTGGGGCGGCGCTGGTCCCCCCGTCGTGGTGTGCCCTTCCTGGGTGTGGGTCGTGGTGCCTGCCGTGGTGCCCTTTTCCTCCGTGTCTTGGTCCCCGCTCCCGCCCCTTCCTGGTTCTTGGGTGGTTTCTTGCCCCCATGTGGTGTCGCTTCCGGCGTCCTGTCCCTGCGAGTGCCTGCCCTCACTTGGGGCCCTTCCGTGCCCTCTTGCCTGAGTGCTCCTTGGTGCCCCTTGCCCTTCCCTTGCCCTTGTCCTGCCCCTTCCTGGTGTGGTGGTGGCGGGAGGGGCGGGGTGGGGAGGGGGCGCCGGCGGCCGAGGCCTGGGGGTGGGTGGCCTGGAGCCACTGGCGGAGGGCTTGGGGGGTGTAGGGGGGGCGGAGGCCCTGGACCGCATCGCGGAGGAGGGCCTCCCATGCCGCTTGCGGCATGATGGCCTCCGGGGCGGCCTCGTTGGGGTTCGCGGGGGTGCGGGTGCGCACCTCCTCGAAGGTATGCACCATGTGCACCCCTTCGTGCCTTCCCGCTCCTCCGGCCCACTTCACCCAGCGGCGGAGCTCCTGCAGAGCGGGGGGAGACCACCAGGCGAGGTGGGCGGGGGCCCGGGGGGGGGAGGGGTCCGTGCCCGTGGTCGTGGTGCGGCGGGGGGAGGACGTGGACCTGCGGTGGTGGCGGGGGTGGCGGTGCCTGGGGGAGCTGGAGCGGCGGCGGCGGGGGCTGGGGGTGGAGGACGGGTATGGGCGGAGGGGGGAGCGGGAGGGGGAGGTGGACATGGGGCGGCGGTGGCGCGCTCGGTGGTGTCAGGGGGAGCGGGAGTGGTGGTGGCAGGGGCTGGGGTTGGTGGATGGGTACGGGTGGCGGGGGGAACGGGGAGCCCGGCGGGGCGTGTGGGGGGAGGGGGAGGTGGACGTGGGGCGGCAGTGGCGTGTCTGGCTGCGTCGGGGGGAGCGGGGGTGGTGGTGGCGGGGGCTGGGGGTGGGGGTCTTGTTTGGCCGGAGGGGGGAGGGGGAGGGGGACATGGGGCGGCGGTGGCGCTCGTGGTGGTGCCCGGGGGAGCGGGAGCGACGGGAGCGGGGTCCCGGGGGGTCGTGGTGGCACCTGGGGGAGCGGGAGCGGCGCGAGTGGGTGGTTGAGGAGCGGTGGGAGTGTGGGCGCCGTGGGCGAGTGTGCCGTGCGGGGGGGGAGCGGGAGCGCCGCCGTTTGCGGGACCGGGCCTCATCGCTCG
Source organism: Eutreptiella sp. 'Long Island Sound 2002' (assembly GCA_964036045.1). NCBI lineage: Eukaryota > Euglenozoa > Euglenophyceae > Eutreptiales > Eutreptiaceae > Eutreptiella > Eutreptiella sp. 'Long Island Sound 2002'. The sequence goes on along the minus strand of OZ038387.1, from coordinate 43,567,022 downwards.
AGTCGGGCCAGTCCGGAGGCGTCGGCGGCCCCTGGGGGGCCTCGCGCGGTGCCGCCTGGTACTGGGGGGGGGGGGGGTCCCCCGTCGTCCATGGATCCGCCACGTAGGGGTGTGGTGGCGGCAGTGGCTGGTGGTATGGGTCGAGTGGCTGTCCTTGGCGGGGTTGGGCCCGGGGGGCCCCTTCGGCCATCGGATGGTGGCCGGGGGGGTACGGATACGGTTCCTGGTACGGGGGTGGTGGCTGGTACGGGGGGGGTGGCCCCTGGCGGTAGGTGGGGTATGCGGGTGGAGCGCTCGGTGGCTGCCATCCCGTCCGCTGGTGCTGTTCGTGCACGGGGGGTTGTGGCCCGGTGGGGTAGGGCGGTGGGCAGTGGTACCGGTGGGGGTGGTGTTGGTAGTGGTGGTGGTGGGGCCGCTGGTGGTGGTGGTGTGGGTAGTGGTGGGGTTGGTGTTGCGGGTATGGCCCATGGACCCCTTGTGGGTTTTCCGGTCCCCCTTGTGGGGGTGGGGGGTTGGGCATCGTGGGCAGTCCCTGGGGCTGCACTATGTGGTGGGCAGGGGGGAAGGGTTGGGGGCCGGGCTTGACGCTGACGGTGGTCGAGGGGTCCCACGTCCCTGGGTCGGTTTGGCCGGCGGTGGTGGTGGTTTTCGGGGGATGGATGACGGGGCGCTTGGTGACGGGAATGCGGACGAGGGCTTGGACGGGGTCGTGCTGGGTGGCCGTCTCTGCGGTGGTGGTGGGTGCCGGCGGGGGGGGGGCGCGGGTTGCGGTGGGTGGGGGGTCCTGGCTTGGGCGAGGGTCCGGGCGGGGGTTGTGTCGGGTGGGTTTGTGTCGTTGCGTCTGCGGTGTTGTGTGTGCTCGCGTGGGCGCCGGCTTGGGTTTGGGGTCGGGTTTGGGGTTGGGGTCCGGTTTGGGTTTGGGTTCGGGTTTGGGCTTGGGGTCCGGTTCCAGGGTGAGGAGTACCTCTGTCCGGAGGTGTGAGGGTGCCGATGTCGGGTCGGGGGTCGTCCCGGTGCGTTGCCGGGGTGCCTGAGTCGCCTGTCCGGGGGTTGGGGGGTCGGTGCGTGCGGCCGCGGCTTTGGCTTTCGCCGTGGCCTTGAGGATGAGGGCGGCGGGGAGGGACGGGTCGGAGGATGAGGTGGAGGAGGTGGACGAGGCTGAGGATAAGGAGGAGGTGGTGGACGCGGGTTGGGCTGTGATGCGGGGGGGCTTGTGGGCGGCGGCTTCTGCTGCGGCCACGGCGGGGAGGATGGAGGGCATGTCCTCGGGCTGTAGGTTGGGGGCGGGCGGCTGGGGGGGCCCGGTCGTGACCTGGCGGCCCGGCGGGCCGATCTGGTCTGCAGCGGCGGGGGAGGGAGGCGCGGGGCTGTGGCCTTCTCCTTATGGGCTCGGCTGGGCCCGGGTCCTGCAGTGTGCGAGGTCGTGTGGGTTGGCGTCCGCGGGGGGGAACAGTTCGCGTGGCCTGCATTCAGGGGCCGGGGGGGGTGGGCCTGGGTCCTCTGGGGTGTGTGTGGGGGGCGTGGGCGGGCCACCGGGTGGGGTGGGCGTGCCGCGGGGCGCAGGGCTCCCCTCGGCGGGTGTGTGTGGGTTGTCGAGTGTGGGGGGCGGTGAAGGGTGTCCGGTGGGTGGGTGTGTGGCGGGCGTGTGCTGGTGTTCGGGCGGGTGGGGGAGGCCCGTGTCGCGGGGCCTGGGGGTTCGCGCGATGGTGGGCGTGTGTGAGTCTCCGGTTGAGCAGCGAGAGGGGGGGGGCATGGGCGGGGATTGTGCGGCGGGGTGTGCTGTGTCGGTGTATGTGTCCGCTTGCCGCGCGCTTGCGTGGGCAGTTGTAGGCCGGGCGGTTTGGAGGAGAAGCTTGCCGTCTTCTGCTGCCGCGGCAAGGATTTCGCAGACGAGCTTTCGTATCTGGTGGACCTCTTGGTCAGTGGTGGGAAGGGGGTATGCTAGCTTTGGGCTAAGACCCGCGCGGTTGAGGACCCTGTGGATGGCGTGGTACCCGCAGGTGAGGGACTGCTGCGGTCTGGGGGGGGGGTTTGGTCGTGTGTCCGGGCCTGCCTCGACTTGTGTGTGGGCGGTGGGGATGGCCCAAACCCAGGGCACGGTCCCCGTGGGTGGCCAGCGGCGCTCGATCCAGTGGGTTAGGCAGAGCATGGCCAATCCCAGGTGGTAGCCCGCCTTCCCTGAGGTGATTTGGGCCAGGGCGCGGGCTGGGGGCTTGTCCCCTGGCTGGAGGACACCCCTGAGGACCCTGTGCTGGGTGGTGGGGTCCCCCACTGCCCCTGGTGGGGCGGTCTCCGGGGCGAACATGGTGTCTGTCCCCTGGATGAGCCATTGCGGGCCGGGGGACGTAGCCGTAGCGGCTATCACGTAGTAGTGGCCGCGCTCGAGGACTGTAACCCAGACCTCCGGCGGGGGGTGGTCACTGTCTGTAGGTGGGGGGGGGAGGTCGTCGTCCGGGGTGCGGAGGCCGGCGGCGCCGAGGGCGGTGTCGCGGTTGGGCGCGGTGGCCTGTTCCCACTGTTCCGGGCGGTTCGGGTCCGCTGGGTGGTCCGTCTCCGCTGGGGCCCGTCGTAGGCGTACGGTCCCTTGACGCGTGACGTTGATGCCGGTGTCGTGCGTCATGGCCTGGCCCCACTCGATGGGGGGGATCCAGATGTGCTGGCCCCGGGTGTGTTTGCGGGCTCGCCAGAGCACGAGGTCTATGATGGTCTCGTGGAGGCCGTTGCCTGGGGTGGTCAGGTCCCGGAGGGCTTTGACGGTGAGCTTCGTCCAGTCCTCTTGTAGGCGGTACCAGCCCAGGGGGGTGGTCGGGGCCCTGTCTTGGAGGGTTGCTCGGAGGAGGTCGGGGTCGCGGATGGTGGCCGGTGTGAGGGGGGGGTGCCCCGGGTCCGGGGGGGGTGGGCTGGATGGGCTGCCGGGGTCTTGCGCGTCTACGTCGATGGATGGTTGGCCCTGGTCGGGCTCGGCCGGACCGGGCGGTGCCGGGTGGCTTCTTGGGTGTGAGACGGGTCTCGGGGCGCTGTGGTGGTGCCTTGGAGACCCGTGGATGGAGACGGGGGGCGCGTGCGGGGCGCGGAGCGGGTTAGTGGACGTCTGGGTCATGCACGGCATGGTAATGGATGAGACGCTGCATGTGTTCCCTGGCGGTGGGGTCGGTGAGTTGCTCCGCGTGTGTTAGCAGGAGGTGTTTGCGGTGTACCATTTGGGCCGCTGCTCTGCGGACTGCTTCTAGCTGGAGGTGTGCTGCTGCCTCCATGGGGCTTTCCGTGTGTTTGGTGAGGTGTCGGTGCAAGGCCTGTGTCACTGCCCCTCTCATGGTGGCTTCTTTGATCAGGGGGTCCCGGAAGAGGTGTTCGGTGGCCTGGTGTGCGTGGCTGTGGGTTGGCCATCCTTCGTGTTGTCGCAGGGTTTCCGCCGGGGACCAGCCCACTAGGGTGTCCCTGTCTGTATGGAGGGGGCATTTCTTGAAGTGTTCCCAGTCCTCCGGGGTGGTGTGGTCGCATGGGCAACGGGTGTGTTCGTCAGGGACGTGGATGTGCTTGCGGGCGAGCCATCTGGCGACCCTGGTGAGGAATGGCAGTTGCTCCGTGAGGAGCTGGATGCGTCGTTTTTGGAGGTGGGCTGGGACGTTTGCTGGGCGCAGCGCTGAGTGGTAGAGGGGGACTTGCAGTCTGTCCTGGAGCTCTTGGATGTGCGCCCGGCTGTCTGCGTCGCCGAGCACGCGGGCGAGATGTTGGATGGGGTTGGGGTAGTGGTATGCTCTGTCGTGGGAGGAATAGGGGGCGTCCTCTGGTTACAAACCCTAATTGGCTGCCATGCAAACATATCGTGGAGTTGGAAGAAACCGTCAGCATCCATAACCATGCAAAAGGGGTGCCCGACGCAACGATGACATCAGTTGCGTTCCAGCTCGCATATGGTCCAAAAGAGCCGCTGAAAAAAAAAAAAGAAAAAAAAAGTGAAGTGCCCGCGCTTTTTTTTTCCAGCAGCTCTTTTGGACCGGATGCGAGCTGGAACGCAACTGATGTCATCGTTGCGTCGGGCACCCCTTTTGCATGGTTATGGATGCTGACGGTTTCTTCCCACTCCACGATATGTTTGCATGGCAGCTAATTAGGGTTTGTAACCCTACTAACCCTAATTGGCTGCCATGCAAACATATCGTGGAGTTGGAAGAAACCGTCAGCATCCATAACCATGCAAAAGGGGTGCCCGACGCATCAATGACATCAGTTGCGTTCCAGCTCGCATCCGGTCCAAAAGAGCTGCTGAAAAAAAAAAGCGCGGGCACTTCACTTTTTTTTTGTTTTTTTTTTTCAGCGGCTCTTTTGGACCGGATGCGAGCTTGAACGCAACTGATGTCATCGTTGCGTCGGGCACCCCTTTTGCATGGTTATGGATGCTGACGGTTTCTTCCAACTCCACGATATGTTTGCATGGCAGCCAATTAGGGTTAGTAGGGTTACAAACCCTAATTGGCTGCCATGCAAACATATCGTGGAGTTGGAAGAAACCGTCAGCATCCATAACCATGCAAAAGGGGTGCCCGACGCAATGATGACATCAGTTGCGTTCCAGCTCGCATATGGTCCAATAGAGCCGCTGAAAAAAAAAAAGAGAAAAAAAAAGTGATCCCCCCCCTTTTTTTTTTCAGCGGCTCTTTTGGACCGAATGCGAGCTGGAACGCAACTGATGTCATCGTTGCGTCGGGCACCCCTTTTGCATGGTTATGGATGCTGACGGTTTCTTCCAACTCCACGATATGTTTGCATGGCAGCCAATTAGGGTTTGTAACCCTACTAACCCTAATTGGCTGCCATGCAAACATATCGTGGAGTTGGAAGAAACCGTCAGCATCCATAACCATGCAAAAGGGGTGCCCGACGCATCAATGACATCAGTTGCATTCCAGCTCGCATCCGGTCCAAAAGAGCCGCTGAAAAAAAAAAGCGCGGGCACTTCACTTTTTTTTTGTTTTTTTTTTCAGCGGCTCTTTTGGACCGGATGCGAGCTTGAACGCAACTGATGTCATCGTTGCGTCGGGCACCCCTTTTGCATGGTTATGGATGCTGACGGTTTCTTCCAACTCCACGATATGTTGGCATGGCAGCCAATTAGGGTTGGTAGGGTTACAAACCCTAATTGGCTGCCATGCAAACATATCGTGGAGTTGGAAGAAACCGTCAGCATCCATAACCATGCAAAAGGGGTGCCCGACGCAACGATGACATCAGTTGCGTTCCAGCTCGCATCCCGTCCAAAAGAGCCGCTGAAAAAAAAACGCGGGCACTTCACTGTTTTTTTTTTTCAGCGGCTCTTTTGGACCGGATGCGAGCTGGAACGCAACTGATGTCATCGTTGCGTCGGGCACCCCTTTTGCATGGTTATGGATGCTGACAGTTTCTTCCAACTCCACGATATGTTGGCATGGCAGCCAATTAGGGTTGGTAGGGTTACAAACCCTAATTGGCTGCCATGCAAACATATCGTGGAGTTGGAAGAAACCGTCAGCATCCATAACCATGCAAAAGGGGTGCCCGACGCATCAATGACATCAGTTGCGTTCCAGCTCGCATCCGGTCCAAAAGAGCTGCTGAAAAAAAAAAGCGCGAGCACTTCACTTTTTTTTGGTTTTTTTTTTCAGCGGCTCTTTTGGACCGGATGCGAGCTTGAACGCAACTGATGTCATCGTTGCGTCGGGCACCCCTTTTGCATGGTTATGGATGCTGACGGTTTCTTCCAACTCCACGATATGTTTGCATGGCAGCCAATTAGGGTTAGTAGGGTTACAAACCCTAATTGGCTGCCATGCAAACATATCGTGGAGTTGGAAGAAACCGTCAGCATCCATAACCATGCAAAAGGGGTGCCCGACGCAACGATGACATCAGTTGCGTTCCAGCTCGCATATGGTCCAAAAGAGCCGCTGAAAAAAAAAAGAGAAAAAAAAAGTGATCCCCCCCCCCTTTTTTTTTTCAGCGGCTCTTTTGGACCGGATGCGAGCTGGAACGCAACTGATGTCATCGTTGCGTCGGGCACCCCTTTTGCATGGTTATGGATGCTGACGGTTTCTTCCAACTCCACGATATGTTTGCATGGCAGCCCATTAGGGTTTGTAATCCTACTAACCCTAATTGGCTGCCATGCAAACATATCGTGGAGTTGGAAGAAACCGTCAGCATCCATAACCATGCAAAAGGGGTGCCCGACGCATCAATGACATCAGTTGCATTCCAGCTCGCATCCGGTCCAAAAGAGCCGCTGAAAAAAAAAAGCGCGGGCACTTCACTTTTTTTTTGTTTTTTTTTTCAGCGGCTCTTTTGGACCTGATGCGAGCTTGAACGCAACTGATGTCATCGTTGCGTCGGGCACCACTTTTGCATGGTTATGGATGCTGACGGTTTCTTCCAACTCCACGATATGTTTGCATGGCAGCCAATTAGGGTTAGTAGGGTTACAAACCCTAATTGGCTGCCATGCAAACATATCGTGGAGTTGGAAGAAACCGTCAGCATCCATAACCATGCAAAAGGGGTGCCCGACGCAACCATGACATCAGTTGCGTTCCAGCTCGCATCCGGTCCAAAAGAGCCGCTGAAAAAAAACACGCGGGCACTTCACTGTTTTTTTTTCCTTTTTTTCCAGCGGCTCTTTTGGACCGGATGCGAGCTGGAACGCAACTGATGTCATCGTTGCGTCAGGCACCCCTTTTGCATGGTTATGATGGTTATGGATGCTGACGGTTTCTTCCAACTCCACGATATTATTGCATGGCAGCCAATTAGGGTTTGTAACCCTACTAACCCTAATTGGCTGCCATGCAAAAATATCGTGGAGTTGGAAGAAACCGTCAGCATCCATAACCATGCAAAAGGGGTGCCCGACGCAACGATGACATCAGTTGCGTTCCAGCTCGCATCCGGTCCAAAAGAGCCGCTGAAAAAAAAACAAAAAAAGCGCGGGCACTTCACTGTTTTTTTTTTTCAGCGGCTCTTTTGGACCGGATGCGAGCTTGAACGCAACTGATGTCATCGTTGCGTCGGGCACCCCTTTTGCATGGTTATGGATGCTGACAGTTTCTTCCAACTCCACGATATGTTTGCATGGCAGCCAATTAGGGTTAGTAGGGTTACAAACCCTAATTGGCTGCCATGCAAACATATCGTGGAGTTGGAAGAAACCGTCAGCATCCATAACCATGCAAAAGGGGTGCCCGACGCAACCATGACATCATTTGCGTTCCAGCTCGCATCCGGTCCAAAAGAGCCGCTGAAAAAAAAAAGCGCGGGCACTTCACTGTTTTTTTTTTTTTCCAGCGGCTCTTTTGGACCGGATGCGAGCTGGAACGCAACTGATGTCATCGTTGCGTCGGGCACCCCTTTTGCATGGTTATGATGGTTATGGATGCTGACGGTTTCTTCCAACTCCACGATATTATTGCATGGCAGCCAATTACGGTTTGTAACCCTACTAACCCTAATTGGCTGCCATGCAAACATATCGTGGAGTTGGAAGAAACCGTCAGCATCCATAACCATGCAAAAGGGGTGCCCGACGCAACGATGACATCAGTTGCGTTCCAGCTCGCTTCCGGTCCAAAAGAGCCGCTGACAAAAAAAAAGCGCGGGCACTTCACTGTTTTTTTTTTCAGCGGCTCTTTTGGACCGGATGCGAGCTGGAACGCAACTGATGTCATCGTTGCGTCGGGCACCCCTTTTGCATGGTTATGGATGCTGACGGTTTCTTCCAACTCCACGATATGTTTGCATGGTAGCCAAGTAGGGTTTGTAACCCTACTAACCCTAATTGGCTGCCATGCAAACATATCGTGGAGTTGGAAGAAACCGTCAGCATCCATAGCCATGCAAAAGGGTCGCCCGACGCAACGATGACATCAGTTGCGTTCCAGGTCGCATCCGGTCCAAAAGAGCCGCTGACAAAAAAAAAAAAGCGCGGGCACTTCACTTTTTTTTTCTTTTTTTTTCAGCGGCTCTTTTGGACCGGATGCGAGCTGGAACGCAACTGATGTCATCGTTGCGTCGGGCACCCCTTTTGCATGGTTATGGATGCTGAAGGTTTCTTCCAACTCCACGATATGTTTGCATGGCAGCCAATTAGGGTTTGTAACCCTACTAACCCTAATTGGCTGCCATGCAAACATATCGTGGAGTTGGAAGAAACCGTCAGCATCCATAACCATGCAAAAGGGGTGCCCGACGCAACGATGACATCAGTTGCGTTCCAGCTCGCATCCGGTCGAAAAGAGCCGCTGAAACAAAAAAAAAACAAAAAAACAGTGAAGTGCCCGCGCTTTTTTTTTTCAGCGGCTCTTTTGGACCGGATGCGAGCTGGAACGCAACTGATGTCATTGTTGCGTCGGGCACCCCTTTTCCATGGTTATGGATGCTGACGGTTTCTTCCAACTCCACGATATTTTTGCATGGCAGCCAATTAGGGTTAGTAGGGTTACAAACCCTAATTGGCTGCCATGCAAACATATCGTGGAGTTGGAAGAAACCGTCAGCATCCATAAACATGCAAAAGGGGTGCCCGACGCAACGATGACATCAGTTGCGTTCGAGCTCGCATCCGGTCCAAAAGAGCCGCTGAAGAAGAAAAAAACAGTGAAGTGCCCGCACTTTTTTTTTTTCAGCGGCTCTTTTGGATGGGATGCGAGCTGGAACGCAACTGATGTCATCGTTGCGTCGGGCACCCCTTTTGCATGGTTATGGATGCTGACGGTTTCTTCCAACTCCACGATATGTTTGCATGGCAGCCAATTAGGGTTTGTAACCCTACTAACCCTAATTGGCTGCCATGCAAACATATCGTGGAGTTGGAAGAAACCGTCAGCATCCATAACCATGCAAAAGGGGTGCCCGACGCAACGATGACATCAGTTGCGTTCCAGCTCGCATCCGGTCGAAAACAGCCGCTGAAACAAAAAAAAAACAAAAAAACAGTGAAGTGCCCGCGCTTTTTTTTTTCAGCGGCTCTTTTGGACCGGATGCGAGCTGGAACGCAACTGATGTCATTGTTGCGTCGGGCACCCCTTTTCCATGGTTATGGATGCTGACGGTTTCTTCCAACTCCACGATATTTTTGCATGGCTGCCAATTAGGGTTAGTAGGGTTACAAACCCTAATTGGCTGCCATGCAAACATATCGTGGAGTTGGAAGAAACCGTCAGCATCCATAACCATGCAAAAGGGGTGCCCGACGCAACGATGACATCAGTTGCGTTCGAGCTCGCATCCGGTCCAAAAGAGCCGCTGAAGAAGAAAAAAACAGTGAAGTGCCCGCACTTTTTTTTTTTCAGCGGCTCTTTTGGATGGGATGCGAGCTGGAACGCAACTGATGTCATCGTTGCGTCGGGCACCCCTTTTGCATGGTTATGGATGCTGACGGTTTCTTCCAACTCCACGATATGTTTGCATGGCAGTCAATTAGGGTTTGTAACCCTACTAACCCTAATTGGCTGCCATGCAAACATATCGTGGAGTTGGAAGAAACTGTCAGCATCCATAACCATGCAAAAGGGGTGCCCGACGCAACGATGACATCAGTTGCGTTCAAGCTCGCATCCGGTCCAAAAGAGCCGCTGAAAAAAAAAAGCGCGGGCACTTCACTTTTTTTTTGTTTTTTTTTTTCAGCGGCTCTTTTGGACCTGATGCGAGCTTGAACGCAACTGATGTCATCGTTGCGTCGGGCACCCCTTTTGCATGGTTGTGGATGCTGACGGTTTCTTCCAACTCCACGATATGTTTGCATGGCAGCCAATTAGGGTTAGTAGGGTTACAAACCCTAATTGGCTGCCATGCAAACATATCTCGGAGTTGGAAGAAACCGTCAGCATCCATAACCATGCAAAAGGGGTGCCGGACGCAACGATGACATCAGTTGCGTTCCAGCTCGCATCCCGTCCAAAAGAGCCGCTGAAAAAAAAAAGCGCGGGCACTTCACTGTTTTTTTGTTTTTTTTTTCAGCGGCTCTTTTGGACCGGATGCGAGCTGGAACGCAACTGATGTCATCGTTGCGTCGGGCACCCCTTTTGCATGGTGATGGATGCTGACGGTTTCTTCCAACTCCACGATATGTTGGCATGGCAGCCAATTAGGGTTAGTAGGGTTACAAACCCTAATTGGCTGCCATGCAAACGTATCGTGGAGTTGAAAGAAACCGTCAGCATCCATAACCATGCAAAAGGGGTGCCCGACGGAACGATGACATCAGTTGCGTTCCAGCTCGCATCCGGTCCAAAAGAGCCGCTGGGAAAAAAAAAAAAACAGTGAAGTGCCCGCGCTTTTTTTTTTCAGCGGCTCTTTTGGACCGGATGCGAGCCGGAACGCAACTGATGTCATCGTTGCGTTGGGCACCCCTTTTGCATGGTTATGGATGCTGACGGTTTCTTCCAACTCCACGATATGTTTGCATGGCAGCCAATTAGGGTTAGTAGGGTTACAAACCCTAATTGGCTGCCATGCAAACATATCGTGGAGTTGGAAGAAACCGTCAGCATCCATAACCATGCAAAGGGGGTGCCCGACGCAACGATGACATCAGTTGTGTTCCAGCTCGCATCCGGTCCAAAAGAGCCGCTGAAAAAAAAAAAGCGCGGGCACTTCACTTTTTTTTTGTTTTTTGTTTTTTTCAGCGGCTCTTTTGGACCGGATGCGAGCTGTAACGCAACTGATGTCATCGTTGCGTCGGGCACCCCTTTTGCATGGTTATGATGGTTATGGATGCTGACGGTTTCTTCCCACTCCACGATATTATTGCATGGCAGCCAATTAGGGTTTGTAACCCTACTAACCCTAATTGGCTCCCATGCAAACATATCGTGGAGTTGGAAGAAACCGTCAGCATCCATAACCATGGAAAAGGGGTGCCCGACGCAACGATGACATCAGTTGCGTTCCAGCTCGCATCCAGTCCGAAAGAGCCGCTGAAAAAAAAGGAAAAGCGCGGGCACTTCACTGTTTTTTTTTTTTCAGCGGCTCTTTTGGACCGGATGCGAGCTGGAACGCAACTGATGTCATCGTTGCGTCGGGCACCCCTTTTGCATGGTTATGGATGCTGACGGTTTCTTCCAACTCCACGATATGTTTGCATGGCAGCCAATTAGGGTTAGTAGGGTTACAAACCCTAATTGGCTGCCATGCAAACATATCGTGGAGTTGGAAGAAACCGTCAGCATCCATAACCATGCAAAAGGGGTGCCCGACGCAACCATGACATCAGTTGCGTTCCAGCTCGCATCCGGTCCAAAAGAGCCGCTGAAAAAAAAAAGCGCGGGCACTTCACTGTTTTTTTTTTCCAGCGGCTCTTTTGGACCGGATGCGAGCTGTAACGCAACTGATGTCATCGTTGCGTCGGGCACCCCTTTTGCATGGTTATGATGGTTATGGATGCTGACGGTTTCTTCCAACTCCACGATATTATTGCATGGCAGCCAATTAGGGTTTGTAACCCTACTAACCCTAATTGGCTCCCATGCAAACATATCGTGGAGGTGGAAGAAACCGTCAGCATCCATAACCATGCAAAAGGGGTGCCCGACGCAACGATGACATCAGTTGCGTTCCAGCTCGCATCCGGTCCAAAAGAGCCGCTAAAAAAAAAAACAAAAAAAGCGCGGGCACTTCACTGTTTTTTTTTTCAGCGGCTCTTTTGGACCGGATGCGAGCTGGAACGCAACTGATGTCATCGTTGCGTCGGGCACCCCTTTTGCATGGGTATGGATGCTGACGGTTTCTTCCAACTCCACGATATGTTTGCATGGCAGCCAATTAGGGTTAGTAGGGTTACAAACCCTAATTGGCTGCCATGCAAACATATCGTGGAGTTGGAAGAAACCGTCAGCATCCATAACCATGCAAAAGGGGTGCCCGACGCAACGATGACATCAGTTGCGTTCCAGCTCGCATCCGGTCCAAAAGAGCCGCTGAAAAAAAAAACAGTGAAGTGCCCGCGCTTTTTTTTTTCCAGCGGCTCTTTTGGACCGGATGCGAGCTGGAACGCAACTGATGTCATCGTTGCGTCGGGCACCCCTTTTGCATGGTTATGGATGCTGACGGTTTCTTCCAACTCCACGATATGTTTGCATGGCAGCCAATTAGGGTTTGTAACCCTACTAACCCTAATTGGCTGCCATGCAAACATATCGTGGAGTTGGAAGAAACCGTCAGCATCCATAACCATGCAAAAGGGGTGCCCGACGCAACAATGACATCAGTTGCGTTCCAGCTCGCATCCGGTCCAAAAGAGCCGCTGAAAAAAAAAAACAGTGAAGTGCCCGCGCTTTTCCTTTTTTTTCAGCGGCTCTTTCGGACTGGATGCGAGCTGGAACGCAACTGATGTCATCGTTGCGTCGGGCACCCCTTTTCCATGGTTATGGATGCTGACGGTTTCTTCCAACTCCACGATATGTTTGCATGGGAGCCAATTAGGGTTAGTAGGGTTACAAACCCTAATTGGCTGCCATGCAAACATATCGTGGAGTTGGAAGAAACCGTCAGCATCCATAACCATGCAAAAGGGGTGCCCGACGCATCAATGACATCAATTGCGTTCCAGCTCGCATCCGGTCCAAAAGAGCAGCTGAAAAAAAAAAAAAGCGCGGGCACTTCACTTTTTTTTTGTTTTTTTTTCAGCGGCTCTTTTGGACCGGATGCGAGCTTGAACGCAACTGATGTCATCGTTGCGTCGGGCACCCCTTTTGCATGGTTATGGATGCTGACGGTTTCTTCCAACTCCACGATATGTTTGCATGGCAGCCAATTAGGGTTAGTAGGGTTACAAACCCTAATTGGCTGCCATGCAAACATATCGTGGAGTTGGAAGAAACCGTCAGCATCCATAACCATGCAAAAGAGGTGCCCGACGCAACAATGACATCAGTTGCGTTCCAGCTCGCATCCGGTCCAAAAGAGCCGCTGAAAAAAAAAAACAGTGAAGGGCCCGCGCTGTTTTTTTTTTTTGTCAGCGGCTCTTTCGGACCGGATGCGACCTGGAACGCAACTGATGTCATCGTTGCGTCGGGCGACCCTTTTGCATGGTTATGGATGCTGACGGTTTCTTCCAACTCCACGATATGTTTGCATGGCAGCCAATTAGGGTTAGTAGGGTTACAAACCCTAATTGGCTGCCATGCAAACATATCGTGGAGTTGGAAGAAACCGTCAGCATCCATAACCATGCAAAAGAGGTGCCCGACGCAACAATGACATCAGTTGCGTTCCAGCTCGCATCCGGTCCAAAAGAGCCGCTGAAAAAAAAACAGTGAAGTGCCCGCGCTTTTTTTTTCTTTTCAGCGGCTCTTTTGGACCGGATGCGAGCTTGAACGCAACTGATGTCATCGTTGCGTCGGGCGGCCCTTTTGCATGGTTATGGATGCTGACGGTTTCTTCCAACTCCACGATATGTTTGCATGGCAGCCAATTAGGGTTAGTAGGGTTACAAACCCTAATTGGCTGCCATGCAAACATATCGTGGAGTTGGAAGAAACCGTCAGCATCCATAACCATGCAAAAGGGGTGCCCGACGCAACCATGACATCAGTTGCGTTCCAGCTCGCATCCGGTCCAAAAGAGCCGCTGAAAAAAAAAAGCGCGGGCACTTCACTGTTTTTTTTTTTTTCCAGCGGCTCTTTTGGACCGGATGCGAGCTGTAACGCAACTGATGTCATCGTTGCGTCGGGCACCCCTTTTGCATGGTTATGATGGTTATGGATGCTGACGGTTTCTTCCAACTCCACGATATTATTGCATGGCAGCCAATTAGGGTTTGTAACCCTACTAACCCTAATTGGCTCCCATGCAAACATATCGTGGAGGTGGAAGAAACCGTCAGCATCCATAACCATGCAAAAGGGGTGCCCGACGCAACGATGACATCAGTTGCGTTCCAGCTCGCATCCGGTCCAAAAGAGCCGCTAAAAAAAAAAACAAAAAAAGCGCGGGCACTTCACTGTTTTTTTTTTCAGCGGCTCTTTTGGACCGGATGCGAGCTGGAACGCAACTGATGTCATCGTTGCGTCGGGCACCCCTTTTGCATGGGTATGGATGCTGACGGTTTCTTCCAACTCCACGATATGTTTGCATGGCAGCCAATTAGGGTTAGTAGGGTTACAAACCCTAATTGGCTGCCATGCAAACATATCGTGGAGTTGGAAGAAACCGTCAGCATCCATAACCATGCAAAAGGGGTGCCCGACGCAACGATGACATCAGTTGCGTTCCAGCTCGCATCCGGTCCAAAAGAGCCGCTGAAAAAAAAAAACAGTGAAGTGCCCGCGCTTTTTTTTTTCCAGCGGCTCTTTTGGACCGGATGCGAGCTGGAACGCAACTGATGTCATCGTTGCGTCGGGCACCCCTTTTGCATGGTTATGGATGCTGACGGTTTCTTCCAACTCCACGATATGTTTGCATGGCAGCCAATTAGGGTTTGTAACCCTACTAACCCTAATTGGCTGCCATGCAAACATATCGTGGAGTTGGAAGAAACCGTCAGCATCCATAACCATGCAAAAGGGGTGCCCGACGCAACAATGACATCAGTTGCGTTCCAGCTCGCATCCGGTCCAAAAGAGCCGCTGAAAAAAAAACAGTGAAGTGCCCGCGCTTTTTTTTTCTTTTCAGCGGCTCTTTTGGACCGGATGCGAGCTTGAACGCAACTGATGTCATCGTTGCGTCGGGCGGCCCTTTTGCATGGTTATGGATGCTGACGGTTTCTTCCAACTCCACGATATGTTTGCATGGCAGCCAATTAGGGTTAGTAGGGTTACAAACCCTAATTGGCTGCCATGCAAACATATCGTGCAGTTGGAAGAAACCGTCAGCATCCATAACCATGCAAAAGGGGTGCCCGACGCAACCATGACATCAGTTGCGTTCCAGCTCGCATCCGGTCCAAAAGAGCCGCTGAAAAAAAAAAGCGCGGGCACTTCACTGTTTTTTTTTTTTCTTCAGCGGCTCTTTTGGACCGGATGCGAGCTGGAACGCAACTGATGTCATCGTTGCGTCGGGCACCCCTTTTGCATGGTTATGATGGTTATGGATGCTGACGGTTTCTTCCAACTCCACGATATTATTGCATGGCAGCCAATTAGGGTTTGTAACCCTACTAACCCTAATTGGCTGCCATGCAAACATATCGTGGAGTTGGAAGAAACCGTCAGCATCCATAACCATGCAAAAGGGGTGCCCGACGCAACGAGGACATCAGTTGCGTTCCAGCTCGCATCCGGTCCAAAAGAGCCGCTGAAAAAAAAAACAAAAAAAGTGCGGGCACTTCACTGTTTTTTTTTCTTTTTTTTTTCAGCGGCTCTTTTGGACCGGATGCGACCTGGAACGCAACTGATGTCATCGTTGCGTCGGGCACCCCTTTTGCATGGTTATGGATGCTGACGGTTTCTTCCAACTCCAAGATATGTTTGCATGGCAGCCAATTAGGGTTAGTAGGGTTACAAGCCCTAATTGGCTGCCATGCAAAGGTATCGTGGAGTTGGAAGAAACCGTCAGCATCCATAACCATGCAAAAGGGGTGCCCGACGCAACGATGACATCAGTTGCGTTCCAGCTCGCATCCGGTCCAAAAGAGCCGCTGAAAAAAAAAAAACAGTGAAGTGCCCGCGCTTTTTTTTTTCAGCGGCTCTTTTGGACCGGATGCGAGCTGGAACGCAACTGATGTCATCGTTGCGTCGGGCACCCCTTTTGCATGGTTATGGATGCTGACGGTTTCTTCCAACTCCACGATATGTTTGCATGGCAGCCAATTAGGGTTTGTAACCCTACTAACCCTAATTGGCTGCCATGCAAACATATCGTGGAGTTGGAAGAAACCGTCAGCAACCATAACCATGCAAAAGAGGTGCCCGACGCAACAATGACATCAGTTGCGTTCCAGCTCGTATCCGGTCCAAAAGAGCCGCTGAAAAAAAAAACAGTGAAGGGCCCGCGCTTTTTTTTTTTTTGTCAGCGGCTCTTTTGGACCGGATGCGACCTGGAACGCAACTGATGTCATCGTTGCGTCGGGCGACCCTTTTGCATGGTTATGGATGCTGACGGTTTCTTCCAACTCCACGATACCTTTGCATGGCAGCCAATTAGGGCTTGTAACCCTACTAACCCTAATTGGCTGCCATGCAAACATATCGTGGAGCTGGAAGAAACCGTCAGCATCCATAACCATGCAAAAGGGTTGCCCCACGCAACGATGACATCAGTTGCGTTCGAGCTCGCATCCGGTCCAAAAGAGCCGCTGAAGAAAAAAAAAAACAGTGAAGTGCCCGCGC
This sequence comes from Eutreptiella sp. 'Long Island Sound 2002', assembly GCA_964036045.1. Taxonomy (NCBI): domain Eukaryota; phylum Euglenozoa; class Euglenophyceae; order Eutreptiales; family Eutreptiaceae; genus Eutreptiella; species Eutreptiella sp. 'Long Island Sound 2002'. Next base: position 43,550,730 of record OZ038387.1, on the reverse strand, counting down.
TTTTTTTTTTCAGCGGCTCTTTTGGACCGGATGCGAGCTGGAACGCAACTGATGTTGTCGTTGCGTCGGGCACCCCTTTTGCATGGTTATGGATGCTGACGGTTTCTTCCAACTCCACGATATGTTTGCATGGCAGCCAATTAGGGTTAGTAGGGTTACAAACCGTAATTGGCTACCATGCAAACATATCGTGGAGTTGGAAGAAACCGTCGGCATCCATAACCATGCAAAAGGGGTGCCCGACGCAACGATGACATCAGTTGCGTTCCAGCTCGCATCCGGTCCAAAAGAGCCGCTGAAAAAAAAAACAAAAAAAAAAGTGAAGTGCCCGCGCTTTTTTTTTTCAGCGGCTCTTTTGGACCGGATGCGAGCTGAAACGCAACTGATGTCATCGTTGCGTCGGGCACCCCTTTTGCATGGTTATGGATGCTGACGGTTTCTTCCAACTCCACGATATGTTTGCATGGCAGCCAATTAGGGTTAGTAGGGTTACAAACCCTAATTGGCTGCCATGCAAACATATCGTGGGGTTGGAAGAAACCGTCAGCATCCATAACCATGCAAAAGGGGTGCCCGACGCAACGATAACATCAGTTGCGTTCCAGCTCGCATCCGGTCCAAAAGAGCCGCTGAAAAAAAAAAAAAAGAAAAAAAAACAGTGAAGTGCCCGCGCTTTTTTTTTTTCAGCGGCTCTTTTGGACCGGATGCGAGTTGGAACGCAACTGATGTCATTGTTGCATCGGGCACCCCTTTTGCATGGTTATGGATGCTGACGGTTTCTTCCAACTCCACGATATGTTTGCATGGCAGCCAATTAGGGTTAGTAGGGTGACAAACCCTAATTGGCTGCCATGCAAACATATCGTGGAGTTGGAAGAAACCATCAGCATCCATAACCATGCAAAAGGGGTGCCCGACGCAACGATGACATCAGTTGCGTTCGAGCTCGCATCCGGTCCAAAAGAGCCGCTGAAAAAAAAAACAAAAAAAAACAGTGAAGTGCCCGCGCTTTTTTTTTTCTTTCAGCGGCTCTTTTGGACTGGATGCGAGCAGGACCGCAACTGATGTCATCGTTGCGTCAGGCACCCCTTTTGCATGGTTATGGATGCTGACGGTTTCTTCCAACTCCAAGATATGTTTGCATGGCAGCCAATTAGGGTTAGTAGGGTTACAAACCCTAATTGGCTGCCATGCAAACATATCGTGGAGTTGGAAGAAACCGTCGGCATCCATAACCATGCAAAAGGGGTGCCCGACGCAACGATGACATCAGTTGCGTTCCAGCTCGCATCCGGTCCAAAAGAGCCGCTGAAAAAAAAAACAAAAAAAAAGTGAAGTGCCCGCGCTTTTTTTTTTTTTCAGCGGCTCTTTTGGACCGGATGCGAGCTGAAACGCAACTGATGTTATCGTTGCGTCGGGCACCCCTTTTGCATGGTTATGGATGCTGACGGTTTCTTCCAACTCCACGATATGTTTGCATGGCAGCCAATTAGGGTTAGTAGGGTTACAAACCCTAATTGGCTGCCATGCAAACATATCGTGGAGTTGGAAGAAACCGTCAGCATCCATAACCATGCAAAAGGGGTGCCCGACGCAACGATAACATCAGTTGCGTTCCAGCTCGCATCCGGTCCAAAAGAGCCGCTGAAAAAAAAAAAAGAAAAAAAAAACAGTGAAGTGCCCGCGCTTTTTGTTTTTTTTTTTCAGCGGCTCTTTTGGACCGAATGCGAGTAAGAACGCAACTGATGTCATCGTTGCATCGGGCACCCCTTTTGCATGGTTATGGATGCTGACGGTTTCTTCCAACTCCACGATATGTTTGCATGGCAGCCAATTAGGGTTAGTAGGGTTACAAACCGTAATTGGCCGCCATGCAAACATATCGTGGAGTTGGAAGAAACCGTCAGCATCCATAACCATGCAAAAGGGGTGCCCGACGCAACGATGACATCAGTTGCGTTCGAGCTCGCATCCGGTCCAAAAGAGCCGCTGAAAAAAAAAACAAAACAAAAAAACAGTGAAGTGCCCGCGCTTTTTTTTTTCTTTCAGCGGCTCTTTTGGACCGGATGCGAGCTGGACCGCAACTGATGTCATCGTTGCGTCGGGCACCCCTTTTGCATGGTTGTGGATGCTGACGGTTTCTTCCAACTCCAAGATATGTTTGCATGGCAGCCAATTAGGGTTAGTAGGGTTACAAACCCTAATTGGCTGCCATGCAAACATATCGTGGAGTTGGAAGAAACCGTCAGCATCCATAACCATGCAAAAGGGGTGCCCGACGCAACGATGACATCAGTTGCGTTCCAGCTCGCATCCGGTCCAAAAGAGCCACTGAAAAAAAAAAAAAAAAAAGCGCGGGCACTTCACTGTTTTTTTTTTTCAGCGGCTCTTTTGGACCGGATGCGAGCTGGAACGCAACTGATGTCATCGTTGCGTCGGGCACCCCTTTTGCATGGGTATGGATCCTGACGGTTTCTTCCAACTCCACGATATGTTTGCATGGCAGCCAATTAGGGTTAGTAGGGTTACAAACCCTAATTGGCTGCCATGCAAACATATCGTGGAGTTGGAAGAAACCGTCAGCATCCATAACCATGCAAAAGGGGTGCCCGACGCAACGATGACATCAGTTGCGTTCCAGCTCGCATCCGGTCCAAAAGAGCCGCTGAATGAAAGAAAAAAACAGTGAAGTGCCCGCGCTTTTCCTTTTTTTTCAGCGGCTCTTTCGGACTGGATGCGAGCTGGAACGCAACTGATGTCATCGTTGCGTCGGGCACCCCTTTTCCATGGTTATGGATGCTGACGGTTTCTTCCAACTCCACGATATGTTTGCATGGCAGCCAATTAGGGTTAGTAGGGTTACAAACCCTAATTGGCTGCCATGCAAACATATCGTGGAGTTGGAAGAAACCGTCAGCATCCATAACCATGCAAAAGGGGTGCCCGACGCAACCATGACATCAGTTGCGTTCCAGCTCGCATCCGGTCCAAAAGAGCCGCTGAAAAAAAAACGCGGGCACTTCACTCTTTTTTTTTTTTTCCAGCGGCTCTTTTGGACCGGATGCGAGCTGGAACGCAACTGATGTCATCGTTGCGTCGGGCACCCCTTTTGCATGGTTATGGATGCTGACGGTTTCTTCCAACTCCACGATATGTTTGCATGGCAGCCAATTAGGGTTTGTAACCCTACTAACCCTAATTGGCTGCCATGCCAACATATCGTGGAGTTGGAAGAAACCGTCAGCATCCATAACCATGCAAAAGGGGTGCCCGACGCAACGATGACATCAGTTGCGTTCCAGCTCGCATCCGGTCCAAAAGAGCCGCTGAAAAAAAAAACAGTGAGGTGCCCGCGCTTTTCCTTTTTTTTCAGCGGCTCTTTCGGACCGGATGCGAGCTGGAACGCAACTGATGTCATCGTTGCGTCGGGCACCCCTTTTCCATGGTTATGGATGCTGACGGTTTCTTCCAACTCCACGATATGTTTGCATGGCAGCCAATTAGGGTTAGTAGGGTTACAAACCCTAATTGGCTGCCATGCAAACATATCGTGGAGTTGGAAGAAACCGTCAGCATCCATAACCATGCAAAAGAGGTGCCCGACGCAACAATGACATCAGTTGCGTTCCAGCTCGCATCCGGTCCAAAAGAGCCGCTGAAAAAAAAAACAGTGAAGGGCCCGCGCTTTTTTTTTGTTTTGTCAGCGGCTCTTTTGGACCGGATGCGACCTGGAACGCAACTGATGTCATCGTTGCGTCGGGCGACCCTTTTGCATGGTTATGGATGCTGACGGTTTCTTCCAACTCCACGATATGTTTGCATGGTAGCCAATTAGGGTTTGTAACCCTACTAACCCTAATTGGCTGCCATGCAAACATATCGTGGAGCTTCAAGAAACCGTCAGCATCCATAACCATGCAAAAGGGTTGCCCCACGAAACGATGACATCAGTTGCGTTCGAGCTCGCATCCGGTCCAAAAGAGCCGCTGAAGAAAAAAAAAAAAACAGTGAAGTGCCCGCGCTTTTTTTTTTTCAGCGGCTCTTTTGGACCGGATGCGAGCTTGAACGCAACTGATGTCATCGTTGCGTCGGGCACCCCTTTTGCATGGTTATGGATGCTGACGGTTTCTTCCAACTCCACGATATGTTTGCATGGCAGCCAATTAGGGTTAGTAGGGTTACAAACCCTAATTGGCTGCCATGCAAACATATCGTGGAGTTGGAAGAAACCGTCAGCATCCATAACCATGCAAAAGGGGTGCCCGACGCAACCATGACATCAGTTGCGTTCCAGCTCGCATCCGGTCCAAAAGAGCCGCTGGAAAAAAAAAAGCGCGGGCACTTCACTGTTTTTTTTTTTTTTCCAGCGGCTGTTTTGGACCGGATGCGAGCTGTAACGCAACTGATGTCATCGTTGCGTCGGGCACCCCTTTTGCATGGTTATGATGGTTATGGATGCTGACGGTTTCTTCCAACTCCACGATATTATTGCATGGCAGCCAATTAGGGTTTGTAACCCTACTAACCCTAATTGGCTGCCATGCAAACATATCGTGGAGTTGGAAGAAACCGTCAGCATCCATAACCATGCAAAAGGGGTGCCCGACGCAACGAGGACATCAGTTGCGTTCCAGCTCGCATCTGGTCCAAAAGAGCCGCTGAAAAAAAAAACAAAAAAAGCGCGGGCACTTCACTGTTTTTTTTTCTTTTTTTTTTCAGCGGCTCTTTTGGACCGGATGCGAGCTGGAACGCAACTGATGTCATCGTTGCGTCGGGCACCCCTTTTGCATGGTTATGGATGCTGACGGTTTCTTCCAACTCCACGATATGTTTGCATGGCAGCCAATTAGGGTTAGTAGGGTTACAAACCCTAATTGGCTGCCATGCAAACATATCGTGGAGTTGGAAGAAACCGTCAGCATCCATAACCATGCAAAAGGGGTGCCCGACGCAACGATGACATCAGTTGCGTTCCAGCTCGCATCCGGTCCAAAAGAGCCGCTGAAAAAAAACAAAACAGTGAAGTGCCCGCGCTTTTCCTTTTTTTTCAGCGGCTCTTTTGGACCGGATGCGAGCTGGAACGCAACTGATGTCATCGTTGCGTCGGGCACCCCTTTTCCATGGTTATGGATGCTGACGGTTTCTTCCAACTCCACGATATGTTTGCATGGCAGCCAATTAGGGTTAGTAGGGTTACAAACCCTAATTGGCTGCCATGCAAACATATCGTGGAGTTGGAAGAAACCGTCAGCATCCATAACCATGCAAAAGAGGTGCCCGACGCAACAATGACATCAGTTGCGTTCCAGCTCGCATCCGGTCCAAAAGAGCCGCTGAAAAAAAAAACAGTGAAGGGCCCGCGCTTTTTTTTTTTTTTGTCAGCGGCTCTTTTGGACCGGATGCGACCTGGAACGCAACTGATGTCATCGTTGCGTCGGGCGACCCTTTTGCATGGTTATGGATGCTGACGGTTTCTTCCAACTCCACGATACCTTTGCATGGCAGCCAATTAGGGCTTGTAACCCTACTAACCCTAATTGGCTGCCATGCAAACATATCGTGGAGCTGGAAGAAACCGTCAGCATCCATAACCATGCAAAAGGGTTGCCCCACGCAACGATGTCATCAGTTGCGTTCCAGGTCGCATCCGGTCCAAAAGAGCCGCTGAAGAAAAAAAAAAACAGTGAAGTGCCCGCGCTTTTTTTTTTTCAGCGGCTCTTTTGGACCGGATGCGAGCTGGAACGCAACTGATGTCATCGTTGCTTCGGGCACCCCTTTTGCATGGTTATGGATGCTAACGGTTTCTTCCAACTCCACGATATGTTTGCATGGCAGCCAATTAGGGTTAGTAGGGTTACAAACCGTAATTGGCTGCCATGCAAACATATCGTGGAGTTGGAAGAAACCGTCAGCATCCATAACCATGCAAAAGGGGTGCCCGACGCAACCATGACATCAGTTGCGTTCCAGCTCGCATCAGGTCCAAAAGAGCCGCTGAAAAAAAAAAGCGCGGGCACTTCACTGTTTTTTTTTTTTTTCCAGCGGCTCTTTTGGACCGGATGCGAGCTGTAACGCAACTGATGTCATCGTTGCGTCGGGCACCCCTTTTGCATGGTTATGATGGTTATGGATGCTGAAGGTTTCTTCCAACTCCACGATATTATTGCATGGCAGCCAATTAGGGTTAGTAGGGTTACAAACCCTAATTGGCTGCCATGCAAACATATCGTGGAGTTGGAAGAAACCGTCAGCATCCATAACCATGCAAAAGGGGTGCCCGACGCAACCATGACATCAGTTGCGTTCCAGCTCGCATCCGGTCCAAAAGAGCCGCTGAAAAAAAAAAGCGCGGGCACTTCACTGTTTTTTTTTTTTTTCCAGCGGCTCTTTTTGACCGGATGCGAGCTGTAACGCAACTGATGTCATCGTTGCGTCGGGCACCCCTTTTGCATGGTTATGATGGTTATGGATGCTGACGGTTTCTTCCAACTCCACGATATTATTGCATGGCAGCCAATTAGGGTTTGTAACCCTACTAACCCTAATTGGCTGCCATGCAAACATATCGTGGAGTTGGAAGAAACCGTCAGCATCCATAACCATGCAAAAGGGGTGCCCGACGCAACGATGACATCAGTTGCGTTCCAGCTCGCATCCGGTCCAAAAGAGCCGCTGAAAAAAAAAACAAAAAAAGCGCGGGCACTTCACTGTTTTTTTTTTTCAGCGGCTCTTTTGGACCGGATGCGAGCTGGAACGCAACTGATGTCATCGTTGCGTCGGGCACCCCTTTTGCATGGTTATGGATGCTGACGGTTTCTTCCAACTCCACGATATGTTTGCATGGCAGCCAATTAGGGTTAGTAGGGTTACAAACCCTAATTGGCTGCCATGCAAACATATCGTGGAGTTGGAAGAAACCGTCAGCATCCATAACCATGCAAAAGGGGTGCCCGACGCAACGATGACATCAGTTGCGTTCCAGCTCGCATCCGGTCCAAAAGAGCCGCTGAATAAAAAAAAAAAACAGTGAAGTGCCCGCGCTTTTTTTTTTCCAGCGGCTCTTTTGGACCGGATGCGAGCTGGAACGCAACTGATGTCATCGTTGCGTCGGGCACCCCTTTTGCATGGTTATGGATGCTGACGGTTTCTTCCAACTCCACGATATGTTTGCATGGCAGCCAATTAGGGTTAGTAGGGTTACAAACCCTAATTGGCTGCCATGCAAACATATCGTGGAGTTGGAAGAAACCGTCAGCATCCATAACCATGCAAAAGGGGTGCCCGACGCAACGATGACATCAGTTGCGTTCCAGCTCGCATCCGGTCCAAAAGAGCCGCTGAAAAAAAACAAAACAGTGAAGTGCCCGCGCTTTTCCTTTTTTTTCAGCGGCTCTTTTGGACCGGATGCGAGCTGGAACGCAACCGATGTCATCGTTGCGTCGGGCACCCCTTTTCCATGGTTATGGATGCTGACGGTTTCTTCCAACTCCACGATATGTTTGCATGGCAGCCAATTAGGGTTAGTAGGGTTACAAACCCTAATTGGCTGCCATGCAAACATATCGTGGAGTTGGAAGAAACCGTCAGCATCCATAACCATGCAAAAGAGGTGCCCGACGCAACAATGACATCAGTTGCGTTCCAGCTCGCATCCGGTCCAAAAGAGCCGCTGAAAAAAAAAACAGTGAAGGGCCCGCGCTTTTTTTTTTTTTTTTTGTCAGCGGCTCTTTTGGACCGGATGCGACCTGGAACGCAACTGATGTCATCGTTGCGTCGGGCGACCCTTTTGCATGGTTATGGATGCTGACGGTTTCTTCCAACTCCACGATACCTTTGCATGGCAGCCAATTAGGGCTTGTAACCCTACTAACCCTAATTGGCTGCCATGCAAACATATCGTGGAGCTGGAAGAAACCGTCAGCATCCATAACCATGCAAAAGGGTTGCCCCACGCAACGATGACATCAGTTGCGTTCCAGGTCGCATCCGGTCCAAAAGAGCCGCTGAAGAAAAAAAAAACAGTGAAGTGCCCGCGCTTTTTTTTTTCAGCGGCTCTTTTGGACCGGATGCGAGCTGGAACGCAACTGTTGTCATCGTTGCTTAGGGCACCCCTTTTGCATGGTTATGGATGCTAACGGTTTCTTCCAACTCCACGATATGTTTGCATGGCAGCCAATTAGGGTTAGTAGGGTTACAAACCGTAATTGGCTGCCATGCAAACATATCGTGGAGTTGGAAGAAACCGTCAGCATCCATAACCATGCAAAAGGGGTGCCCGACGCAACCATGACATCAGTTGCGTTCCAGCTCGCATCCGGTCCAAAAGAGCCGCTGAAAAAAAAAGCGCGGGCACTTCACTGTTTTTTTTTTTTCCAGCGGCTCTTTTGGACCGGATGCGAGCTGTAACGCAACTGATGTCATCGTTGCGTCGGGCACCCCTTTTGCATGGTTATGATGGTTATGGATGCTGAAGGTTTCTTCCAACTCCACGATATTATTGCATGGCAGCCAATTAGGGTTAGTAGGGTTACAAACCCTAATTGGCTGCCATGCAAACATATCGTGGAGTTGGAAGAAACCGTCAGCATCCATAACCATGCAAAAGGGGTGCCCGACGCAACCATGACATCAGTTGCGTTCCAGCTCGCATCCGGTCCAAAAGAGCCGCTGAAAAAAAAAAGCGCGGGCACTTCACTGTTTTTTTTTTTTTTCCAGCGGCTCTTTTGGACCGGATGCGAGCTGTAACGCAACTGATGTCATCGTTGCGTCGGGCACCCCTTTTGCATGGTTATGATGGTTATGGATGCTGACGGTTTCTTCCAACTCCACGATATTATTGCATGGCAGCCAATTAGGGTTTGTAACCCTACTAACCCTAATTGGCTGCCATGCAAACATATCGTGGAGTTGGAAGAAACCGTCAGCATCCATAACCATGCAAAAGGGGTGCCCGACGCAACGATGACATCAGTTGCGTTCCAGCTCGCATCCGGTCCAAAAGAGCCGCTGAAAAAAAAAACAAAAAAAGCGCGGGCACTTCACTGTTTTTTTTTTTTCAGCGGCTCTTTTGGACCGGATGCGAGCTGGAACGCAACTGATGTCATCGTTGCGTCGGGCACCCCTTTTGCATGGTTATGGATGCTGACGGTTTCTTCCAACTCCACGATATGTTTGCATGGCAGCCAATTAGGGTTAGTAGGGTTACAAACCCTAATTGGCTGCCATGCAAACATATCGTGGAGTTGGAAGAAACCGTCAGCATCCATAACCATGCAAAAGGGGTGCCCGACGCAACGATGACATCAGTTGCGTTCCAGCTCGCATCCGGTCCAAAAGAGCCGCTGAATAAAAAAAAACAGTGAAGTGCCCGCGCTTTTCCTTTTTTTCCAGCGGCTCTTTCGGACCGGATGCGAGCTGGAACGCAACTGATGTCATCGTTGCGTCGGGCACCCCTTTTCCATGGTTATGGATGCTGACGGTTTCTTCCAACTCCACGATATGTTTGCATGGCAGCCAATTAGGGTTTGTAACCCTACTAACCCTAATTGGCTGCCATGCAAACATATCGTGGAGTTGGAAGAAACCGTCAGCATCCATAACCATGCAAAAGGGGTGCCCGACGCAACGATGACATCAGTTGCGTTCCAGCTCGCATCCGGTCCAAAAGAGCCGCTGAAAAAAAAAAACAGTGAAGTGCCCGCGCTTTTCCTTTTTTTTCAGCGGCTCTTTCGGACCGGATGCGAGCTGGAACGCAACTGATGTCATCGTTGCGTCGGGCACCCCTTTTCCATGGTTATGGATGCTGACGGTTTCTTCCAACTCCACGATATGTTTGCATGGCAGCCAATTAGGGTTAGTAGGGTTACAAACCCTAATTGGCTGCCATGCAAACATATCGTGGAGTTGGAAGAAACCGTCAGCATCCATAACCATGCAAAAGGGGTGCCCGACGCAACGAGGACATCAGTTGCGTTCCAGCTCGCATCCGGTCCAAAAGAGCCGCTGAAAAAAAAAAACAAAAAAAGCGCGGGCACTTCACTGTTTTTTTTTCTTTTTTTTTTCAGCGGCTCTTTTGGACCGGATGCGACCTGGAACGCAACTGATGTCATCGTTGCGTCGGGCACCCCTTTTGCATGGTTATGGATGCTGACGGTTTCTTCCAACTCCAAGATATGTTTGCATGGCAGCCAATTAGGGTTAGTAGGGTTACAAGCCCTAATTGGCTGCCATGCAAAGGTATCGTGGAGTTGGAAGAAACCGTCAGCATCCATAACCATGCAAAAGGGGTGCCCGACGCAACGATGACATCAGTTGCGTTCGAGCTCGCATCCGGTCCAAAAGAGCCGCTGAAAAAAAAAAAAAAACAGTGAAGTGCCCGCGCTTTTTTTTTTCAGCGGCTCTTTTGGACCGGATGCGAGCTGGAACGCAACGGATGTCATCGTTGCGTCGGGCACCCCTTTTGCATGGTTATGGATGCTGACGGTTTCTTCCAACTCCACGATATGTTTGCATGGCAGCCAATTAGGGTTTGTAACCCTACTAACCCTAATTGGCTGCCATGCAAACATATCGTGGAGTTGGAAGAAACCGTCAGCAACCATAACCATGCAAAAGAGGTGCCCGACGCAACAATGACATCAGTTGCGTTCCAGCTCGCATCCGGTCCAAAAGAGCCGCTGAAAAAAAAAACAGTGAAGGGCCCGCGCTTTTTTTTTTGTCAGCGGCTCTTTTGGACCGGATGCGACCTGGAACGCAACTGATGTCATCGTTGCGTCGGGCGACCCTTTTGCATGGTTATGGATGCTAACGGTTTCTTCCAACTCCACGATACCTTTGCATGGCAGCCAATTAGGGCTTGTAACCCTACTAACCCTAATTGGCTGCCATGCAAACATATCGTGGAGCTGGAAGAAACCGTCAGCATCCATAACCATGCAAAAGGGTTGCCCCACGCAACGATGACATCAGTTGCGTTCGAGCTCGCATCCGGTCCAAAAGAGCCGCTGAAGAAAGAAAAAAACAGTGAAGTGCCCGCGCTTTTTTTTTCAGCGGCTCTTTTGGACCGGATGCGAGCTGGAACGCAACTGATGTCATCGTTGCGTCGGGCATCCCTTTTGCATGGTTATGGATGCTAACGGTTTCTTCCAACTCCACGATATGTTTGCATGGCAGCCAATTAGGGTTAGTAGGGTTGCAAACCGTAATTGGCTGCCATGCAAACATATCGTGGAGTTGGAAGAAACCGTCAGCATCCATAACCATGCAAAAGGGGTGCCCGACGCAACGACAACATCAGTTGCGTTACAGCTCGCATCCGGTCCAAAAGAGCCGCTGAAAAAAAAAAAAAAGAAAAAAAAAACAGTGAAGTGCCCGCGCTTTTTTTTTCAGCGGCTCTTTTGGACCGGATGCGAGCTGGAACGCAACTGATGTTGTCGTTGCGTCGGGCACCCCTTTTGCATGGTTATGGATGCTGACGGTTTCTTCCAACTCCACGATATGTTTGCATGGCAGCCAATTAGGGTTAGTAGGGTTACAAACCGTAATTGGCTACCATGCAAACATATCGTGGAGTTGGAAGAAACCGTCGGCATCCATAACCATGCAAAAGGGGTGCCCGACGCAACGATGACATCAGTTGCGTTCCAGCTCGCATCCGGTCCAAAAGAGCCGCTGAAAAAAAAAACAAAAAAAAAGTGAAGTGCCCGCGCTTTTTTTTTTCAGCGGCTCTTTTGGACCGGATGCGAGCTGAAACGCAACTGATGTCATCGTTGCGTCGGGCACCCCTTTTGCATGGTTATGGATGCTGACGGTTTCTTCCAACTCCACGATATGTTTGCATGGCAGCCAATTAGGGTTAGTAGGGTTACAAACCCTAATTGGCTGCCATGCAAACATATCGTGGGGTTGGAAGAAACCGTCAGCATCCATAACCATGCAAAAGGGGTGCCCGACGCAACGATAACATCAGTTGCATTCCAGCTCGCATCCGGTCCAAAAGAGCCGCTGAAAAAAAAAAAAAGAAAAAAAAACAGTGAAGTGCCCGCGCTTTTTGTTTTTTTTTTCAGCGGCTCTTTTGGACCGGATGCGAGTTGGAACGCAACTGATGTCATTGTTGCATCGGGCACCCCTTTTGCATGGTTATGGATGCTGACGGTTTCTTCCAACTCCACGATATGTTTGCATGGCAGCCAATTAGGGTTAGTAGGGTGACAAACCCTAATTGGCTGCCATGCAAACATATCGTGGAGTTGGAAGAAACCATCAGCATCCATAACCATGCAAAAGGGGTGCCCGACGCAACGATGACATCAGTTGCGTTCGAGCTCGCATCCGGTCCAAAAGAGCCGCTGAAAAAAAAAACAAAAAAAAAACAGTGAAGTGCCCGCGCTTTTTTTTTTCTTTCAGCGGCTCTTTTGGACTGGATGCGAGCAGGACCGCAACTGATGTCATCGTTGCGTCAGGCACCCCTTTTGCATGGTTATGGATGCTGACGGTTTCTTCCAACTCCAAGATATGTTTGCATGGCAGCCAATTAGGGTTAGTAGGGTTACAAACCCTAATTGGCTGCCATGCAAACATATCGTGGAGTTGGAAGAAACCGTCGGCATCCATAACCATGCAAAAGGGGTGCCCGACGCAACGATGACATCAGTTGCGTTCCAGCTCGCATCCGGTCCAAAAGAGCCGCTGAAAAAAAAAACAAAAAAAAAGTGAAGTGCCCGCACTTTTTTTTTTTCAGCGGCTCTTTTGGACCGGATGCGAGCTGAAACGCAACTGATGTTATCGTTGCGTCGGGCACCCCTTTTGCATGGTTATGGATGCTGACGGTTTCTTCCAACTCCACGATATGTTTGCATGGCAGCCAATTAGGGTTAGTAGGGTTACAAACCCTAATTGGCTGCCATGCAAACATATCGTGGAGTTGGAAGAAACCGTCAGCATCCATAACCATGCAAAAGGGGTGCCCGACGCAACGATAACATCAGTTGCGTTCCAGCTCGCATCCGGTCCAAAAGAGCCGCTGAAAAAAAAAAAAAAGAAAAAAAAACAGTGAAGTGCCCGCGCTTTTTGTTTTTTTTTTTCAGCGGCTCTTTTGGACCGAATGCGAGCTGGAACGCAACTGATGTCATCGTTGCGTCGGGCACCCCTTTTGCATGGTTATGGATGCTGACGGTTTCTTCCAACTCCACGATATGTTTGCATGGCAGCCAATTAGGGTTAGTAGGGTTACAAACCGTAATTGGCCGCCATGCAAACATATCGTGGAGTTGGAAGAAACCGTCAGCATCCATAACCATGCAAAAGGGGTGCCCGACGCAACGATGACATCAGTTGCGTTCGAGCTCGCATCCGGTCCAAAAGAGCCGCTGAAAAAAAAACAAAACAAAAAAACAGTGAAGTGCCCGCGCTTTTTTTTTTCTTTCAGCGGCTCTTTTGGACCGGATGCGAGCTGGACCGCAACTGATGTCATCGTTGCGTCGGGCACCCCTTTTGCATGGTTGTGGATGCTGACGGTTTCTTCCAACTCCAAGATATGTTTGCATGGCAGCCAATTAGGGTTAGTAGGGTTACAAACCCTAATTGGCTGCCATGCAAACATATCGTGGAGTTGGAAGAAACCGTCAGCATCCATAACCATGCAAAAGGGGTGCCCGACGCAACGATGACATCAGTTGCGTTCCAGCTCGCATCCGGTCCAAAAGAGCCACTGAAAAAAAAAACAAAAAAAGCGCGGGCACTTCACTGTTTTTTTTTTTTTTCAGCGGCTCTTTTGGACCGGATGCGAGCTGGAACGCAACTGATGTCATCGTTGCGTCGGGCACCCCTTTTCCATGGGTATGGATGCTGACGGTTTCTTCCAACTCCACGATATGTTTGCATGGCAGCCAATTAGGGTTAGTAGGGTTACAAACCCTAATTGGCTGCCATGCAAACATATCGTGGAGTTGGAAGAAACCGTCAGCATCCATAACCATGCAAAAGGGGTGCCCGACGCAACGATGACATCAGTTGCGTTCCAGCTCGCATCCGGTCCAAAAGAGCCGCTGAATAAAAGAAAAAAACAGTGAAGTGCCCGCGCTTTTCCTTTTTTTTCAGCGGCTCTTTCGGACTGGATGCGAGCTGGAACGCAACTGATGTCATCGTTGCGTCGGGCACCCCTTTTCCATGGTTATGGATGCTGACGGTTTCTTCCAACTCCACGATATGTTTGCATGGCAGCCAATTAGGGTTAGTAGGGTTACAAACCCTAATTGGCTGCCATGCAAACATATCGTGGAGTTGGAAGAAACCGTCAGCATCCATAACCATGCAAAAGGGGTGCCCGACGCATCAATGACATCAGTTGCGTTCCAGCTCGCATCCGGTCCAAAAGAGCAGCTGAAAAAAAAAAAAGCGCGGGCACTTCACTTTTTTTTTGTTTTTTTTTTTTCAGCGGCTCTTTTGGACCGGATGCGAGCTTGAACGCAACTGATGTCATCGTTGCGTCGGGCACCCCTTTTGCATGGTTATGGATGCTGACGGTTTCTTCCAACTCCACGATATGTTTGCACGGCAGCCAATTAGGGTTAGTAGGGTTACAAACCCTAATTGGCTGCCATGCAAACATATCGTGGAGTTGGAAGAAACCGTCAGCATCCATAACCATGCAAAAGGGGTGCCCGACGCAACCATGACATCAGTTGCGTTCCAGCTCGCATCCGGTCCAAAAGAGCCGCTGAAAAAAAAAAGCGCGGGCACTTCACTCTTTTTTTTTTTTTTTTTTCCAGCGGCTCTTTTGGACCGGATGCGAGCTGGAACGCAACTGATGTCATCGTTGCGTCGGGCACCCCTTTTGCATGGTTATGGATGCTGACGGTTTCTTCCAACTCCACGATATGTTTGCATGGCAGCCAATTAGGGTTTGTAACCCTACTAACCCTAATTGGCTGCCATGCAAACATATCGTGGAGTTGGAAGAAACCGTCAGCATCCATAACCATGCAAAAGGGGTGCCCGACGCATCAATGACATCAGTTGCGTTCCAGCTCGCATCCGGTCCAAAAGAGCAGCTGAAAAAAAAAAGCGCGGGCACTTCACTTTTTTTTTGTTTTTTTTTTTTCAGCGGCTCTTTTGGACCGGATGCGAGCTTGAACGCAACTGATGTCATCGTTGCGTCGGGCACCCCTTTTGCATGGTTATGGATGCTGACGGTTTCTTCCAACTCCACGATATGTTTGCATGGCAGCCAATTAGGGTTAGTAGGGTTACAAACCCTAATTGGCTGCCATGCAAACATATCGTGGAGTTGGAAGAAACCGTCAGCATCCATAACCATGCAAAAGGGGTGCCCGACGCAACCATGACATCAGTTGCGTTCCAGCTCGCATCCGGTCCAAAAGAGCCGCTGAAAAAAAAAAGCGCGGGCACTTCACTCTTTTTTTTTTTTTTTTTTCCAGCGGCTCTTTTGGACCGGATGCGAGCTCGAACGCAACTGATGTCATCGTTGCGTCGGGCACCCCTTTTCCATGGTTATGGATGCTGACGGTTTCTTCCAACTCCACGATATGTTTGCATGGCAGCCAATTAGGGTTAGTAGGGTTACAAACCCTAATTGGCTGCCATGCAAACATATCGTGGAGTTGGAAGAAACCGTCAGCATCCATAACCATGCAAAAGGGGTGCCCGACGCATCAATGACATCAGTTGCGTTCCAGCTCGCATCCGGTCCAAAAGAGCAGCTGAAAAAAAAAAAAAGCGCGGGCACTTCACTTTTTTTTGTTTTTTTTTTTCAGCGGCTCTTTTGGACCGGATGCGAGCTTGAACGCAACTGATGTCATCGTTGCGTCGGGCACCCCTTTTGCATGGTTATGGATGCTGACGGTTTCTTCCAACTCCACGATATGTTTGCATGGCAGCCAATTAGGGTTAGTAGGGTTACAAACCCTAATTGGCTGCCATGCAAACATATCGTGGAGTTGGAAGAAACCGTCAGCATCCATAACCATGCAAAAGGGGTGCCCGACGCAACCATGACATCAGTTGCGTTCCAGCTCGCATCCGGTCCAAAAGAGCCGCTGAAAAAAAAAGCGCGGGCACTTCACTCTTTTTTTTTTTTTTTTTCCAGCGGCTCTTTTGGACCGGATGCGAGCTGTAACGCAACTGATGTCATCGTTGCGTCGGGCACCCCTTTTGCATGGTTATGATGGTTATGGATGCTGACGGTTTCTTCCAACTCCACGATATTATTGCATGGCACCCAATTAGGGTTTGTAACCCTACTAACCCTAATTGGCTGCCATGCAAACATATCGTGGAGTTGGAAGAAACCGTCAGCATCCATAACCATGCAAAAGGGGTGCCCGACGCAACGATGACATCAGTTGCGTTCCAGCTCGCATCCGGTCCAAAAGAGCCGCTGAATAAAAAAAATAAAACAGTGAAGTGCCCGCGCTTTTTTTTTTCCAGCGGCTCTTTTGGACCGGATGCGAGCTGGAACGCAACTGATGTCATCGTTGCGTCGGGCACCCCTTTTGCATGGTTATGGATGCTGACGGTTTCTTCCAACTCCACGATATGTTTGCATGGCAGCCAATTAGGGTTTGTAACCCTACTAACCCTAATTGGCTGCCATGCAAACATATCGTGGAGTTGGAAGAAACCGTCAGCATCCATAACCATGCAAAAGGGGTGCCCGACGTAACGATGACATCAGTTGCGTTCCAGCTCGCATCCGGTCCAAAAGAGCCGCTGAAAAAAAAAACAGTGAAGTGCCCGCGCTTTTCCTTTTTTTTCAGCGGCTCTTTCGGACCGGATGCGAGCTGGAACGCAACTGATGTCATCGTTGCGTCGGGCACCCCTTTTCCATGGTTATGGATGCTGACGGCTTCTTCCAACTCCACGATATGTTTGCATGGCAGCCAATTAGGGTTAGTAGGGTTACAAACCCTAATTGGCTGCCATGCAAACATATCGTGGAGTTGGAAGAAACCGTCAGCATCCATAACCATGCAAAAGAGGTGCCCGACGCAACAATGACATCAGTTGCGTTCCAGCTCGCATCCGGTCCAAAAGAGCCGCTGAAAAAAAAAACAGTGAAGGGCCCGCGCTTTTTTTTTGTTTTGTCAGCGGCTCTTTTGGACCGGATGCGACCTGGAACGCAACTGATGTCATCGTTGCGTCGGGCGACCCTTTTGCATGGTTATGGATGCTGACGGTTTCTTCCAACTCCACGATATGTTTGCATGGCAGCCAATTAGGGTTTGTAACCCTACTAACCCTAATTGGCTGCCATGCAAACATATCGTGGAGCTTCAAGAAACCGTCAGCATCCATAACCATGCAAAAGGGTTGCCCCACGCAACGATGACATCAGTTGCGTTCGAGCTCGCATCCGGTCCAAAAGAGCCGCTGAAGAAAAAAAAAAAAACAGTGAAGTGCCCGCGCTTTTTTTTTTCAGCGGCTCTTTTGGACCGGATGCGAGCTTGAACGCAACTGATGTCATCGTTGCGTCGGGCACCCCTTTTGCATGGTTATGGATGCTGACGGTTTCTTCCAACTCCACGATATGTTTGCATGGCAGCCAATTAGGGTTAGTAGGGTTACAAACCCTAATTGGCTGCCATGCAAACATATCGTGGAGTTGGAAGAAACCGTCAGCATCCATAACCATGCAAAAGGGGTGCCCGACGCAACCATGACATCAGTTGCTTTTCCAGCTCGCATCCGGTCCAAAAGAGCCGCTGAAAAATAAAAAGCGCGGGCACTTCACTGTTTTTTTTTTTTCCAGCGGCTGTTTTGGACCGGATGCGAGCTGTAACGCAACTGATGTCATCGTTGCGTCGGGCACCCCTTTTGCATGGTTATGATGGTTATGGATGCTGACGGTTTCTTCCAACTCCACGATATTATTGCATGGCAGCCAATTAGGGTTTGTAACCCTACTAACCCTAATTGGCTGCCATGCAAACATATCGTGGAGTAGGAAGAAACCGTCAGCATCCATAACCATGCAAAAGGGGTGCCCGACGCAACGAGGACATCAGTTGCGTTCCAGCTCGCATCTGGTCCAAAAGAGCCGCTGAAAAAAAAAAAACAAAAAAAGCGCGGGCACTTCACTGTTTTTTTTTCTTTTTTTTTTCAGCGGCTCTTTTGGACCGGATGCGAGCTGGAACGCAACTGATGTCATCGTTGCGTCGGGCACCCCTTTTGCATGGTTATGGATGCTGACGGTTTCTTCCAACTCCACGATATGTTTGCATGGCAGCCAATTAGGGTTAGTAGGGTTACAAACCCTAATTGGCTGCCATGCAAACATATCGTGGAGTTGGAAGAAACCGTCAGCATCCATAACCATGCAAAAGGGGTGCCCGACGCAACGATGACATCAGTTGCGTTCCAGCTCGCATCCGGTCCAAAAGAGCCGCTGAAAAAAAAACAAAACAGTGAAGTGCCCGCGCTTTTCCTTTTTTTTCAGCGGCTCTTTTGGACCGGATGCGAGCTGGAACGCAACTGATGTCATCGTTGCGTCGGGCACCCCTTTTCCATGGTTATGGATGCTGACGGTTTCTTCCAACTCCACGATATGTTTGCATGGCAGCCAATTAGGGTTAGTAGGGTTACAAACCCTAATTGGCTGCCATGCAAACATATCGTGGAGTTGGAAGAAACCGTCAGCATCCATAACCATGCAAAAGAGGTGCCCGACGCAACAATGACATCAGTTGCGTTCCAGCTCGCATCCGGTCCAAAAGAGCCGCTGAAAAAAAAAACAGTGAAGGGCCCGCGCTTTTTTTTTTTTTGTCAGCGGCTCTTTTGGACCGGATGCGACCTGGAACGCAACTGATGTCATCGTTGCGTCGGGCGACCCTTTTGCATGGTTATGGATGCTGACGGTTTCTTCCAACTCCACGATACCTTTGCATGGCAGCCAATTAGGGCTTGTAACCCTACTAACCCTAATTGGCTGCCATGCAAACATATCGTGGAGCTGGAAGAAACCGTCAGCATCCATAACCATGCAAAAGGGTTGCCCCACGCAACGATGACATCAGTTGCGTTCGAGCTCGCATCCGGTCCAAAAGAGCCGCCGAAGAAAAAAAAAACAGTGAAGTGCCCGCGCTTTTTTTTTCAGCGGCTCTTTTGGACCGGATGCGAGCTGGAACGCAACTGATGTCATCGTTGCTTCGGGCACCCCTTTTGCATGGTTATGGATGCTAACGGTTTCTTCCAACTCCACGATATGTTTGCATGGCAGCCAATTAGGGTTAGTAGGGTTACAAACCGTAATTGGCTGCCATGCAAACATATCGTGGAGTTGGAAGAAACCGTCAGCATCCATAACCATGCAAAAGGGGTGCCCGACGCAACCATGACATCAGTTGCGTTCCAGCTCGCATCCGGTCCAAAAGAGCCGCTGAAAAAAAAAAGCGCGGGCACTTCACTGTTTTTTTTTTTTTCCAGCGGCTCTTTTGGACCGGATGCGAGCTGTAACGCAACTGATGTCATCGTTGCGTCGGGCACCCCTTTTGCATGGTTATGATGGTTATGGATGCTGAAGGTTTCTTCCAACTCCACGATATTATTGCATGGCAGCCAATTAGGGTTAGTAGGGTTACAAACCCTAATTGGCTGCCATGCAAACATATCGTGGAGTTGGAAGACACCGTCAGCATCCATAACCATGCAAAAGGGGTGCCCGACGCAACCATGACATCAGTTGCGTTCCAGCTCGCATCCGGTCCAAAAGAGCCGCTGAAAAAAAAAAGCGCGGGCACTTCACTGTTTTTTTTTTTTTCCAGCGGCTCTTTTGGACCGGATGCGAGCTGTAACGCAACTGATGTCATCGTTGCGTCGGGCACCCCTTTTGCATGGTTATGATGATTATGGATGCTGACGGTTTCTTCCAACTCCACGATATTATTGCATGGCAGCCAATTAGGGTTTGTAACCCTACTAACCCTAATTGGCTGCCATGCAAACATATCGTGGAGTTGGAAGAAACCGTCAGCATCCATAACCATGCAAAAGGGGTGCCCGACGCAACGATGACATCAGTTGCGTTCCAGCTCGCATCCGGTCCAAAAGAGCCGCTGAATAAAAAAAAAAAACAGTGAAGTGCCCGCGCTTTTTTTTTTCCAGCGGCTCTTTTGGACCGGATGCGAGCTGGAACGCAACTGATGTCATCGTTGCGTCGGGCACCCCTTTTGCATGGTTATGGATGCTGACGGTTTCTTCCAACTCCACGATATGTTTGCATGGCAGCCAATTAGGGTTTGTAACCCTACTAACCCTAATTGGCTGCCATGCAAACATATCGTGGAGTTGGAAGAAACCGTCAGCATCCATAACCATGCAAAAGGGGTGCCCGACGCAACGATGACATCAGTTGCGTTCCAGCTCGCATCCGGTCCAAAAGAGCCGCTGAATAAAAAAAAAAAACAGTGAAGTGCCCGCGCTTTTTTTTTTCAAGCGGCTCTTTTGGACCGGATGCGAGCTGGAACGCAACTGATGTCATCGTTGCGCCGGGCACCCCTTTTGCATGGTTATGGATGCTGACGGTTTCTTCCAACTCCACGATATGTTTGCATGGCAGCCAATTAGGGTTTGTAACCCTACTAACCCTAATTGGCTGCCATGCAAACATATCGTGGAGTTGGAAGAAACCGTCAGCATCCATAACCATGCAAAAGGGGTGCCCGACGCAACGATGACATCAGTTGCGTTCCAGCTCGCATCCGGTCCAAAAGAGCCGCTGAAAAAGAAAAACAGTGAAGTGCCCGCGCTTTTCCTTTTTTTTCAGCGGCTCTTTCGGACCGGATGCGAGCTGGAACGCAACTGATGTCATCGTTGCGTCGGGCACCCCTTTTCCATGGTTATGGATGCTGACGGTTTCTTCCAACTCCACGATATGTTTGCATGGCAGCCAATTAGGGTTAGTAGGGTTACAAACCCTAATTGGCTGCCATGCAAACATATCGTGGAGTTGGAAGAAACCGTCAGCATCCATAACCATGCAAAAGAGGTGCCCGACGCAACAATGACATCAGTTGCGTTCCAGCTCGCATCCGGTGCAAAAGAGCCGCTGAAAAAAAAAACAGTGAAGGGCCCGCGCTTTTTTTTTTTTTGTCAGCGGCTCTTTTGGACCGGATGCGACCTGGAACGCAACTGATGTCATCGTTGCGTCGGGCACCTCTTTTGCATGGTTATGGATGCTGACGGTTTCTTCCAACTCCACGATATGTTTGCATGGTAGCCAATTAGGGTTTGTAACCCTACTAACCCTAATTGGCTGCCATGCAAACATATCGTGGAGCTTCAAGAAACCGTCAGCATCCATAACCATGCAAAAGGGTTGCCCCACGCAACGATGACATCAGTTGCGTTCGAGCTCGCATCCGGTCCAAAAGAGCCGCTGAAGAAAAAAAAAACAGTGAAGTGCCCGCGCTTTTTTTTTTTCAGCGGCTCTTTTGGACCGGATGCGAGCTTGAACGCAACTGATGTCATCGTTGCGTCGGGCACCCCTTTTGCATGGTTATGGATGCTGACGGTTTCTTCCAACTCCACGATATGTTTGCATGGCAGCCAATTAGGGTTAGTAGGGTTACAAACCCTAATTGGCTGCCATGCAAACATATCGTGGAGTTGGAAGAAACCGTCAGCATCCATAACCATGCAAAAGGGGTGCCCGACGCAACGATGACATCAGTTGCGTTCCAGCTCGCATCCGGTCCAAAAGAGCCGCTGAAAAAAAAAAGCGCGGGCACTTCACTGTTTTTTTTTTTTTCCAGCGGCTGTTTTGGACCGGATGCGAGCTGTAACGCAACTGATGTCATCGTTGCGTCGGGCACCCCTTTTGCATGGTTATGATGGTTATGGATGCTGACGGTTTCTTCCAACTCCACGATATTATTGCATGGCAGCCAATTAGGGTTTGTAACCCTACTAACCCTAATTGGCTGCCATGCAAACATATCGTGGAGTTGGAAGAAACCGTCAGCATCCATAACCATGCAAAAGGGGTGCCCGACGCAACGAGGACATCAGTTGCGTTCCAGCTCGCATCTGGTCCAAAAGAGCCGCTGAAAAAAAAAAAACAAAAAGAGCGCGGGCACTTCACTGTTTTTTTTTCTTTTTTTTTTCAGCGGCTCTTTTGGACCGGATGCGAGCTGGAACGCAACTGATGTCATCGTTGCGTCGGGCACCCCTTTTGCATGGTTATGGATGCTGACGGTTTCTTCCAACTCCACGATATGTTTGCATGGCAGCCAATTAGGGTTAGTAGGGTTACAAACCCTAATTGGCTGCCATGCAAACATATCGTGGAGTTGGAAGAAACCGTCAGCATCCATAACCATGCAAAAGGGGTGCCCGACGCAACGATGACATCAGTTGCGTTCCAGCTCGCATCCGGTCCAAAAGAGCCGCTGAAAAAAAACAAAACAGTGAAGTGCCCGCGCTTTTCCTTTTTTTTCAGCGGCTCTTTTGGACCGGATGCGAGCTGGAACGCAACTGATGTCATCGTTGCGTCAGGCACCCCTTTTCCATGGTTATGGATGCTGACGGTTTCTTCCAACTCCACGATATGTTTGCATGGCAGCCAATTAGGGTTAGTAGGGTTACAAACCCTAATTGGCTGCCATGCAAACATATCGTGGAGTTGGAAGAAACCGTCAGCATCCATAACCATGCAAAAGAGGTGCCCGACGCAACAATGACATCAGTTGCGTTCCAGCTCGCATCCGGTCCAAAAGAGCCGCTGAAAAAAAAAACAGTGAAGGGCCCGCGCTTTTTTTTTTTTTGTCAGCGGCTCTTTTGGACCGGATGCAACCTGGAACGCAACTGATGTCATCGTTGCGTCGGGCGACCCTTTTGCATGGTTATGGATGCTGGCGGTTTCTTCCAACTCCACGATACCTTTGCATGGCAGCCAATTAGGGCTTGTAACCCTACTAACCCTAATTGGCTGCCATGCAAACATATCGTGGAGCTGGAAGAAACCGTCAGCATCCATAACCATGCAAAAGGGTTGCCCCACGCAACGATGACATCAGTTGCGTTCGAGCTCGCATCCGGTCCAAAAGAGCCGCTGAAGAAAAAAAAAACAGTGAAGTGCCCGCGCTTTTTTTTTTCAGCGGCTCTTTTGGACCGGATGCGAGCTGGAACGCAACTGATGTCATCGTTGCTTCGGGCACCCCTTTTGCATGGTTATGGATGCTAACGGTTTCTTCCAACTCCACGATATGTTTGCATGGCATCCAATTAGGGTTAGTGAGGTTACAAACCGTAATTGGCTGCCATGCAAACATATCGTGGAGTTGGAAGAAACCGTCAGCATCCATAACCATGCAAAAGGGGTGCCCGACGCAACGACAACATCAGTTGCGTTACAGCTCGCATCCGGTCCAAAAGAGCCGCTGAAAAAAAAAAAGAAAAAAAAAACAGTGAAGTGCCCGCGCTTTTTTTTTTCAGCGGCTCTTTTGGACCGGATGCGAGCTGGAACGCAACTGATGTTGTCGTTGCGTCGGGCACCCCTTTTGCATGGTTATGGATGCTGACGGTTTCTTCCAACTCCACGATATG
Organism: Eutreptiella sp. 'Long Island Sound 2002'; assembly: GCA_964036045.1. NCBI lineage: Eukaryota > Euglenozoa > Euglenophyceae > Eutreptiales > Eutreptiaceae > Eutreptiella > Eutreptiella sp. 'Long Island Sound 2002'. The sequence continues at coordinate 43,527,171 of OZ038387.1, read as the reverse complement.
TTTGCATGGCAGCCAATTAGGGTTAGTAGGGTTACAAACCGTAATTGGCTACCATGCAAACATATCGTGGAGTTGGAAGAAACCGTCGGCATCCATAACCATGCAAAAGGGGTGCCCGACGCAACGATGACATCAGTTGCGTTCCAGCTCGCATCCGGTCCAAAAGAGCCGCTGAAAAAAAAAAACAAAAAAAAAGTGAAGTGCCCGCGCTTTTTTTTTTCAGCGGCTCTTTTGGACCGGATGCGAGCTGAAACGCAACTGATGTCATCGTTGCGTCGGGCACCCCTTTTGCATGGTTATGGATGCTGACGGTTTCTTCCAACTCCACGATATGTTTGCATGGCAGCCAATTAGGGTTAGTAGGGTTACAAACCCTAATTGGCTGCCATGCAAACATATCGTGGAGTTGGAAGAAACCGTCAGCATCCATAACCATGCAAAAGGGGTGCCCGACGCAACGATAACATCAGTTGCGTTCCAGCTCGCATCCGGTCAAAAAGAGCCGCTGAAAAAAAAAAAAAGAAAAAAAACAGTGAAGTGCCCGCGCTTTTTGATTTTTTTTTTTTCAGCGGCTCTTTTGGACCGGATGCGAGCTGGAACGCAACTGATGTCATTGTTGCATCGGGCACCCCTTTTGCATGGTTATGGATGCTGACGGTTTCTTCCAACTCCAAGATATGTTTGCATGGCAGCCAATTAGGGTTAGTAGGGTTACAAACCCTAATTGGCTGCCATGCAAACATATCGTGGAGTTGGAAGAAACCGTCGGCATCCATAACCATGCAAAAGGAGTGCCCGACGCAACGATGACATCAGTTGCGTTCCAGCTCGCATCCGGTCCAAAAGAGCCGCTGAAAAAAAAAACAAAAAAAAAGTGAAGTGCCCGCGCTTTTTTTTTTTCAGCGGCTCTTTTGGACCGGATGCGAGCTGAAACGCAACTGATGTTATCGTTGCGTCGGGCACCCCTTTTGCATGGTTATGGATGCTGACGGTTTCTTCCAACTCCACGATATGTTTGCATGGCAGCCAATTAGGGTTAGTAGGGTTACAAACCCTAATTGGCTGCCATGCAAACATATCGTGGAGTTGGAAGAAACCGTCAGCATCCATAACCATGCAAAAGGGGTGCCCGACGCAACGATAACATCAGTTGCGTTCCAGCTCGCATCCGGTCCAAAAGAGCCGCTGAAAAAAAAAAAAGAAAAAAAAAACACTGAAGTGCCCGCGCTTTTTGTTTTTTTTTTTCAGCGGCTCTTTTGGACCGAATGCGAGCTGGAACGCAACTGATGTCATCGTTGCATCGGGCACCCCTTTTGCATGGTTATGGATGCTTACGGTTTCTTCCAACTCCACGATATGTTTGCATGGCAGCCAATTAGGGTTAGTAGGGTTACAAACCGTAATTGGCCGCCATGCAAACATATCGTGGAGTTGGAAGAAACCGTCAGCATCCATAACCATGCAAAAGGGGTGCCCGACGCAACGATGCCATCAGTTGCGTTCGAGCTCGCATCCGGTCCAAAGGAGCCGCTGAAAAAAAAAACAAAACAAAAAAACAGTGAAGTGCCCGCGCTTTTTTTTTCTTTTCTTTCAGCGGCTCTTTTGGACCGGATGCGAGCTGGACCGCAACTGATGTCATCGTTGCGTCGGGCACCCCTTTTGCATGGTTGTGGATGCTGACGGTTTCTTCCAACTCCAAGATATGTTTGCATGGCAGCCAATTAGGGTTAGTAGGGTTACAAACCCTAATTGGCTGCCATGCAAACATATCGTGGAGTTGGAAGAAACCGTCGGCATCCATAACCATGCAAAAGGGGTGCCCGACGCAACGATGACATCAGTTGCGTTCCAGCTCGCATCCGGTCCAAAAGAGCCGCTGAACAAAAAAAAAAACAAAAAAAAAGTGAAGTGCCCGCGCTTTTTTTTTTCTTCAGCGGCTCTTTTGGACCAGATGCGAGCTGAAACGCAACTGATGTCATCGTTGCGTCGGGCACCCCTTTTGCATGGTTATGGATGCTGACGGTTTCTTCCAACTCCACGATATGTTTGCATGGCAGCCAATTAGGGTTTGTAACCCTACTAACCCTAATTGGCTGCCATGCAAACATATCGTGGAGTTGGAAGAAACCGTCAGCATCCATAACCATGCAAAAGGGGTGCCCTACGCAACAATGACATCAGTTGCGTTCCAGCTCGCATCCGGTCCAAAAGAGCCGCTGAAAAAAAAAAGCGCGGGCACTTCACTGTTTTTTTTTTCAGCGGCTCTTTTGGACCGGATGCGAGCTGGTACGCAATTGATGCCATCGTTGCGTCGGGCACCCCTTTTGCATGGTTATGGATGCTGATGGTTTCTTCCAACTCCAAGATATGTTTGCATGGCAGCCAATTAGGGTTAGTAGGGTTACAAACCCTAATTGGCTGCCATGCAAACATATCGTGGAGTTGGAAGAAACCGTCGGCATCCATAACCATGCAAAAGGGGTGCCCGACGCAACGATGACATCAGTTGCGTTCGAGCTCGCATCCGGTCCAAAAAAGCCGCTGAAAAAAAAAACAAAAAAAAGTGAAGTGCCCGCGCTTTTTTTTTTTCAGCGGCTCTTTTGGACCGGATGCGAGTTGGAACGCAACTGATGTCATTGTTGCATCGGGCACCCCTTTTGCATGGTTATGGATGCTGACGGTTTCTTCCAACTCCACGATATGTTTGCATGGCAGCCAATTAGGGTTAGTAGGGTGACAAACCTTAATTGGCTGCCATGCAAACATATCGTGGAGTTGGAAGAAACCATCAGCATCCATAACCATGCAAAAGGGGTGCCCGACGCAACGATGACATCAGTTGCGTTCCAGCTCGCATCCGGTCCAAAAGAGCCGCTGAAAAAAAAAACAAAAAAAAAAGTGAAGTGACCGCGCTTTTTTTTCTTTTCAGCGGCTCTTTTGGACCGGATGCGAGCTGAAACGCAACTGATGTTATCGTTGCGTCGGGCACCCCTTTTGCATGGTTATGGATGCTGACGGTTTCTTCCAACTCTACGATATGTTTGCATGGCAGCCAATTAGGGTTAGTAGGGTTACAAACCCTAATTGGCTGCCATGCAAACATATCGTGGAGTTGGAAGAAACCGTCAGCATCCATAACCATGCAAAAGGGGTGCCCGACGCAACGATAACATCAGTTGCGTTCCAGCTCGCATCCGGTCCAAAAGAGCCGCTGAAAAAAAAAAAAAGAAAAAAAAAACAGTGAAGTGCCCGCGCTTTTTGTTTTTTTTTTCAGCGGCTCTTTTGGACCGAATGCGAGCTGGAACGCAACTGATGTCATCGTTGCATCGGGCACCCCTTTTGCATGGTTATGGATGCTTACGGTTTCTTCCAACTCCACGATATGTTTGCAGGGCAGCCAATTAGGGTTAGTAGGGTTACAAACCGTAATTGGCCGCCATGCAAACATATCGTGGAGTTGGAAGAAACCGTCAGCATCCATAACCATGCAAAAGGGGTGCCCGACGCAACGATGACATCAGTTGCGTTCGAGCTCGCATCCGGTCCAAAGGAGCCGCTGAAAAAAAAAAACAAAACAAAAAAACAGTGAAGTGCCCGCGCTTTTTTTTTCTTTTCTTTCAGCGGCTCTTTTGGACCGGATGCGAGCTGGACCGCAACTGATGTCATCGTTGCGTCGGGCACCCCTTTTGCATGGTTGTGGATGCTGACGGTTTCTTCCAACTCCAAGATATGTTTGCATGGCAGCCAATTAGGGTTAGTAGGGTTACAAACCCTAATTGGCTGCCATGCAAACATATCGTGGAGTTGGAAGAAACCGTCAGCATCCATAACCATGCAAAAGGGGTGCCCGACGCAACGATGACATCAGTTGCGTTCCAGCTCGCATCCGGTCCAAAAAAGCCGCTGAAAAAAAAAACAAAAAAAAAGTGAAGTGCCCGCGCTTTTTTTTTTTCAGCGGCTCTTTTGGACCGGATGCGAGCTGAAACGCAACTGATGTCATCGTTGCGTCGGGCACCCCTTTTGCATGGTTATGGATGCTGACGGTTTCTTCCAACTCCACGATATGTTTGCATGGCAGCCCATTAGGGTTAGTAGGGTTACAAACCCTAATTGGCTGCCATGCAAACATATCGTGGAGTTGGAAGAAACCGTCAGCATCCATAACCATGCAAAAGGGGTGCCCGACGCAACGATAACATCAGTTGCGTTCCAGCTTGCATCCGGTCCAAAAGAGCCGCTGAAAAAAAAAAGAAAGAAAAAAAAACAGTGAAGTGCCCGCGCTTTTTTTTTTTTCAGCGGCTCTTTTGGACCGGATGCGAGCTCGAACGCAACTGATGTCATCGTTGCATCGGGCACCCCTTTTGCATGGTTATGGATGCTGACGGTTTCTTCCAACTCCACGATATGTTTGCATGGCAGCCAATTAGGGTTAGTAGGGTTACAAACCGTAATTGGCTGCCATGCAAACATATCGTGGAGTTGGAAGAAACCGTCAGCATCCATAACCATGCAAAAGGGGTGCCCGACGCAACGATGACATCAGTTGCGTTCGAGCTCGCATCCGGTCCAAAAGAGCCGCTGGAAAAAAAAACAAAACAAAAAAACAGTGAAGTGCCCGCGCTTTTTTTTTCTTTCAGCGGCTCTTTTGGACCGGATGCGAGCTGGACCGCAACTGATGTCATCGTTGCGTCGGGCACCCCTTTTGCATGGTTATGGATGCTGACGGTTTCTTCCAACTCCAAGATATGTTTGCATGGCAGCCAATTAGGGTTAGTAGGGTTACAAACCCTAATTGGCTGCCATGCAAACATATCGTGGAGTTGGAAGAAACCGTCGGCATCCATAACCATGCAAAAGGGGTGCCCGACGCAACGATGACATCAGTTGCGTTCCAGCTCGCATCCGGTCCAAAAGAGCCGCTGAACAAAAAAAAAACAAAAAAAAAGTGAAGTGCCCGCGCTTTTTTTTTTTTCAGCGGCTCTTTTGGACCGTATGCGAGCTGAAACGCAACTGATGTCATCGTTGCGTCGGGCACCCCTTTTGCATGGTTATGGATGCTGACGGTTTCTTCCAACTCCACGATATGTTTGCATGGCAGCCAATTAGGGTTAGTAGGGTTACAAACCCTAATTGGCTGCCATGCAAACATATCGTGGAGTTGGAAGAAACCGTCGGCATCCATAACCATGCAAAAGGGGTGCCCGACGCAACGATGACATCAGTTGCGTTCCAGCTCGCATATGGTCCAAAAGAGCCGCTGAAAAAAAAAAAAAGAAGAAAAAAAAAGTGAAGTGCCCGCGCTTTTTTTTTCCAGCGGCTCTTTTGGACCGGATGCGAGCTGGAACGCAACTGATGTCATCGTTGCGTCGGGCACCCCTTTTGCATGGTTATGGATGCTGACGGTTTCTTCCAACTCCACGATATGTTTGCATGGCAGCCAATTAGGGTTTGTAACCCTACTAACCCTAATTGGCTGCCATGCAAACATATCGTGGAGTTGGAAGAAACCGTCAGCATCCATAACCATGCAAAAGGGGTGCCCTACGCAACAATGACATCAGTTGCGTTCCAGCTCGCATCCGGTCCAAAAGAGCCGCTGAAAAAAAAAAGCGCGGGCACTTCACTGTTTTTTTTTTTCAGCGGCTCTTTTGGACCGGATGCGAGCTGGAACGCCACTGATGTCATCGTTGCGTCGGGCACCCCTTTTGCATGGTTATGGATGCTGACGGTTTCTTCCAACTCCAGGATATGTTTGCATGGCAGCCAATTAGGGTAAGTAGGGTTACAAACCCTAATTGGCTGCCATGCAAACATATCGGGGAGTTGGAAGAAACCGTCAGCATCCATAACCATGCAAAAGGGGTGCCCGACGCAACGATGACATCAATTGCGGTCCAGCTCGCATCCGGTCCAAAAGAGCCGCTGAAAAAAAAAACAAAAAAAAAGTGAAGTGCCCGCGCTTTTTTTTTTCAGCGGCTCTTTTGGACCGGATGCGAGCTGAAACGCAACTGATGTCATCGTTGCGTCGGGCACCCCTTTTGCATGGTTATGGATGCTGACGGTTTCTTCCAACTCCACGATATGTTTGCATGGCAGCCAATTAGGGTTAGTAGGGTTACAAACCCTAATTGGCTGCCATGGAAACATATCGTGGAGTTGGAAGAAACCGTCAGCATCCATAACCATGCAAAAGGGGTGCCCGACGCAACGATGACATCAGTTGCGTTCCAGCTCGCATATGGTCCAAAAGAGCCGCTGAAAAAAAAAAAGAAAAAAAAAGTGAAGTGCCCGCGCTGTTTTTTTTTTTATGAGCGGTTCTTTTGGACCGGATGCGAGCTGGAACGCAACTGATGTCATCGTTGCGTCGGGCACCCCTTTTGCATGGTTATGGATGCTGACGGTTTCTTCCAACGCCACGATATGTTTGCATGGCAGCCAATTAGGGTTTGTAACCCTACTAACCCTAATGGCTGCCATGCAAACATATCGTGGAGTTGGAAGAAACCGTCAGCATCCATAACCATGCAAAAGGGGTGCCCTACGGAACAATGACATCAGTTGCGTTCCAGCTCGCATCCGGTCCAAAAGAGCCGCTGAAAAAAAAAAGCGCGGGCACTTCACTGTTTTTTTGTTTTTGTTTTTTTTTCAGCGGCTCTTTTGGACCGGATGCGAGCTGGAACGCAACTGATGTCATCGTTGCGTCGGGCACCCCTTTTGCATGGTTATGGATGCTGACGGTTTCTTCCAACTCCACGATATGTTTGCATGGCAGCCAATTAGGGTAAGTAGGGTTACAAACCCTAATTGGCTGCCATGCAAACATATCGTGGAGTTGGAAGAAACCGTCAGCATCCATAACCATGCAAAAGGGGTGCCCGACGCAACGATGACATCAGTTGCGTTCCAGCTCGCATCCGGTCCAAAAGAGCCGCTGACAAAAAAAAGTGAAGTGCCCGCGCTTTTTTTTTTCAGCGGCTCTTTTGGACCGGATGCGAGCCGGAACGCAACTGATGTCATCGTTGCGTCGGGCACCCCTTTTGCATGGTTATGGATGCTGACGGTTTCTTCCAACTCCACGATATGTTTGCATGGCAGCCAATTAGGGTTAGTAGGGTTACAAACCCTAATTGGCTGCCATGCAAACATATCGTGGAGTTGGAAGAAACCGTCAGCATCCATAACCATGCAAAAGGGGTGCCCGACGCAACGATGACATCAGTTGCGTTCCAGCTCGCATATGGTCCAAAAGAGCCGCTGAAAAAAAAAAAGAAAAAAAAAGTGAAGTGCCCGCGCTTTTTTTTTTCAGCGGCTCTTTTGGACCGGATGCGAGCTGGACTGCAACTGATGTCATCGTTGCGTCGGGCACCCCATTTGCATGGTTATGGATGCTGACGGTTTCTTCCAACTCCACGATATGTTTGCATGGCAGCCAATTAGGGTTTGTAACCCTACTAACCCTGATTGGCTGCCATGCAAACATATCGTGGAGTTGGAAGAAACCGTCAGCATCCATAACCATGCAAAAGGGGTGCCCGACGCAACAATGACATCAGTTGCGTTCCAGCTCGCATTCAGTCCAAAAGAGCCGCTGAAAAAAAAAAAAAGCGCGGGCACTTCACTGTTTTTTTTTTTCAGCGGCTCTTTTGGACCGGATGCGAGCTGGAACGCAACTGATGTCATCGTTGCGTCGGGCACCCCTTTTGCATGGTTATGGATGCTGACGGTTTCTTCCAACTCCACGATATGTTTGCATGGCAGCCAATTAGGGTTAGTAGGGTTAGAAACCCTAATTGGCTGCCATGCAAACATATCGTGGAGTTGGAAGAAACCGTCAGCATCCATAACCATGCAAAAGGGGTGCCCGACGCAACGATGACATCAGTTGCGTTCCAGCTCGCATACGGTCCAAAAGAGCCGCTGAAAGAAAAAAAAGTGAAGTGCCCGCGCTTTTTTTTTTTCAGCGGCTCTTTTGGACCGGATGCGAGCCGGAACGCAACTGATGTCATCGCTGTGTCGGGCACCCCTTTTGCATGGTTATGGATGCTGACGGTTTCTTCCAACTCCACGATATGTTTGCATGGCAGCCAATTAGGGTTAGTAGGGTTACAAACCCTAATTGGCTGCCATGCAAACATATCGTGGAGTTGGAAGAAACCGTCAGCATCCATAACCATGCAAAAGGGGTGCCCGACGCAACGATGACATCAGTCACGTTCAAGCTCGCATATGGTCGAAAAGAGCCGCTGAAAAAAAAAAAGTGAAGTGCCCGCGCTTTTTTTTTTCAGCGGCTCTTTTGGACCGGATGCGAGCTGGACTGCAACTGATGTCATCGTTGCGTCGGGCACCCCTTTTGCATGGTTATGGATGCTGACGGTTTCTTCCAACTCCACGATATGTTTGCATGGCAGCCAATTAGGGTTTGTAACCCTACTAACCCTAATTGGCTGCCATGCAAACATATCGTGGAGTTGGAAGAAACCGTCAGCATCCATAACCATGCAAAAGGGGTGCCCGACGCAACAATGACATCAGTTGCGTTCCAGCTCGCATTCGGTCCAAAAGAGCCGCTGAAAAAAAAAAAAAGCGCCGGCACTTCACTGTTTTTTTGTTTTTTTTTTCAGCGGCTCTTTTGGACCGGATGCGAGCTGGAACGCAACTGATGTCATCGTTGCGTCGGGCACCCCTTTTGCATGGTCATGGATGCTGACGGTTTCTTCCAACTCCACGATATGTTTGCATGGCAGCCAATTAGGGTTAGTAGGGTTACAAACCCTAATTGGCTGCCATGCAAACATATCGTGGAGTTGGAAGAAACCGTCAGCATCCATAACCATGCAAAAGGGGTGCCCGACGCAACGATGACATCAGTTGCGTTCCAGCTCGCATCCGGTCCAAAAGAGCCGCTGAACAAAAAAAAAAAGCAGTGAAGTGCCCGCGCTTTTTTTTTTTTTTTCAGCGGCTCTTTTGGACCGGATGCGAGCCGGAACGCAACTGATGTCATCGTTGTGTCGGGCACCCCTTTTGCATGGTTATGGATGCTGACGGTTTCTTCCAACTCCACGATATGTTTGCATGGCAGCCAATTAGGGTTAGTAGGGTTACAAACCCTAATTGGCTGCCATGCAAACATATCGTGGAGTTGGAAGAAACCGTCAGCATCCATAACCATGCAAAAGGGGTGCCCGACGCAACAATGACATCAGTTGCGTTCCAGCTCGCATAAGGTCCAAAAGAGCCGCTGAAAAAAAAAAAGAAAAAAAAAGTGAAGTGCCCGCGCTTTTTTTTTCAGCGGCTCTTTTGGACCGGATGCGAGCTGGAACGCAACTGATGTCATCGTTGCGTTGGGCACCCCTTTTGCATGGTTATGGATGCTGACGGTTTCTTCCAACTCCACGATATGTTTGCATGGCAGCCAATTAGGGTTTGTAACCCTACTAACCCTAATTGGCTGCCATGCAAACATATCGTGGAGTGGGAAGAAACCGTCAGCATCCATAACCATGCAAAAGGGGTGCCCGACGCAACAATGACATCAGTTGCGTTCCACCTCGCATCCGGTCCAAAAGAGCCGCTGAAAAAAAAAAGCGCGGGCAATTCACTTTTTTTTTGTTTTTTTTTTCAGCGGCTCTTTTGGACCGGATGCGAGCTTGAACGCAACTGATGTCATCGTTGCGTCGGGCACCCCTTTTGCATGGTTATGGATGCTGACGGTTTCTTCCAACTCCACGATATGTTTGCATGGCAGCCAATTGGGGTTAGTAGGGTTACAAACCCTAATTGGCTGCCATGCAAACATATCGTGGAGTTGGAAGAAACCGTCAGCATCCATAACCATGCAAAAGGGGTGCCCGACGCAACGATGACATCAGTTGCGTTCCGGCTCGCATCCGGTCCAAAAGAGCCGCTGAAAAAAAAAACAAAAAAAGCGCGGGCACTTCACTGTTTTTTTTTTTTTTTTTCAGCGGCTCTTTTGGACCGGATGCGAGCTCGAACCCAACTGATGTCATCGTTGCGTCGGGCACCCCTTTTGCATGGTTATGATGGTTATGGATGCTAACGGTTTCTTCCAACTCCACGATATGTTTGCATGGCAGCCAATTAGGGTTTGTAACCCTACTAACCCTAATTGGCTGCCATGCAAACATATCGTGGAGTTGGAAGAAACCGTCAGCATCCATAACCATGCAAAAGGGGTGCCCGACGCAACGATGACATCAGTTGCTTTCCAGCTCGCATCCGGTCCAAAAGAGCCGCTGAAAAAAAAAACAGTGAAGTGCCCGCGCTTTTTTTTTTTTCAGCGGCTCTTTTGGACCGGATGCGAGCCGGAACGCAACTGATGTCATCGTTGCGTCGGGCACCCCTTTTGCATGGTTATGGATGCTGACGGTTTCTTCCAACTCCACGATATGTTTGCATGGCAGCCAATTAGGGTAAGTAGGGTTACAAACCCTAATTGGCTGCCATGCAAACATATCGTGGAGTTGGAAGAAACCGTCAGCATCCATAACCATGCAAAAGGGGTGCCCGACGCAACGATGACATCAGTTGCGTTCCAGCTCGCATCCGGTCCAAAAGAGCCGCTGAAAAAAAAAACAGTGAAGTGCCCGCGCTTTTTTTTTTTTTTCAGCGGCTCTTTTGGACCGGATGCGAGCCGGAACGCAACTGATGTCATCGTTGCGTCGGGCACCTCTTTTGCATGGTTATGGATGCTGACGGTTTCTTCCAACTCCACGATATGTTTGCATGGCAGCCAATTAGGGTTAGTAGGGTTACAAACCCTAATTGGCTGCCATGCAAACATATCGTGGAGTTGGAAGAAACCGTCAGCATCCATAACCATGCAAAAGGGGTGCCCGACGCAACGATGACATCAGTTGCGTTCCAGCTTGCATATGGTCCAAAAGAGCCGCTGAAAAAAAAAGCGCGGGCACTTCACTGTTTTTTTTTTTCAGCGGCTCTTTTGGACCGGATGCGAGCTGGAACGCAACTGATGTCATCGTTGCGTCGGGCACCCCTTTTGCATGGTTATGGATGCTGACGGTTTCTTCCAACTCCACGATATGTTTGCATGGCAGCCAATTAGGGTTAGTAGGGTTAGAAACCCTAATTGGCTGCCATGCAAACATATCGTGGAGTTGGAAGAAACCGTCAGCATCCATAACCATGCAAAAGGGGTGCCCGACGCAACGATGACATCCGTTGCGTTCCAGCTCGCATACGGTCGAAAAGAGCCGCTGAAAAAAAAAACAGTGAAGTGCCCGCGCTTTTTTTTTTTTCAGCGGCTCTTTTGGACCGGATGCGAGCCGGAACGCAACTGATGTCATCGCTGTGTCGGGCACCCCTTTTGCATGGTTATGGATGCTGACGGTTTCTTCCAACTCCACGATATGTTTGCATGGCAGCCAATTAGGGTTAGTAGGGTTACAAACCCTAATTGGCTGCCATGCAAACATATCGTGGAGTTGGAAGAAACCGTCAGCATCCATAACCATGCAAAAGGGGTGCCCGACGCAACGATGACATCAGTCACGTTCGAGCTCGCATATGGTCCAAAAGAGCCGCTGAAAAAAAAAAGTGAAGTGCCCGCGCTTTTTTTTTTCAGCGGCTCTTTTGGACCGGATGGGAGCTGGACTACAACTGATGTCATCGTTGCGTCGGGCACCCCTTTTGCATGGTTATGGATGCTGACGGTTTCTTCCAACTCCACGATATGTTTGCATGGCAGCCAATTAGGGTTAGTAGGGTTACAAACCCTAATTGGCTGCCATGCAAACATATCGTGGAGTTGGAAGAAACCGTCAGCATCCATAACCATGCAAAAGGGGTGCCCGACGCAACGATGACATCAGTTGCGTTCCAGCTCGCATCCGGTCCAAAAGAGCCGCTGAACAAAAAAAAAAGCAGTGAAGTGCCCGCGCTTTTTTTTTTTTTCAGCGGCTCTTTTGGACCGGATGCGAGCCGGAACGCAACTGATGTCATCGTTGTGTCGGGCACCCCTTTTGCATGGTTATGGATGCTGACGGTTTCTTCCAACTCCACGATATGTTTGCATGGCAGCCAATTAGGGTTAGTAGGGTTACAAACCCTAATTGGCTGCCATGCAAACATATCGTGGAGTTGGAAGAAACCGTCAGCATCCATAACCATGCAAAAGGGGTGCCCGACGCAACAATGACATCAGTTGCGTTCCACCTCGCATCCGGTCCAAAAGAGCCGCTGAAAAAAAAAGCGCGGGCACTTCACTTTTTTTTTGTTTTTTTTTTCAGCGGCTCTTTTGGACCGGATGCGAGCTTGAACGCAACTGATGTCATCGTTGCGTCGGGCACCCCTTTTGCATGGTTATGGATGCTGACGGTTTCTTCCGACTCCACGATATGTTTGCATGGCAGCCAATTGGGGTTAGTAGGGTTACAAACCCTAATTGGCTGCCATGCAAACATATCGTGGAGTTGGAAGAAACCGTCAGCATCCATAACCATGCAAAAGGGGTGCCCGACGCAACGATGACATCAGTTGCGTTCCGGCTCGCATCCGGTCAAAAAGAGCCGCTGAAAAAAAAAAACAAAAAAAGCGCGGGCACTTCACTGTTTTTTTTTTTTTTCAGCGGCTCTTTTGGACCGGATGCGAGCTCGAACGCAACTGATGTCATCGTTGCGTCGGGCACCCCTTTTGCATGGTTATGATGGTTATGGATGCTAACGGTTTCTTCCAACTCCACGATATGTTTGCATGGCAGCCAATTAGGGTTTGTAACCCTACGAACCCTATTTGGCTGCCATGCAAACATATCGTGGAGTTGGAAGAAACCGTCAGCATCCATAACCATGCAAAAGGGGTGCCCGACGCAACGATGACATCAGTTGCGTTCCGGCTCGCATCCGGTCCAAAAGAGCCGCTGAAAAAAAAAAACAAAAAAAGCGCGGGCACTTCACTGTTTTTTTTTTTTTCAGCGGCTCTTTTGGACCGGATGCGAGCTGGAACGCAACTGATGTCATCGTTGCGTCGGGCACCCCTTTTGCATGGTTATGGATGCTGACGGTTTCTTCCAACTCCACGATATGTTTGCATGGCAGCCAATTAGGGTTTGTAACCCTACTAACCCTAATTGGCTGCCATGCAAACATATCGTGGAGTTGGAAGAAACCGTCAGCATCCATAACCATGCAAAAGGGGTGCCCAACGCCACAATGACATCAGTTGCGTTCCAGCTCGCATCCGGTCCAAAAGAGCCGCTGAAAAAAAAAAGCGCGGGCACTTCACTGTTTTTTTGTTTTTTTCCTTTTCAGCGGCTCTTTTGGACCGGATGCGAGCTTGAACGCAACTGATGTCATCGTTGCGTCGGGCACCCCTTTTGCATGGTTATGGATGCTGACGGTTTCTTCCAACTCCACGATATGTTTGCATGGCAGCCAATTAGGGTTAGTAGGGTTACAAACCCTAATTGGCTGCCATGCAAACATATCGTGGAGTTGGAAGAAACCGTCAGCATCCATAACCATGCAAAAGGGGTGCCCAACGCAACGATGACATCAGTTGCGTTCCAGCTCGCATCGGGTCCAAAAGGGCCGCTGAAAAAAAAAAAGCGCGGGCACTTCACTGTTTTTTTTTTCTTTTTTCAGCGGCTCTTTTGGACCGGATGCGAGCTGGAACGCAACTGATGTCATCGTTGCGTCGGGCACCCCTTTTGCATGGTTATGATGGTTATTGATGCTAACGGTTTCTTCCAACTCCACGATATGTTTGCATGGCAGCCAATTAGGGTTTGTAACCCTACTAACCCTATTTGGCTGCCATGCAAACATATCGTGGAGTTGGAAGAAACCGTCAGCATCCATAACCATGCAAAAGGGGTGCCCGACGCAACGATGACATCAGTTGCGTTCCAGCTCGCATCCGGTCCAAAAGAGCCGCTGAAGAAAAAAAAACAAAAAAAGCGCGGGCACTTCACTGTTTTTTTTTTTCAGCGGCTCTTTTGGACCGGATGCGAGCTGGAACGCAACTGATGTCATCGTTGCGTCTGGCACCCCTTTTGCATGGTTATGGATGCTGACGGTTTCTTCCAACTCCACGATATGTTTGCATGGCAGCCAATTAGGGTTTGTAACCCTACTATCCCTAATTGGCTGCCATGCAAACATATCGTGGAGTTGGAAGAAACCGTCAGCATCCATAACCATGCAAAAGGGGTGCCCGACGCAACAATGATATAAGTTGCGTTCCAGCTCGCATCCGGTCCAAAAGAGCCGCTGAAAATGAAAAAAAAAAGCGCGGGCACTTCACTGTTTTTTTTTTCTTTTTCCAGCGGCTCTTTTGGACCGGATGCGAGCTGGAACGCAACTGATGTCATCGTTGCGTCGGGCACCCCTTTTGCATGGTTAGGATGGTTATGGATGCTAACGGTTTCTTCCAACTCCACGATATGTTTGCATGGCAGCCAATTAGGGTTTGTAACCCTACTAACCCTATTTGGCTGCCATGCAAACATATCGTGGAGTTGGAAGAAACCGTCAGCATCCATAACCATGCAAAAGGGGTGCCCGACGCAACGATGACATCAGTTGCGTTCCAGCTCGCATCCGGTCCAAAAGAGCCGCTGAAAAAAAAAACAAAAAAAGCGCGGGCACTTCACTGTTTTTTTTTTTCAGCGGCTCTTTTGGACCGGATGCGAGCTGGAACGCAACTGATGTCATCGTTGCGTCGGGCACCCCTTTTGCATGGTTATGGATGTTGACGGTTTCTTCCAACTCCACGATATGTTTGCATGGCAGCCAATTAGGGTTAGTAGGGTTACAAACCCTAATTGGCTGCCATGCAAACATATCGTGGAGTTGGAAGAAACCGTCAGCATCCATAACCATGCAAAAGGGTCGCCCGACGCAACGATTACATCAGTTGCGTTCCAGCTCGCATCCGGTCCAAAAGACCCGCTGACAAAAAAAAAAGCGCGGGCACTCCACTGTTTTTTTTTCTTTTTTTTTCAGCGGCTCTTTTGGACCGGATGCCAGCTGGAACGCAATTGATGTCATCGTTGCGTCGGGCACCCCTTTTGCATGGTTATGGATGCTGACGGTTTCTTCCAACTCCACGATATGTTTGCATGGCAGCCAATTAGGGTTAGTAGGGTTACAAACCTTAATTGGCTGCCATGCAAACATATCGCGGAGTTGGAGGAAACCGTCAGCATCCATAACCATGCAAAAGGGGTGCCCGACGCAACGATGACATCAGTTGCGTTCAAGCTCGCATCCGGTCAAAAAGAGCCGCTGAAAAAAAAAATCAAAAAAAAAACAGTGAAGTGCCCGCGCTTTTTTTTTGTTTTTTTAGTTTTTTTTTTTTCAGCGGCTGTTTTGGACCGGATGGGAGCTCGAATGCATCGTTGCGTCGGGCACCCCTTTTGCATGGTTATGGATGCTGACGGTTTCTTCCAACTCCACGATACGTTTGCATGGCAGCCAATTAGGGTTTGTAACCCTACTAACCCTAATTGGCTGCCATGCAAACATATCGTGGAGTCGGAAGAAACCGCCAGCATCCATAACCATGCAAAAGGGGTGCCCGACGCAACGATGACATCAGTTGTGTTCCCGCACGCATCCGGTCCAAAAGAACCGCTGAAGAAGGAAAAAAAAAGCGCGGGCACTTCACTGTTTTTTTGTTTGTTTTTTTTTCAGCGGCTCTTTTGGACCGGATGCAAGCTGGAACGCAACCGATGTCATCGTTGCGTCGGGCACCCCTTTTGCATGGTTATGGATGCTGACGGTTTCTTCCAACTCCGTGATATGTTTGCATGGCAGCCAATTAGGGTTTGTAGCTTCCCTAACACTGGAAAAGAGTGCTTTACCATGGCCAGCGACTCTTGCTGCATTGTTGATGACAAACTCCAACAGAAAACTCAGCGCTCTTGGCCCTACCGGGGTTCCTGTGGCTTGGTGGGGTTAGAGTAGGGCATGCCAAGACCATATGCATGTGCATTCCTCCCTCCAAGCTGCAGCGTAACACAACCCAACGCGAGACTCTCATAGGACGCTTGACCCAAGTCTCAAGGAACCTGATGGAGACACCTGTCCTGGTACTGGGGCGAGGGTGCGCTGATTTAATTATAATTGCCCCTCGGAAGGGTCTTGATTCTGGTTCAGTTTCCTGCTGCTGCTTTTTGGCCAGAACAGCGGCCTACTCAACGAGGTTTTGCGAGGAGGTCTGTACAACAGAGGAATGGGAGTATGAGGGACGAATCCACGCAAGTGCGAAGCGATAACACCTAAATCCGTCAAATGACGGCCTAGAATTTTTCTGAGGGCACACACGTGGACAGAATCCAATTGTGCATCACATGCACATTTTTATAAAATTTGTAGTGATCTCTTGATTTTTTAAATCAAGAAATTCCTACGCAGCAAAAGGCGGCGCGCAGGAGCGGCTCCTAGCGAAGCGCCGGAAAATAAAGAAATAATGAGACTATAAACATATGTCTCACGTAGACAGGAAAATGACGAGACACACATAAATAGATGTGATTAAAGATTCCACCCACATTGCCAGAATCAACCAAAAATCAAGAATTCGAAAAATAAGAATATGACTTCAATGAATCAGGTCTAAACTGCAGGTGTGCTCGTTCTGTTTGCCCGACGCACAGTGCTCGCCATGTGTCGTCGTTTTCAAGCCTGGTAGCACGATAGAACACGATAGAGGGATAGATCAAAAGATTGCAGATGATTAGAGGTGAGATTAGGGAAAAAGCAGATGGCCTTCGGCCAGGGAGTGGTTGTCACGGGGGGCTAACGGTCCTCCCCTGCGGTGCAATGCGGGGCAACCGTGACAACTGCTCTTACAGCACAACCAGCCTTTTTGTTGCACTGATTAGAACATACACACTTATGCATAGCGTCGTGTCTCTCTTGTGCTTCGCTTTCTCCCTCACCTTGCTTCACTCTCTAGCGGTAGGTAAGGTAGGTAAGCCCAGGTGGGGCCACCCCCTGGTGGAGTTCGTGATTGTGGGTAAGATTAGGAGAGAGTTTGATCAAGACTGACAGGTTGGAAAACTCGTGCATGCTCGTGCATTCACACACGCATTAAAGGGTAGGCCACGCGAAATGCGCACGGTAAACCTTGTTTAGGCTACCCAGGGGCTGCTCGGTACGTTCTTTAAGAGAACCTGAGGAGTCTCTTAACGCTTGCTTGCTTGACAGGGGTGTTTGAGGACAGCGTATTATAGGTCACACTGAGAAGCGTATAATACGTGGAGTGTGGCTTGGTTCCTCAGCCGCAAACAGCCCTTCATTGGCCTTTGCTTTACAGGTGGGCAGGTGAGGGTGAAGTGGTGCAGCCCCTTGAGCCGTGCTAAAATATATGGCGCTGATCACACAAACAACAAGCTACGACTCAGCCAGGAGTGGCAAGCGCAGCCCGACCTCTTCAGCATTCACGCTGTGCACGCAACAAGAGCACCCCTTCCCTCCAAGCCCTAGCAGGGAACCGCGTTGTGGCGTCCTTGTTAGGCCACAGTTGCTTAGCAGCGCTGTGTTCTCTTGTCTTCTTCACAGGAGGGTCATTAGGACCCACGACTTTATCTTCAACACCACCCAGTAGAGCGTGAGTGTAGGAGTGGTAATCCTGAGTGGAGGGTTTGAGCCAGTTGCAGTAGCGCTCGCCCACCAGGATGGTGCCACCGTAGGGTGTGTAGGACCTGTAGTGCGTGTGTCACTGTCCCACCCGTTTCGTGCAATTTTAGCAGGGTGGGTGGGCTGTGGCAGTGGTTAGGTCAGCGGTTTGGCCACTTAGCAAAATGGCGTTTTCATGCCTTCATAGCTTTTGGCCACCCCTCCCTGTAGTAGACAGATAGGTGGGGAAAACCATACCTGGATTAGTACGCTGGGTATTCCCCCAAGGTCTTGCGCCACCACAGAAATTGGGCGCTTAGGGGGAGGGAGGCCCGGGGCGTACCCCGTGGCATCAATAAGACAACCCTCCAGGTTTAGCAAGCGTGCAGACTAGGGTATAATTAGGACACCACTTCTGCGGCTTGCTCTCAGGACTCTAGGAATAGCACACTCACACATACACTTAGGCAGGTAAGGGTAGGGTTCAGTCCCTAGCTTTAGTCTTGGAGGCAAGCGTCTCAGCGAGCCTCAGCAACTCACCGAGGTTGTTCTGGGACAAGTAGTCAACCAGAACTAAGTTTAGGCGCCCCTCAGGTGGAACAAACGCAGAGAAGGGCTCCCGGGTGGCCTCTTCGACTCCAACCCCTTCCCAGCCTGGCAATAGTGGTGGCGTAGGACAGACTTCACCAGGTAGAAGCCCTCCTTAGCCATCTCCTCGGTGTTCATGTCGGGGAGTTCCCCTTCAACTTCCATAGGGCTGGCAGCCTCTTGTAGGTCTAGGGCGGCGATCTCCTCATCGTGAAGCTCCCATTCTTCCCCACAGAGGTCTTCAGGATCATAGTAGCGCTTCAGATGTTGAGCAGCGCACACCACGGTCCCCCCTAGACGGGGAGAACACCGCACGGTGATGCGGTGTCCATCCACTGATAGAATCTTGTAGGGCCCGAAGTATGGGTCATCGCTGGTGCAGCGTGGCCAGGCGGGTAGTCGACTCTGTGTAATAGGTCTGAGTGCCGAAGTGCCCGCGCTGAATTCGCGCAAATAAAATGCCAGATCAGCGCCGCGCGCACAGCGCATTGTGAAATATTTTTTTGATGAAACCATTGTTTTTAATAGTTAATCATCAATGATTTATCATTATTTCATTAATAGGCATCCATGTGCCATTTCTGTGTATCATGTCACAGGATGCCTGTTTTAACATGTGATCAGAGCTGAACAACGACTTACAACGAGTTTCCGGATTTCATTGCAGTGCTGTGCTATGGAAGATACAGGTGCTGAAGTGGCGGAGATCCAATAGATCAGGGTAAGAAAGTAGATGCTCAAGTAAGTTCTGATTACAAAACAGGTCACCCGAGTGCCTTTTGTTGTCGATTGGGTCTGTGTGTTTCAGTGCTTCAGTGCTTCAGTGCTTCAGTCACCGGCAGCAGCGACTCTACGGCGCTGCTATGGCGAGCAGTGTGGCTGGTGAGGAGTCATTGCGTGAGCGCTGCACGAGATACCGACGTGAAAGAGACATTGCCTACTCTGATGTTGACGACTTCAAAGATGCAAACGCGCGGCTGAGTGCGACTGTCCGTGACTTGGAGGAAATTGTGGCGAGGCTGCGCCACGAGCGTAATGAGGCTCAAGAGAAATTAGCGGAATTGCGTGAACAAGTTCGCAAAGGTCAACCTCCGCGTTTGCAAACTGGTCGCAAGAAGACTCACCGCGGACGGCGCCACAACAGAAACTTTGGCTCAAATCGTGCAAAGTAAGCTCCGGTTGTATCACGCAAGTGAGTGCAAGGTTTATTGAACTGCTCTTTGTCTGTCATTGCCCTACTAACCCTAATTGGCTGCCATGCAAACATATCGTGGAGTTGGAAGAAACCGTCAGCATCCATAACCATGCAAAAGGGGTGCCCGACGCAACGATGACATCAGTTGCGTTCCAGCTCGCATCCGGTCCAAAAGAGCCGCTGAAAAAAAAAAAACAAAAAAAGCGCGGGCACTTCACTGTTTTTTTTTTTCAGCGGCTCTTTTGGACCGGATGCGAGCTGGAACGCAACTGATGTCATCGTTGCGTCGGGCACCCCTTTTGCATGGTTATGGATGCTGACGGTTTCTTCCAACTCCACGATATGTTTGCATGGCAGCCAGGTAGGGTTAGTAGGGTTACAAACCCTAATTGGCTGCCATGCAAACATATCGTGGAGTTGGAAGAAACCGTCAGCATCCATAACCATGCAAAAGGGTCGCCCGACGCAACGATGACATCAGTTGCGTTCCAGCTCGCATCCGGTCCAAAAGAGCCGCTGACAAAAAAAAATATAAAAAAAAAGCGCGGGCACTTCACTGTTTTTTGGTTTTTTTGTTCTCCGCTCTTTTGGACCGGATGCGAGCTGGAAAGCAACTGATGTCATCGTTGCGTCGGGCACCCCTTTTGCATGGTTATGGATGCTGACGGTTTCTTCCAACTCCACGATATGTTTGCATGGCAGCCAATTAGGGTTTGTAACCCTACTAACCCTAATTGGCTGCCATGCAAACATATCGTGGAGTTGGAAGAAACCGTCAGCATCCATAACCATGCAAAAGGGGTGCCCGACGCAACGATGACATCAGTTGCGTTCCAGCTCGCATCCGGTCAAAGAGAGCCGCTGAAAAAAAAAAGCGCGGGCACTTCACTGTTTTTTGGTTTTTTTTCCTCCGCTCTTTTGGACCGGATGCGAGCTGGAAAGCAACTGATGTCATCGTTGCGTCGGGCACCCCTTTTGCATGGTTATGGATGCTGACGGTTTCTTCCAACTCCACGATATGTTTGCATGGCAGCCAATTAGGGTTAGTAGGGTTACAAACCCTAATTGGCTGCCATGCAAACATATCGTGGAGTTGGAAGAACCCGTCAGCATCCATAACCATGCAAAAGGGGTGCCCGACGCAACGATGACATCAGTTGCGTTCCAGCTCGCATCCGGTCCAAGGGAGCCGCTGAAAAAAAAAAGCGCGGGCACTTCACTGTTTCTTTTTTTTTTTTTTCAGCGGCTCTTTTGGACCGGATGCGAGCTGGAACGCAACTGATGTCATCGTTGCGTCGGGCACCCCTTTTGCATGGTTATGGATGCTGACGGTTTCTTCCAACTCCACGATATGTTTGCATGGCAGCCAATTAGGGTTTGTAACCCTACTAACCCTAATTGGCTGCCATGCAAACATATCGTGGAGTTGGAAGAAACCGTCAGCATCCATAACCATGCAAAAGGGGTGCCCGACGCAACGATGACATCACTTGCGTTCCAGCTCGCATCCGGTCCAAAAGAGCCGCCAAAAAAAAAAACAGTGAAGTGCCCGCGCTTTTTTTTTCTTTTTTTCAGCGGCTCTTTTGGACCGGATGCGAGCTGGAACGCAACTGATGTCATCGTTGCGTCGGGCACCCCTTTTGCATGGTTATGGATGCTGACGGTTTCTTCCAACTCCACGATATGTTTGCATGGCAGCCAATTAGGGTTTGTAACCCTACTAACCCTAATTGGCTGCCATGCAAACATATCGTGGAGTTGGAAGAAACCGTCAGCATCCATAACCATGCAAAAGGGGTGCCCGACGCAACGATGACATCAGTTGCGTTCCAGCTCGCATCCGGTCAAAGAGAGCCGCTGAAAAAAAAAAAGCGCGGGCACTTCACTGTTTTTTGGTTTTTTTTTCTCCGCTCTTTTGGACCGGATGCGAGCTGGAAAGCAACTGATGTCATCGTTGCGTCGGGCACCCCTTTTGCATGGTTATGGATGCTGACGGTTTCTTCCAACTCCACGATATGTTTGAATGGCAGCCAATTAGGGTTAGTAGGGTTACAAACCCTAATTGGCTGCCATGCAAACATATCGTGGAGTTGGAAGAAACCGTCAGCATCCATAACCATGCAAAAGGGGTGCCCGACGCAACGATGACATCAGTTGCGTTCCAGCTCGCATCCGGTCAAAGAGAGCCGCTGAAAAAAAAAAAAGCGCGGGCACTTCACTGTTTTTTGGTTTTTTTTTCTCCGCTCTTTTGGACCGGATGCGAGCTGGAAAGCAACTGATGTCATCGTTGCGTCGGGCACCCCTTTTGCATGGTTATGGATGCTGACGGTTTCTTCCAACTCCACGATATGTTTGCATGGCAGCCAATTAGGGTTAGTAGGGTTACAAACCCTAATTGGCTGCCATGCAAACATATCGTGGAGTTGGAAGAACCCGTCAGCATCCATAACCATGCAAAAGGGGTGCCCGACGCAATGATGACATCAGTTGCGTTCCAGCTCGCATCCGGTCCAAGAGAGCCGCTGAAAAAAAAAAGCGCGGGCACTTCACTGTTTCTTTTTTTTTTTTCAGCGGCTCTTTTGGACCGGATGCGAGCTGGAACGCAACTGATGTCATCGTTGCGTCGGGCACCCCTTTTGCATGGTTATGGATGCTGACGGTTTCTTCCAACTCCACGATATGTTTGCATGGCAGCCAATTAGGGTTTGTAACCCTACTAACCCTAATTGGCTGCCATGCAAACATATCGTGGAGTTGGAAGAAACCGTCAGCATCCATAACCATGCAAAAGGGGTGCCCGACGCAACGATGACATCACTTGCGTTCCAGCTCGCATCCGGTCCAAAAGAGCCGCTGAAAAAAAAAACAGTGAAGTGCCCGCGCTTTTTTTTTCTTTTTTTCAGCGGCTCTTTTTGACCGGATGCGAGCTCGAACGCAACTGATGTCATCGTTGCGTCGGGCACCCCTTTTGCATGGTTATGGATGCTGACGGTTTCTTCCAACTCCACGATATGTTTGCATGGCAGCCAATTAGGGTTTGTAACCCTACTAACCCTAATTGGCTGCCATGCAAACATATCGTGGAGTTGGAAGAAACCGTCAGCATCCATAACCATGCAAAAGGGGTGCCCGACGCAACGATGACATCGGTTGCGTTCCAGCTCGCATCCGGTGCAAAAGAGCCGCTGAAAAAAAAAAGTCAAAAAAAAAAAACAGTGAAGTGCCCGCGCTTTTTTTTTGTTTTTTTAGTTTTGTTTTTTTTTCAGCGGCTGTTTTGGACCGGATGGGAGCTCGAACGCATCGTTGCGTCGGGCACCCCTTTTGCATGGTTATGGATGCTGACGGTTTCTTCCAACTCCACGATACGTTTGCATGGCAGCCAATTAGGGTTTGTAACCCTACTAACCCTAATTGGCTGCCATGCAAACATATCGTGGAGTTGGAAGAAACCGTCAGCATCCATAACCATGCAAAAGGGGTGCCCGACGCAACGATGACATCAGTTGTGTTCCCGCACGCATCCGGTCCAAAAGAGCCGCTGAAGAAGAAAAAAAAAAGCGCGGGCACTTCACTGTTTTTTTGTTTGTTTTTTTTTCAGCGGCTCTTTTGGACCGGATGCAAGCTGGAACGCAACCGATGTCATCGTTGCGTCGGGCACCCCTTTTGCATGGTTATGGATGCTGACGGTTTCTTCCAACTCCGTGATATGTTTGCATGGCAGCCAATTAGGGTTTGTAGCTTCCCTAACACTGGAAAAGAGTGCTTTACCATGGGCAGCAACTCTTGCTGCATCGTTGATGACAAACTCCAACAGAAAACTCAGGGCTCTTGGCCCTACCGGGGTTCCTGTGGCTTGGTGGGGTTAGAGTAGGGCATGCCAAGACCATATGCATGTGCATTCCTCCCTCCAAGCTGCAGCGTAACACAACCCAACGCGAGACTCTCAGAGGACGCTTGACCCAAGTCTCAAGGAACCTGATGGAGACACCTGTCCTGGTACTGGGGCGAGGGTGCGCTGATTCAATTAGAATTGCCCCTCGGAAGGGTCTTGATTCTGGTTCAGTTTCCTGCTGCTGCTTTTTGGCCAGAACAGCGGCCTACTCAAGGAGGTTTTGCGAGGAGGTCTGTACAACCGAGGAATGGGAGTATGAGGGACGAATCCACGCAAGTGCGAAGCAATAACAACTAAATCCGTCAAATGACGGCCTAGAATTTTTCTGAGGGCACACACGTGGATAGAATCCAATTGTGCATCAGATGCACATCTTTATAAAATTTGTAGTGATCTCTTGATTTTTTAAATCAAGAAATTCCTACGCAGAAAAAGGCGGCGCGCAGGAGCGGCTCCTAGCGAAGCGCCGGAAAATAAAGAAATAATGAGACTATAAACATATGTCTCACGTAGACAGGAAAATGACGAGACACACATAAATAGATGTGATTAAAGATTCCACCCACATTGCCAGAATCAACCAAAAATCAAGAATTCGAAAAATAAGAATATGACTTCAATGAATCAGGTATAAACTGCAGGTGTGCTCGTTCTGTTTGCCCGACGCACAGTGCTCGCCATGTGTCGTCGTTTTCAAGCCTGGTAGCACGATAGAACACGATAGAGGGATAGATCAGAAGATTGCAGATGATTAGAGGTGAGATTAGGGAAAAAGCAGATGGCCTTCGGCCAGGGAGTGGTTGTCACGGGGGGCTAACGGTCCTCCCCTGCGGTGCAATGCGGGGCAACCGTGACAACTGCTCTTACAGCACAACCAGCCTTTTTGTTGCACTGATTAGAACATACACACTTATGCATAGCGTCGTGTCTCCCTTGTGCTTCGCTTTCTCCCTCACCTTGCTTCACTCTCTAGCGGTAGGTAAGGTAGGTAAGCCCAGGTGGGGCCACCCCCTGGTGGAGTTCGTGATTGTGGGTAAGATTAGGAGAGAGATTGATCAAGACTGACAGGTTGGAAAACTCGTGCATGCTCGTGCATTCACACACGCATTAAAGGGTAGGCCACGCGAAATGCGCACGGTAAACCTTGTTTAGGCTACCCAGGGGCTCCTCGGTACGTTCTTCAAGAGAACCTGAGGAGTCTCTTAACGCTTGCTTGCTTGACAGGGGTGTTTGAGGACAGCGTATTATAGGTCACACTGAGAAGCGTATAATACGTGGAGTGTGGCTTGGTTCCTCAGCCGCAAACACCCCTTCATTGGCCTTTGCTTTACAAGTGGGCAGGTGAGGGTGAACTGGTGCAGCCCCTTGAGCCGTGCTAAAATATATGGCGCTGATCACACAAACAACAAGCTACGACTCAGCCAGGAGTGGCAAGCGTAGCCCGACCTCTTCAACATTCACGCTGTGCACGCAACAAGAGCACCCCTTCCCTCCAAGCCCTAGCAGGGAACCGCGTTGTGGCGTCCCTGTTAGGCCACAGTTGCTTAGCAGCGCTGTGTTCTCTTGTCTTCTTCACAGGAGGGTCATTAGGACCCACGACTTTATCTTCAACACCACCCAGTAGAGCGTGAGTGTAGGAGTGGTAATCCTGAGTGGAGGGTTTGAGCCAGTTGCACTAGCGCTCGCCCACCAGGATGGTGCCACCGTAGGGTGTGTAGGACCTGTAGTGCGTGTGTCACTGTCCGGCCCGTTTCGTGCAATTTTAGCAGGGTGGGTGGGCTGTGGCAGTGGTTAGGTCAGCGGTTTGGCCACTTAGCAAAATGGCGTTTTCATGTCTTCATAGCTTTTGGCCACACCTCCCTGTAGTAGACAGATAGGTGGGGAAAACAATACCTGGATTAGTACGCTGGGTATTCTCCCAAGGTTTTGCGCCACCACAGAAATTGGGCGCTTAGGGGAGGGGAGACCCGGGGCGTACCCCGTGGCATCAATAAGACAACCCTCCAGGTTTAGCAAGCGTGCAGACTAGGGTATAATTAGGACACCACTTCTGCGGCTTGCTCTCAGGACTCTAGGAATAGCACACTCACACATACACTTAGGCAGGTAAGGGTAGGGTTTAGTCCCTAGCTTTAGTCTTGGAGGCAAGCGTCTCAGCGAGCCTCAGCAACTCACCGAGGTTGTTCTGGGACAAGTAGTCAACCAGAACTGAGTTTAGGCGCCCCTCAAGTGGAACAGACGCAGAGAAGGGCTCCCAGGTGGCCTCTTCGACTCCAACCCCTTCCCAGCCTGGCAATAGTGGTGGCGTAGGACAGACTTCACCAGGTAGAAGCCCTCCTTAGCCATCTCCTCGGCGTTCATGTCGGGGAGTTCCCCTTCAACTTCCATAGGGCTGGCAGCCTCTTGTAGGTCTAGGGCGGCGATCTCCTCATCGTGAAGCTCCCATTCTTCCCCACAGAGGTCTTCAGGATCATAGTAGCGCTTCAGATGTTGAGCAGCGCACACCACGGTCCCCCCTAGACGGGAAGAACACCGCACGGTGATGCGGTGTCCATCTACTGATAGAATCTTGTAGGGCCCGAAGTATGGGTCATCGTTGGTGCAGCGTGGCCAGGCGGGTAGCCGACTCTGTGTAATAGGTCTGAGTGCCGAAGTGCCCGCGCTGAATTCGCGCAAATAAAATGCCAGATCAGCGCCGCGCGCACAGCGCATTGTGAAATATTTTTTTGATGAAACCATTGTTTTTAATAGTTAATTATCAATGATTTATCATTATTTCATTAATAGGCATCCATGTGCCATTTCTGTGTATCATGTCACAGGATGCCTGTTTTAACATGTGATCAGAGCTGAACAACGACTTACAACGAGTTTCCGGATTTCATTGCAGTGCTGTGCTATGGAAGATACGGGTGCTGAAGTGGCGGAGATCCAATAGATCAGGGTAAGAAAGTAGATGCTCAAGTAAGTTCTGATTACAAAACAGGTCACCCGAGTGCCTTTTGTTGTCTATTGGGTCTGTGTGTTTCAGTGCTTCAGTGCTTCAGTGCTTCAGTCACCGGCAGCAGCGACTCTACGGCGCTGCTATGGCGAGCAGTGTGGCTGGTGAGGAGTCATTGCGTGAGCGCTGCACGAGATACCGACGTGAAAGAGACATTGCCTACTCTGATGTTGACGACTTCAAAGATGCAAACGCGCGGCTGAGTGCGACTGTCCCTGACTTGGAGGAGATTGTGGCGAGGCTGCGCCACGAGCGTAATGAGGCTCAAGAGAAATTAGCGGAATTGCGTGAACAAGTTCGCAAAGGTCAACCTCCGCGTTTGCAAACTGGTCGCAAGAAGACTCACCGCGGACAGCGCCACAACAGAAACTTCGGCTCAAATCGTGCAAAGTAAGCTCCGGTTGTATCACGCAAGTGAGTGCAAGGTTTATTGAACTGCCCTTTGTCTGTCATTGCCTGAAAAGTTTGTTAAAAGTCTGCCTGCCCACGTGAGCGCCTTGAGCGTGTGTCAGAAGCCCGACAAGTGCCTTTGACGCTGATGCCTACAACTGAGGAGCCTGCTACTGAGATGCGACTGCTGATTGCTGGGCTTCGTGAAAGCCGGCGTGTGTTGGCGCGGAACGACTGCGTCTTGAGGAGCGAGTGCAGCCAGGGACGTGTGTTCGACGACCTGCACGTGGAGCGCGCTGCCGCACTCAGATGTGTGCCGGTTAGCAGTGATGGCCCTGGTTGACAAGAGCGCGGTCGAGTGAGCGCTGGCGAGAGCGGCCTGGGTAGCTTGTGGGTAAGAGCCGTGAAGTCCTCTCGTGAAGGGACATTGAAGAGACACAATGTTCAATGTCATTTCCTACCTTAAACCTTTTGACCTTCTTGACCGTGGTTTGTTAACCCTTAACCTTTCTATGTTAGAGGAAGGGAAGAGGGGAAACAATAGTCTTGGTTTGTTAAACACCCAACCTTGTTCTACTCTGGTTGGACACTTTGAATGAAGTGTGGAAGAGGATAAGGAGACAAGGCACAAATTGACACCAATTGCACAAATGAAACCTGTGAGCATTTGAGGGATGGGGGTCAATTTCAGAAATTCAGATTTGATAATGTGAGATTGCAAGATTGGTTTACCATTGAAAGAAAAAGTCGAAATCAGAAATCCGAAAATTGATTAGCGATCGAAGATCGCTCATGAAATCCCAAAATTCAACAGCTCGAAAACGATCGCGCATGAGACTCACAAGTGTGCACCTGTGCGATTTCAGTGCTAAGCTTGAGGCTATTGCACTCCCCTCACATACTATTGCAACCGAACAGCAATGGCTGAAAAATTAATTGATAGCCTGAAGCTTATGGAAGGGGTTTTTCCTATTTTAATCACACCCACACCCATTTCAACGCCTCAACCCGCGTTGCGGTGGGCCGGAGCAAGGTGTGGGTATGACGAAGGTCATACAAGTGCCTTGGCACAAAGAGGCACCTTCACACGTGAGAAGTAAACCGCCCAAGGTAAAAGGCAAATAAGACAAATGCAGGGGAGAAGAGACACAATGCAGAATGCAGGGAGAACGATGGGTGGAGGGACACAATGCAAAACAATGGGGGGACGGGGACGACTTTTTTTTTTTCATTGATCACAAAGACGACCAGCCCTGTAATTTCTTTTTTCTGCGGCTCTTTTGGAACGGATGCGAGCTGGAACGCAACTGATGTCATCGTTGCGTCGGGCACCCCTTTTGCATGGTTATGGATGATGACAGTTTCTTCCAACTCCACGATATGTTTGCATGGCAGCCAATTAGGGTTTATAACCCTACTAACCCTAATTGGCTGCCATGCAAACATATCGTGGAGTTGGAAGAAACCGTCAGCATCCATAACCATGCAAAAGGGGTGCCCGACGCAACGATGACATCAGTTGCGTTCCAGCTCGCATCGAGTCCAAAAGAGCCGCTGAAGAAGAAAAAAAAAAGGCGCTGGCACTTCACTGTTTTTTTGTTTTTTTTTTCAGCAGCTCTTTTGGACCAGATGCGAGCTCGAACGCAACTG
This sequence comes from Eutreptiella sp. 'Long Island Sound 2002', assembly GCA_964036045.1. Taxonomy (NCBI): domain Eukaryota; phylum Euglenozoa; class Euglenophyceae; order Eutreptiales; family Eutreptiaceae; genus Eutreptiella; species Eutreptiella sp. 'Long Island Sound 2002'. Next base: position 43,498,855 of record OZ038387.1, on the reverse strand, counting down.
ATGTCATCGTTGCGTCGGGCACCCCTTTTGCATGGTTATGGATGCTGACGGTTTCTTCCAACTCCACGATATGTTTGCATGGCAGCCAATTAGGGTTAGTAGGGTTACAAACCCTAATTGGCTGCCATGCAAACATATCGTGGAGTTGGAAGAAACCGTCAGCATCCATAACCATGCAAAAGGGGTGCCCGACGCAACGCTGACATCAGTTACGTTCCAGCTCGCATCCGGTCCAAAATAGCGGCCGAAAGGAAAAAAAAACAGTGAAGTGCTCGTTTTTTTTTTCAGCGGCTTATTTGGACCGGATGCGAGCTGGAACGCAACTGATGTCATCGTTGCGTCGGGCACCCCTTTTGCATGGTTATGGATGCTGACGGTTTCTTCCAACTCCACGATATGTTTGCATGGCAGCCAATTAGGGTTAGTACGGTTACAAACCCTAATTGGCTGCCATGCAAACGTATCGTGGAGTTGGAAGAAACCGTCAGCATCCATAACCATGCAAAAGGGGTGCCCGACGCAACGATGCGTTCCAGCTCCCATCCGGTCCAAAAGAGCCGCTGAAAAGAAAAAAAACACAAAAAAAAAGCGCGGGCACTTCACTGTTTTTTTTTGATTTTATTTTTTTTAGCGGCTCTTTTGGACCGGATGCGAGCTGGAACGCAACTGATGTCATCGGTGCGTCGGGAACCCCTTTTGCATGGTTATGGATGCTGACGGTTTCTTCCAACTCCACGATATGTTTGCATGGCAGCCAATTAGGGTTTGTAACCCTACTAACCCTAATTGGCTGCCATGCAAACATATCGTGGAGTTGGAAGAAACCGTCAGCATCCATAACCATGCAAAAGGGGTGCCCGACGCAACGATGACATCAAATGCGTTCCAGCTCGCATCCGGTCCAAAAGAGCTGCTGAAAAAGAAAAAAAAAAAAAAGAAGCGCGGGCACTTCACTGTTTTTGTTTTTTTTTTTCAGCGGCTCTTTCGGACCGGATGCGAGCTGGAACGCAACTGATGTCATCGTTGCGTCGGGCACCCCTTTTGCATGGTTATGGATGCTGACGGTTTCTTCTAACTCCACGATATGTTTGCATGGCAGCCAATTAGGGTTTGTAACCCTACTAACCCTAATTGGCTGCCATGCAAACATATCGTGGAGTTGGAAGAAACCGTTAGCATCCATAACCATGCAAAAGGGGTGCCCGACGCAACGATAACATCAGGTGCGTTCCAGCTCGAATCCGGTCCAAAAGAGCCGCTGAAAAAAAAAAAATAAAAAAAAAGCGCGGGCACTTCACTGTTTTTTTTTTTTTCAGCGGCTCTTTTGGACCGGATGCGAGTTGGAACGCAACTGATGTCATCGTTGCGTCGACAATTTATTCATTCTCGTTTTGTGGAAACGGAGAATTCTCGTTTGGTGGAAAACGGGAACTGGAGAATTCTCGTTTTGTGGAAAACGGGAACTGGAGAATTCTCGTTCTGTGGAAAACCAGAATCGGAGAATTCTCTTTTTTCGGAAAATCAGAATCGAAGAATTCTCGTTTTGTGGAAAACGAGACTCCGAGAATTCTCGTTTTGTGGAAAACGAGAATTCCGAAATTTGTGGAAAGCGAGAATTCTTGTTTTGTGGAAAACGAGAATTCGAGAATTCTCGTTTTGTGGAAAACGAGAATTGGAGAAATCTCGTTTTGTCGAAAACGAGAATCCGACATTTCTCGTTTTCTGGAGAACGGGAATCCGAGAATTCGCGTTTTGTGGAAAACAAGACTCCGAGAATTCTCGTTTTGTGGAAAACGAGAATTCGAGAATTCTCGTTTTGTGGAAAATCAGAATAAGAGAGTTCTCTTTTTGTGGTCAACGAGAATCCGAGAATTTTCTTTTTGCGGAAAGAGAGAATGCGGAAATTGTCGTTTCGTGGAAAACCAGAATCCGAGAATTCTCGTTTCGTGTAAAACGAGAATCCGAGAATTCTCGTTTTGTGGAAAACGAGAATCCGAGAATTCTCGTTTTGTGGAAAACCAGAATTGGAGAATTTTTTTTTTATCCGAGAATTCTCGTTTTGTGGAAAACGGGAACTGGGGAATTCTCGTTTTGTCAAAAACCAGAATTGGAGATTTTTTTTTTTATTTTTTTTTTTATCCGAGAATTCTCGTGTTGTGGAAACGGAGAATTCTCGTTTTGTGGAAAACGGGAACTGGAGAATTCTCGTTTTGTGGAAAACCGGAATCGGAGAATTTTTTTTTTTATCCGAGAATTCTCGTTTTGTGGAAACGGAGAATTCTCGTTTTGTGGAAAACGGGAAATGAAGAATTCACGTTTTGTGGACAACCAGAATCGGAGAATTTTTTTTTTTTATCCGACAATTCTCGTTTTGTGGAAACGGAGAATTCTCGTTTTGTGGAAAACGGGAACTGGAGAATTCTCGTTTTGTGGAAAACCAGAATCGAAGAATTTTTTTTTCTTTTTTTTTATGTGAGAATTCTCGTTTTGTGGAAAACGGGAACTGGAGAATTCTCGTTTTGTGGAAAACCAGAATCGGAGAATTCTTTTTTTTCGGAAAATCAGAATCCGAGAATTCTCGTTTTGTGGAAAACGAGACTCCCAGATTTCTTGTTTTAGTGGAAAACGAGAATTCCGAAATTTGTGGAAAACGAGAATTCTTGTTTTGTGGAAAACGAGAATTGGAGAAATCTCGTTTTGTCGAAAACAAGAATCCGAGATTTCTTGTTTTCTGGAGAACGCGAATCCGAGAATTCGCCTTTTGTGGAACACGAGACTCCGAGAATTCTCGTTTTGTGGAAAACGAGAATTCGAGAATTCTCGTTTTGTGGAAAATCAGAATAAGAGAATTCTCCTTTTGTGGTCAACGAGAATCCGAGAATTTTCTTTTTGCGGAAAGCGAGATTGCGGGAATTGTCATTTCGTGGAAAACCAGAATCCGAGAATTCTCGTTTCGTGTAAAACGAGAATCTGAGAATTCTCGTTTTGTGGAAAACGAGAATCCGAGAATTCTCGTTTTGTGGAAAACGAGAATTGGAGAATTCTCGTTTTGTGGAAAACCAGAATTGGAGATTTTTTTTTTATCCGAGAATTGTCGTTTTGTGGAAAACGGGAACTGGAGAATTCTCGTTTTGTCAAAAACCAGAATCGGAGAATTTTTTCTTCTTTTTTTTTTATCCGAGAATTCTCGTTTTCTGGAAAACGGGAAATGAAAAATTCACGTTTTGTGGACAACCAGAATCGGAGAATTTTTTTTTCTTTTTTATCCGACAATTCTTGTTTTGTGGGAACGGAGAATTCTCGTTTTGTGGAAAACGGGAACTGGAGAATTCTCGTTTTGTGATAAAACCGGAATCGGAGAATTTTTTTTTTTTTATCCGAGAATTCTCGTTTTCTGGAAAACGGGAAATGAAGAATTCACGTTTTGTGAACAACCAGAATCGGAGAATTTTTTTTTTTTTATCCGACAATTCTCGTTTTGTGGAAACGGAGAATTCTGGTTTTGTGGAAAACGGGAACTGGAGAATTCTCGTTTTGTGGAAAACCAGAATCGAAGAATTTTTTTTTTTTTATGTGAGAATTCTCGTTTTGTGGAAAACGGGAACTGGAGAATTCTCGTTTTGTGGAAAACCAGAATCGGAGAATTCTCTTTTTTCGGAAAATCAGAATCCGAGAATTCTCGTTTTGTGGAAAACGAGACTCCGAGAATTCTTGTTTTAGTGGAAAACGAGAATTCCGAAATTTGTGGAAAACGAGAATTCTTGTTTTGTGGAAAACGAGAATTGGTGAAATCTCGTTTTGTCGAAAACAAGAATCCGAGATTTCTTGTTTTCTGGAGAACGCGAATCCGAGAATTCGCCTTTTGTGGAAAACGAGACTCCGAGAATTCTCGTTTTGTAGAAAACGAGAATTCGAGAATTCTCGTTTTGTGGAAAATCAGAATAAGAGAATTCTCGTTTTGTGGTCAACGAGAATCCGAGAATTTTCTTTTTGCGGAAAGCGAGATTGCGGGAATTGTCGTTTCGTGGAAAACCAGAATCCGAGAATTCTCGTTTCGTGGAAAACGAGAATCTGAGAATTCTCGTTTTGTGGAAAACGAGAATCCGAGAATTATCGTTTTGTGGAAAACGAGAATCCGAGAATTCCCGTTTTGTGGAAAACGGGAACTGGAGAATTATCGTTTTGTGGAAAACCAGAATCGGAGAATTTTTTTTTTTTTTATCCGAGAATTCTCGTTTCCTGGAAAACGGGAACTGGAGAATTCTTGTTTTGTGGAAAACCAGAATCGGAGAATTTTTTTTTTATCCGAGAATTCTCGTTTTGTGGAAAACGGGAACTGGAGAGTTCTCGTTTTGTGGAAAACTAGAATCAGAGAATTCTCGTTTTCTGGAAAACGAGACTCCGAGAATTCTCGTTTTGTGGAAAACGAGAATTCCGAAATTTGTGGAAAACGAGAATTCTTGTTTTGTGGAAACCGAGAATTCGAGAATTCTGGTTTTGTGGAAAACGAGCATTGGAGGAATCTCGTTTTGTCGAAAACGAGAATCCGACATTTCTCGTTTTCTGGAGAACGCGAATCCGAGAATTCGCGTTTTGTGGAAAACGAGAATTTGAGAATTCCCGTTTTGTGGAAAATCAGAATAAGAGAATTCTCGTTTTGTGGTCAACGAGAATCCGAGAATATTCTTTTTGCGGAAAGCCAGAATGCGAGAATCGTCGTTTCGTGGAAAACGGGAATCCGAGAATTCTCGTTTCGTGGAAAACGAGAATCCCCATTTTTTTTTTATCTGAGAATTCTCGTTTTGTGGAAAACGGGAACTGGAATCTCGTTTTGTGGAAAACCAGATTCGGAGAATTTTTTTTTTTGTTTTTTTTATCCGAGAGTACTCGTTTTATGGAAAACGGGAACTGGAGAATTCTTGTTTTGTGGAAAACCAGAATCGGAGAATTTTATTTTTTTATCCGAGAATTCTCGTTTTGTGGAAAATCAGAATAAGAGAATTCTCGTTTTGTGGTCGACAAGAATCCGAGAATTTTCTTTTTGCGGAAAGCGAGATTGCGGGAATTGTCGTTTCGTGGAAAACCAGAATCCGAGAATTCTCGTTTCGTGGAAAACGAGAATCTGAGAATTCTCGTTTTGTGGAAAACCAGAATCCGAGAATTCATGTTTTGTGGAAAACGAGAATTGGAGAATTCTCGTTTTGTGGAAAATCAGAATAAGAGAATTCTCGTTTTGTGGTCAACAAGAATCCGAGAATTCTCTTTTTGCGGAAAGCGAGATTGCGGGAATTGTTGTTTCGTGGAAAACCAGAATCCGAGAATTCTCGTTTCGTGGAAAACGAGAATCTGAGAATTCTCGTTTTGTGGAAAACCAGAATCCGAGAATTCTCGTTTTGTGGAAAACGAGAATCCGAGAATTCCCGTTTTGTGGAAAACCAGAATCGGAGAATTTTTTTTTTTATCCGAGAATTCTCGTTTCGTGGAAAACGGGAACTGGAGAATTCTTGTTTTCTGGAGAACCAGAATCGGAGAATTTTTTTTTTTTATCCGAGAATTCTCGTTTTGTGGAAAACGGGACCTGGAGAGGTCTCGTTTTGTGGAAAACAAGAATTCCGAAATTTGTGGAAAACGAGAATTCTTGTTTTGTGGAAACCGATAATTCGAGAATTCTGGTTTTGTGGAAAACGAGAATTCCGAAATTTGTGGAAAACGAGAATTATTGTTTTGTGGGAAACGAGAATTGGAGAAATCTCGTTTTGTCGAAAACGAGAATCCGACATTTCTCGTTTTCTGGAGAACGCGAATCCGAGAATTCGCGTTTTGTGGAAAACGAGAAATCGAGAATTCCCGTTTTGTGGAAAATCAGAATAAGAGAATTCTCGTTTTGTGGTCAACGAGAATCCGAGAATATTCTTTTTGCGGAAAGCCAGAATGCGAGAATCGTCGTTTCGTGGAAAACGAGAATCCGAGAATTCTCGTTTCGTGGAAAACGAGAATCCGAGAATTCTCGTTTTGTGGAAAACGAGAATCCGAGAATTCTCGTTTTGTGGAAAACGAGAATCCCCATTTGTTTTTTTTTTTATCTGAGAATTCTCGTTTTGTGGAAAACAGGAACTGGAATCTCGTTTTGTGGAAAACCAGAATCGGAGATTTTTTTTTTTATCCGACAATTCTCGTTTTGTGGAAACGGAGAATTCTCGTTTTGTGGAAAACGGGAACTGGAGAATTCTCGTTTTGTGGAAAACCAGAATCGAAGAATTTTTTTTTTTTATCCGAGAATTCTCGTTTTGTGGAAAACGGGAACTGGAGAATTCTCGTTCTGTGGAAAACCAGAATTGGAGAATTCTCTTTTTCCGGAAAATCAGAATCCGAGAATTCTCGTTTTGTGGAAAACGAGACTCCGAGAATTCTCGTTTTGTGGAAAACGAGAATTCCGAAATTTGTGGAAAACGAGAATTCTTGTTTTGTGGAAAACGAGAATTCGACAATTCTCGTTTTGTGGAAAACGAGAATCGGAGAAATCTCGTTTTGTCCAAAACGAGAATCCGACATTTCTCGTTTTCTGGAGAACGCGAATCCGAGAATTCGCATTTTGTGGAAAACCAGACTCCGAGAATTCTCGTTTTGTGGAAAATCAGAATAAGAGATTTCTCGTTTTGTGGTCAACGAGAATCCGAGAATTTTCTTTTTGCGGAAAGCGAGAATGCAGAAATTGTCGTTTCGTGGAAAACCAGAATCCGAGAATTCTCGTTTCGTGTAAAACGAGAATCTGAGAATTCTCGTTTTGTGGAAAACGAGAATCCGAGAATTCACGTTTTGTGGACAACGAGAATCCCCGTTTTTTTTTTATCCGAGAATTCTCGTTTTGTGGAAAACGGGAACTGGAGAATTCTCGTTTTGTGGAAAACCAGAATCGGAGAATTTTTTTTTTTATTACTTTTTTTTTTATCCGAGAATTCTCGTTTTGTGGAAAACGGGAACTGGAGAATTCTCGTTTTGTGGAAAACCGGAATCGGAGAATTTTTTTTTTTTTCATCCGAGAATTCTCGTTTTGTGGAAACGGAGAATTCTCGTTTGGTGGAAAACGGGAACTGGAGAATTCTCGTTTTGTGGAAAACCAGAATCGGAGAATTTTTTATTTTTTTTTATCCGAGAATTCTCGTTTTGTGGAAAACGGGAACTGAAGAATTCTCGTTTTGTGGAAACCCAGAATAGGAGAATTCTCTTTTTTTGGAAAATCAGAATCCGAGAATTCTCGTTTTGTGGAAAACGAGACTCCGAGAATTCTCGTTTTGTGGAAAACGAGAATTCCGAAATTTGTGGAAAACGAGAATTCTTGTTTTGTGAAAGACGAGAATTCGGGAATTCTCGTTTTGTGGAAAACGAGAATCGGAGAAATCTCGTTTTGTCGAAAACGAGAATCCGAGATTTCTCGTTTTCTGGAGAACGCGAATCCCAGAATTCGCGTTTTGTGGATAACGAGACTCCGAGAATTCTCGTTTTGTGGAAAATGAGAATTCGAGAATTCTCGTTTTGTGGAAAATCAGAATAAGAGAATTCTCGTTTTGTGGTCAACGAGAATCCGAGAATTTTCTTTTTGCGGAAAGCGAGAATGCGAGAATTGTCGTTTCGTGGAAAACCAGAATCCGAGAATTCTCGTTTCGTGGAAAACGAGAATCTGAGAATTCTCGTTTCGTGGAAAACGAGAATCCGAGAATTCTCGTTTTGTGGAAACCGAGAATCCCCATTTTTTTCTTTTTTTATCCGAGAATTCCCGTTTTGTGGAAAACCAGAATCGGAGAATTTTTCTTTTTTTTTTTATCCGAGAATCTTCGTTTTGTGGAAAACGGGAACTGGAGAATTTTCGTTTTGTGGAAAACCAGAATCGGAGAATTTTTTTTTTTTTTATCCGAGAATTCTCGTTTTGTGGAAAACGGGCACTGGAGAATTCTCGTTTTGTGGAAAACCAGAATCGGAGAATTCTCGTTTTGTGGAAAACGAGACTCCGAGAGTTCTCGTTTTGTGGAAAACGAGAATTCCGAAATCTGTGGAAAACGAGAATTCTTGTGTTGTGGAAAACGAGAATTCGAGAATTCTGGTTTTGTGGAAAACGAGAATTGGAGAAATCTCGTTTTGTCGAAAACGAGAATCCGACATTTCTCGTTTTCTGGAGAACGCGAATCCGAGAATTCGCGTTTTGTGGAAAACGAGAATTCGAGAATTCCCGTTTTGTGGAAAATCAGAATAAGAGAATTCTCGTTTTGTGGTCAACGAGAATCCGAGAATTTTCTTTTTGCGGAAAGCCCGCATGCGAGAATTGTCGTTTCGTGGAAAACGAGAATCCGAGAATTCTCGTTTCGTGGAAAACGAGAATCCGAGAATTCTCGTTTTGTGGAAAACGAGAATCTGAGAATTCTCGTTTTGTGGAAAACGAGAATCCCCATTTTTTTTTTTATCTGAGAATTCTCGTTTTGTGGAAAACGGGAACTGGAATCTCGTTTTGTGGAAAACCAGAATCGGAGATTTTTTTTTTTATCCGAGAGTTCTCGTTTTGTGGAAAACCGGAACTGGAGAATTCTCGTTTTGTGGAAAACCAGAATCGGATAATTTATTTTTTTTTTTATCCGACAATTCTCGTTTTGTGGAAACGGAGAATTCTCGTTTTGTGGAAAACGGGAAGTGGAGAATTCTCGTTTTGTGGAAAACCAGAATCGAAGAATTCGTTTTTTTTTATCCGAAAATTCTCGTTTTGTGGAAAACGGGAACTGGAGAATTCTCGTTTTGTGGAAAACCAGAATCGGAGAATTCTCTTTTTTCGGAAAATCAGAATCCGAGAATTCTCGTTTTGTGGAAAACGAGACTCCGAGAATTCTCGTTTTGTGGAAAACGAGAATTCCGAAATTTATGGAAAACGAGAATTCTTGTTTTGTGGAAAACGAGAATTCGAGATTTCTCGTTTTGTGGAAAACGAGAATTGGAGAAATTTTTTGGTTTTTTTTTTTTTTCATCCGAGAATTCTCGTTTTGTGGAAACGGAGAATTCTCGTTTGGTGGAAAACGGGAACTGGAGAATTCTCGTTTTGTGGAAAACCAGAATCGGAGAATTTTTTTTTTTTATCCGAGAATTCTCGTTTTGTGGAAAACAGGAACTGAAAAATTCTCGTTTTGTGGAACCCCAGAATAGGAGAATTCTCTTTTTTTGGAAAATCTGAATCCGAGAATTCTTGTTTTGTGGAAAACGAGACTCCGAGAATTCTCGTTTTGTGGAAAACGGGAACTGGAGAATTCTCGTTTTGTGGAAAACCAGAATCGGAGAATTTTTTTTTTTTCTTCTTATCCAAGAATTCTCGGTTTGTGGAAAACGGGAACTGGATAATTCTCGTTTTGTGGAAAACCAGAATCGGAGAATCCTTTTTTTTTTTTTCCGAGAATTCTCGTTTTGTGGAAACGGAGAATTCTCGTTTTGAGGAAAACGGGAACTGGAGAATTCTCTCTTTGTGGAAAACCAGAATCGGAGAATTTTTTTTTTTATCCGAGGATTCTCGTTTTGTGGAAAACGGGAACTGGAGAATTCTCGTTTTGTGGAAAACAAGAATTCCGAAATTTGTGGAAAACGAGAATTCTTGTTTTGTGGAAAACGAGAAATGGAGAATTCTCGTTTTGTGGAAAACAAGAATTGGAGAAATCTCGTTTTGTCGAAAACGAGAATCCGACATTTCTGGTTTTCTGGAGAACGCGAATCCGAGAATTCGCGTTTTGTGGAAAACAAAACTCCGAGAATTCTCAGTTTGTGGAAAACGAGAATTCGAGAATTCTCGTTTTGTAGAAAATCAGAATAAGAGAATTCTCGTTTTGTGGTCAACGAGAATCCGAGAATTTTCTTTTTGCAGAAAGCGAGAATGCGGGAATTGTCGTTTCGTGGAAAACCAGAATCCGAGAATTCTCGTTTCGTGTAAAACGAGAATCTGAGAATTCTCGTTTTGTGGAAAACGAGAATCCCCGTTTTTTTTTTCTTTCTATCCGAGAATTCTCGTTTTGTGGAAAACGGGAACTGGAGAATTCTCGTTTTGTGGAAAACCAGAATCGGAGAACTTTTTTTTATACTTTTTTTTATCCGAGAATTCTCGTTTTGTGGAAAACGGGAACTGGAGAATTCTCGTTTTGTCAAAAACCAGAATTGGAGAATTTTTTTTTTTTTGATCCGAGCATTCTCGTTTTGTGGAAACGGAGAATTCTCGATTTGTGGAAAACGGGAACTGGAGATTTCTCGTTTTGTGAAAAACCTGAATCGGAGAATTTTTTTTTTATCCGAGAATTCTCGTTCGTGTAAAACGAGAATCCGAGAATCCTCGTTTTTTGAGAAAACGAGAATCCCCGTTTTTTTTTTTTTTCATCCGAGAATTCTCGTTTTGTGGAAAACGGGAACTGGAGAATTCTCGTTTTGTGGAAAACCAGAATCGGAGAATTTTTTTTTTATCCGAGAATTCTCGTTTTGTGGAAAACGGGAACTGGAGAATTCTCGTTTCGTCAAAAACCAGAATTGGAGATTTTTTTTTTTATCCGAGAATTCTCGTTTTGTGGAAACGGAGAATTCTCGTTTTGTGGAAAACGGGAACTGGAGATTTCTCGTTTTGTGAAAAACCTGAATCGGAGAATTTTTTTTTTTTTTATCCGAGAATTCTCGTTTTCTGGAAAACGGGAAATGAAGAATTTACGTTTTGTGGAAAACCAGAATCAGAGAATTTTTTTTTTTTTTACTTTTTATCCGAGAATTCTCGTTTTGTGGAAAACGGGAACTGAAGAATTCTCGTTTTGTGGAAACCCAGAATGGGAGAATTCTCTTTTTTTCGAAAATCAGAATCCGAGAATTCTCGTTTTGTGGAAAACGAGACTCCGAGAATTCTCGTTTTGTGGAAAACGAGAATTCCGAAATTTGTGGAAAACGAGAATTCTTGTTTTGTGGAAAACGAGAATTGGAGAAATCTCGTTTTGTCGAAAACGAGAATCCGAGATTTCTTGTTTTCTGGAGAACGCGAATCCGAGAATTCGTGTTTTGTGGAAAACGAGAATCCGAGAATTCTCGTTTCGTGGAAAACGAGAATCCGAGAATTCCCGTTTTGTGGAAATCGAGAATCCGGGAATTCTCGTTTTGTGGAAAACGAGAATCCCCATTTTTTTTTTATCCGAGAATTCCCGTTTTGTGTAAAACAGGAACTGGTGAATTCTTGTTTTCTGGAGAACAAGAATCGGAGAATTTTTTTTTTCTTTTATCCGAGAATTCTCGTTTTGTGGAAAACGGGAACTGGAGAATTCTCGTTTTGTGGAAAACCAGAATCGGAGATTTTTTTTTTCTTCTTATCCGAGAATTCTCGTTTTGTGGAAAACGGGACCTGGAAAATTCTCGTTTTGTGGAAAACCAGAATCAGAGAATTTTTTTTTTTTTTTATCCGAGAATTCTCGTTATGTGGAAACGGAGAATTCTCGTTTTGAGGAAAACGGGAACTGGAGAATTCTCGTTTTGTGGAAAACCAGAATCGGAGAATTTTTTTTTTTTATCCGAAAATTCTCGTTTTGTGGAAAACGGGAACTGGAGGATTCTCGTTTTGTGGAAAACCAGAATCGGAGAATTCTCTTTTTTTTTTTCTTTTATCCGAGAATTCTTGTTTTGTGGAAAACAGGAACTGGAGAATTGTCGTTTTGTGGAAAACCAGAATCGGAGAATTTTTTTTTTTCTTCTTATCCAAGAATTCTCGTTTTGTGGAAAACCAGAATCGGAGAATTTTTTTTTTTTTATCCGAGAATTCTCGTTTTGTGGAAACGGAGAATTCTCGTTTTGAGGAAAACGGGAACTGGAGAATTCTCGTTTTGTGGAAAACCAGAATCGGAGAATTTTTTTTTATCCGAAAATTCTCGTTTTGTGGAAAACGGGAATTGGAGGATTCTCGTTTTGTGGAAAACCACAATCGGAGAATTCTCTTTTTTTTCCAGAAATCAGAATCCGAGAATTCTCGTTTTGTGGAAAACGGGAACTGGAGAATTCTCGTTTTGTGGAAAACCAGAATCGGAGAACTTTTTTTTTATTTTTTTTTATCCGAGAATTCTCGTTTTGTGGAAAACGGGAACTGGAGAATTCTCGTTTTGTCAAAAACCAGAATTGGAGAATTTTTTTTTTTATCCGAGAATTCTCGTTTTGTGGAAACGGAGAATTCTCGTTTTGTGGAAAACGGGAACTGGAGATTTCTCGTTTTGTGAAAAACCTGAATCGGAGAATTTTTTTTTTTATCCGAGAATTCTCGTTTTCTGGAAAACGGGAAATGAAGAATTCACGTTTTGTGGAAAACCAGAATCAGAGAATTTTCTTTTTTTTTACTTTTTATCGGAGAATTCTCGTTTTGTGGAAAACGGGAACTGAAGAATTCTCGTTTTGTGGAAACCCAGAATAGGAGAATTCTCTTTTTTTCGAAAATCAGAATCCGAGAATTCTCGTTTTGTGGAAAACGATACTCCGAGAATTCTCGTTTTGTGGAAAACGAGAATTCCGAAATTTGTGGAAAACGAGAATTCTTGTTTTGTGGAAAACGAGAATTGGAGAAATCTCGTTTTGTCGAAAACGAGAATCCGAGATTTCTTGTTTTCTGGAGAACGGGAATCCGAGAATTCGTGTTTTGTGGAAAACGAGAATCCGAGAATTCTCGTTTCGTGGAAAACGAGAATCCGAGAATTCCCGTTTTGTGGAAAACGAGAATCCGGGAATTCTCGTTTTGTGGAAAACGAGAATCCCCATTTTTTTTTTGTATCCGAGAATTCCCGTTTTGTGTAAAACGGGAACTGGAGAATTCTTGTTTTCTGGAGAACAAGAATCGGAGAATTTTTTTTTTTCTTTTATCCGAGAATTCTCGTTTTGTGGAAAACGGGAACTGGAGAATTCTCGTTTTGTGGAAAACCAGAATCGGAGAATTTCTTTTTTTCTTCTTATCCGAGAATTCTCGTTTTGTGGAAAACGGGACCTGGAAAATTCTCGTTTTGTGGAAAACCAGAATCGGAGAATTTTTTTTTTTTTTTATCCGAGAATTCTCGTTATGTGGAAACGGAGAATTCTCGTTTTGAGGAAAACCAGAATCGGAGAATTTTTTTTTTATCCGAAAATTCTCGTTTTGTGGAAAACGGGAACTGGAGGATTCTCGTTTTGTGGAAAACCAGAATCGGAGAATTCTCTTTTTTTTCCGAAAATCAGAATCCGAGAATTCTCGTTTTGTGGGAAACGAGACTCCGAGAATTCTTGTTTTCTGGAAAACGAGAATTCCGAAATTTGTGGAAAACAAGAATTCTTGTTTTGTGGAAAACGAGAATTGGAGAATTTCCGTTTTGTTGAAAACGAGAATTCGAGAATTCTCGTTTTGTGGAAAATCAGAATAAGAGAATTGTCGTTTTGTGGTCAACGAGAATCCGAGAATTTTCTTTTTGCGGAAAGGGAGAATGCGGGAATTGTCGTTTCGTGGAAAACCAGAATCCGAGAATTCTCGTTTCGTGTAAAACGAGAATCTGAGAATTCTCGTTTTGTGGAAAACGAGAATCCCCGTTTTTTTTTTTTCATCCGAGAATTCTCGTTTTGTGGAAAACGGGAACTGGAGAATTCTCGTTTTGTGAAAAACCAGAATCGGAGAATTTTTTTTTTTATCCGAGAATTCCCGTTTTGTGGAAAACGGGAACTGGAGAATTCTCGTTTTGTCAAAAACCAGAATTGGAGAATGTGTTTTTTTTTTTATCCGAGAATTCTCGTTTTGTGGAAACGGAGAATTCCCGTTCTGTGGAAAACGGGAACTGGAGAATTCTCGTTTTGTGGAAAACCGGAATCGGAGAATTTTTTTTTTTGTTTTTTTTGTTTATCCGAGAATTCTCGTTTTCTGAACCACCAGAATCGGAAAATTTTTTGTTTTTTTTTTTATTTTTTTTTTCATCCAAGAATTCTCGTTTTGTGGAAACGGAGAATTCTCGTTTGGTGGAAAACGGGAACTGGAGAATTCTCGTTTTGTGGAAAACCAGAATAGGAGAATCCTCTTTTTTTCGAAAATCAGAATCCGAGAATTCTCGTTTTGTGGAAAACGAGAATTCCGAAATTTGTGGAAAACGAGAATTCTTGTTTTGTGGAAAACGAGCATTGGAGAAATCTCGCTTTGGCGAAAACGAGAATCCGAGATTTCTTGTTTTCTGGAGAACGCGAATCCGAGACTTCGTGTTTTGTGGAAAACGAGAATCCGAGAATTCTCGTTTCGTGGAAAACGAGAATCCGAGAATTCTCGTTTTGTGGAAAACGAGAATCTGGGAATTCTCGTTTTGTGGAAAACGAGAATCCCCATTTTTTTTTTTATCCGAGAATTCCCGTTTTGTGTAAAACGGGAACCAGAGAATTCTTGTTTTCGGGAGAACCAGAATCGGAGAATTTTTTTTTTCTCTTATCCGAGAATTCTCGTTTTGTGGAAAACGGGAACTGGAGAATTCTCGTTTTGTGGAAAACCAGAATCGGAGAATTTTTTTTTTCTTCTTATCCAAGAATTCTCGTTTTGTGGAAAACGGGAACTGGAGAATTCTCGTTTTGTGGAAAACCAGAATCGGAGAATTTTTTTTTTCTTTTATCCGAGAATTCTCGTTTTGTGGAAAACAGGAACTGGAGAATTCTCGTTTTGTGGAAAACCAGAATCGGAGAATTTTTTTTTTTTATCCAAGAATTCTCGTTTTGTGGAAACGGAGAATTCTCGTTTTGAGGAAAACGGGAACTGGAGAATTCTCGTTTTGTGGAAAACCAGAATCGGAGAATTTTTTTTTTATCCGAAAATTCTCGTTTTGTGGAAAACGGGAACTGGAGGATTCTCGTTTTGTGGAAAACCAGAATCGGAGAATTCTCTTTTTTTTCCGGAAATCAGAATCCGAGAATTCTCGTTTTGTGGAAAACGAGACTCCGAGAATTCTTGTTTTCTGGAAAACGAGAATTCCGAAATTTGTGGAAAACAAGAATTCTTGTTTTGTGGAAAACGAGAATTGGAGAATTCTCGTTTTGTGGAAAACGATAATTGGAGAAATCTCGTTTTGTCGAAAACGAGAATCCGACATTTCTCATTTTCTGGAGGACACGAACCCGAGAATTCGCGTTTTGTGGAAGACAAGAATCCGAGAATTCTCGTTTTGTGGAAAACGAGAATTCGAGAATTCTCGTTTTGTGGAAAATCAGAATAAGAGAATTGTCGTTTTGTGGTCAACGAGAATCCGAGAATTTTCTTTTTGCGGAAAGGGAGAATGCGGGAATTGTCGTTTCGTGGAAAACCAGAATCCGAGAATTCTCGTTTCGTGTAAAACGAGAATCTGAGAATTCTCGTTTTGTGGAAAACGAGAATCCCCGTTTTTTTTTTTTTCATCCGAGAATTCTCGTTTTGTGGAAAACGGGAACTGGAGAATTCTCGTTTTGTGAAAAACCAGAATCGGAGAATTTGTTTGTTTTTTTTATCCGAGAATTCCCGTTTTGTGGAAAACGGGAACTGGAGAATTCTCGTTTTGTCAAAAACCAGAATTGGAGAATGTGTTTTTTTTTTATCCGAGAATTCTCGTTTTGTGGAAACGGAGAATTCCCGTTCTGTGGAAAACGGGAACTGGAGAATTCTCGTTTTGTGGAAAACCGGAATCGGAGAATTATTTTTTTTTGTTTTTTTTGTTTATCCGAGAATTCTCGTTTTCTGGACCACCGGAATCGGAAAATTTTTTGTTTTTTTTTTTTTTATTTTTTTTTTTCATCCAAGAATTCTCGTTTTGTGGAAACGGAGAATTCTCGTTTGGTGGAAAACGGGAACTGGAGAATTCTCGTTTTGTGGAAAACCAGAATAGGAGAATCCTCTTTTTTTCGAAAATCAGAATCCGAGAATTCTCGTTTTGTGGAAAACGATACTCCGAGAATTCTCGTTTTGTGGAAAACGAGAATTCCGAAATTTGTGGAAAACGAGAATTCTTGTTTTGTGGAAAACGAGCATTGGAGAAATCTCGCTTTGGCGAAAACGAGAATCCGAGATTTCTTGTTTTCTGGAGAACGCGAATCCGAGAATTCGTGTTTTGTGGAAAACGAGAATCCGAGAATTCTCGTTTCGTGGAAAACGAGAATCCGAGAATTCTCGTTTTGTGGAAAACGAGAATCTGGGAATTCTCGTTTTGTGGAAAACGAGAATCCCCATTTTTTTTTTTATCCGAGAATTCCCGTTTTGTGTAAAACGGGAACCAGAGAATTCTTGTTTTCTGGAGAACCAGAATCGGAGAATTTTTTTTTTTCTCTTATCCGAGAATTCTCGTTTTGTGGAAAACGGGAACTGGAGAATTCTCGTTTTGTGGAAAACCAGAATCGGAGAATTTTTTTTTTCTTTTATCCGAGAATTCTCGTTTTGTGGAAAACAGGAACTGGAGAATTCTCGTTTTGTGGAAAACCAGAATCGGAGAATTTTTTTTTTTTTTATCCGAGAATTCTCGTTTTGTGGAAACGGAGAATTCTCGTTTTGAGGAAAACAGGAACTGGAGAATTCTCGTTTTGTGGAAAACCAGAATCGGAGAATTTTTTTTTTATCCGAAAATTCTCGTTTTGTGGAAAACGGGAACTGGAGGATTCTCGTTTTGTGGAAAACCAGAATCGGAGAATTCTCTTTTTGTTCCGGAAATCAGAATCCGAGAATTCTCGTTTTGTGGAAAACGAGACTCCGAGAATTCTTGTTTTCTGGAAAACGAGAATTCCGAAATTTGTGGAAAACAAGAATTCTTGTTTTGTGGAAAAGGAGAATTGGAGAATTCTCGTTTTGTGGAAAACGATAATTGGAGAAATCTCGTTTTGTCGAAAACGAGAATCCGACATTTCTCGTTTTCTGGAGAACGCGAATCCGAGAATTCGCGTTTTGTGGAAGACAAGAATCCGAGAATTCTCGTTTTGTGGAAAACGAGAATTCGGGAATTCTCGTTTTGTGGAAAATCAGAATAAGAGAATTGTCGTTTTGTGGTCAACGAGAATCCGAGAATTTTCTTTTTGCGGAAAGGGAGAATGCGGGAATTGTCGTTTCGTGGAAAACCAGAATCCGAGAATTCTCGTTTCGTGTAAAACGAGAATCTGAGAATTCTCGTTTTGTGGAAAACGAGAATCCCCGTTTTTTTTTTTTTTCATCCGAGAATTCTCGTTTTGTGGAAAACGGGAACTGGAGAATTCTCGTTTTGTGAAAAACCAGAATCGGAGAATTTTTTTTTTTTATCCGAGAATTCTCGTTTTGTGGAAAACGGGAACTGGAGAATTCTCGTTTTGTCTAAAACCAGAATTGGAGATTTTTTTTTTTTTATCCGAGAATTCTCGTTTTGTGGAAACGGAGAATTCTCGTTTTGTGGAAAACGGGAACTGGAGAATTCTCGTTTTGTGGAAAACCGGAATCGGAGAATTTTTTTTTTGTTTTTTTGTTTATCCGAGAATTCTCGTTTTCTGGACCACCAGAATCGGAAAATTTTTTGTTTTTTTTTTTTTTCATCCAAGAATTCTCGTTTTGTGGAAACGGAGAATTCTCGTTCGGTGGAAAACGGGAACTGGAGAATTCTCGTTTTGTGGAAAACCAGAATAGGAGAATTCTCTTTTTTTCGAAAATCAGAATCCGAGAATTCTCGTTTTGTGGAAAACGATACTCCGAGAATTCTCGTTTTGTGGAAAACGAGAATTCCGAAATTTGTGGAAAACGAGAATTCTTGTTTTGTGGATAACGAGAATTGGAGAATTCTCGTTTTGGCGAAAACGAGAATCCGAGATTTCCTGTTTTCTGGAGAACGGGAATCCGAGAATTCGTGTTTTGTGGAAAACGAGAATCCGAGAATTCTCGTTTCGTGGAAAACGAGAATCCGAGAATTCTCGTTTTGTGGAAAACGAGAATCTGGGAATTCTCGTTTTGTGGAAAACGGGAATCCCCATTTTTTTTTTATCCGAGAATTCCCGTTTTGTGTAAAACGGGAACCAGAGAATTCTTGTTTTCTGGAGAACCAGAATCGGAGAATTTTTTTCTTCTTTTATCCGAGAATTCTCGTTTTGTGGAAAACGGGAACTGGAGAATTCTCGTTTTGTGGAAAACCAGAATCGGAGAATTTTTTTTTTTCTTCTTATCCAAGAATTCTCGTTTTGTGGAGAACGGGAACTGGAGAATTCTCGTTTTGTGGAAAACCAGAATGGGAGAATTTTTTTTTTTATCCGAAAATTCTCGTTTTGTGAAAAACGGGAACTGGAGGATTCTCGTTTTGTGGAAAACCAGAATCGGAGAATCTTTTTTTTTTTATCCGAAAATTCTCGTTTTGTGAAAAACGGGAACTGGAGGATTCTCGTTTTGTGGAAAACCAGAATCGGAGAATTCTCTTTTTTTTCCGAAAATCAGAATCCGAGAATTCTTGTTTTCTGGAAAACGAGAATTCCGAAATTTGTGGAAAACAAGAATTCTTGTTTTGTGGAAAACGAGAATTGGAGAATTCTCGTTTTGTGGAAAACGAGAATTCGAGAAATCTCGTTTTGTCGAAAACGAGAATCCGACATTTCTCGTTTTCTGGAGAACGCGAATCCGAGAATTCGCGTTTTGTGGAAGACAAGAATCCGAGAATTCTCGTTTTGTGGAAAACGAGAATTCGAGAATTCTCGTTTTGTGGAAAATCAGAATAAGAGAATTGTCGTTTTGTGGTCAACGAGAATCCGAGAATTTTCTTTTTGCGGAAAGGGAGAATGCGGGAATTGTCGTTTCGTGGAAAACCAGAATCCGAGAATTCTCGTTTCGTGTAAAACGAGAATCTGAGAATTCTCGTTTTGTGGAAAACGAGAATCCCCGTTTTTTTTTTTTTTCATCCGAGAACTCTCGTTTTGTGGAAAACGGGAACTGGAGAATTCTCGGTTTATGAAAAACCAGAATCGGAGAATTTTTTTTTTTTATTATCCGAGAATTCTCGTTTTGTGGAAAACGGGAACTGGAGAATTCTCGTTTTGTCAAAAACCAGAATTGGAGATTTTTTTTTTTTATCCGAGAATTCTCGTTTTGGGGAAACGGGGAAATCTCGTTTTGTGGAAAACGGGAACTGGAGAATTCTCGTTTTGTGGAAAACCGGAATCGGGAAATTTTTTTTTTTCTTTATGTGAGAATTCTCGTTTTGTGGAAAACCAGAATCGGAGAATTTTTTTTTTCTTCTTATCCGAGAATTCTCGTTTTGTGGAAAACGGGACCTGGAGAATTCTCGTTTTGTGGGAAAACCAGAATCGGAGAATTTTTTTTTTTTATCCGAAAATTCTCGTTTTGTGGAAAACGGGAACTGGAGAATTTTTTTTTTTTATCCGAAAATTCTCGTTTTGTGGAAAACGGGAACTGGAGAATTCTCGTTTTGTGGAAAACCAGAATCGAAGAATTCTCTTTTTTTTCGGAAAATCAGAATCCGAGAATTCTCGTTTTGTGGAAAACGAGACTCCGAGAATTCTTGTTTTGTGGAAAACGAGAATTCCGAAATATGTGGAAAACAAGAATTCTTGTTTTGTGGAAAACGAGAATTGGAGAATTCTCGTTTTGTGGAAAACGAGAATTGGAAAAATCTCGTTTTGTCGAAAACGAGAATCCGACATTTCTCGTTTTCTGGAGAACGCGAATCCGAGAATTCGCGTTTTGTGGAAAACAAGAATCCGAGAATTCTCGTTTTGTGGAAAACCAGAATGGGAGAATTTTTTTTTTTATCCGAAAATTCTCGTTTTGTGAAAAACGGGAACTGGAGGATTCTCGTTTTGTGGAAAACCAGAATCGGAGAATTCTCTTTTTTTTCCGAAAATCAGAATCCGAGAATTCTCGTTTTGTGGAAAACGAGACTCCGAGAATTCTTGTTTTCTGGAAAACGAGAATTCCGAAATTTGTGGAAAACAAGAATTCTTGTTTTGTGGAAAACGAGAATTGGAGAATTCTCGTTTTGTGGAAAACCAGAATTCGAGAAATCTCGTTTTGTCGAAAACGAGAATCCGACATTTCTCGTTTTCTGGAGAACGCGAATCCGAGAATTCGCGTTTTGTGGAAGACAAGAATCCGAGAATTCTCGTTTTGTGGAAAACGAGAATTCGAGAATTCTCGTTTTGTGGAAAATCAGAATAAGAGAATTGTCGTTTTGTGGTCAACGAGAATCCGAGAATTTTCTTTTTGCGGAAAGGGAGAATGCGGGAATTGTCGTTTCGTGGAAAACCAGAATCCGAGAATTCTCGTTTCGTGTAAAACGAGAATCTGAGAATTCTCGTTTTGTGGAAAACGAGAATCCCCGTTTTTTTTTTCATCCGAGAACTCTCGTTTTGTGGAAAACGGGAACTGGAGAATTCTCGGTTTATGAAAAACCAGAATCGGAGAATTTTTTTTTTTTATTATCCGAGAATTCTCGTTTTGTGGAAAACGGGAACTGGAGAATTCTCGTTTTGTCAAAAACCAGAATTGGAGATTTTTTTTTTTTATCCGAGAATTCTCGTTTTGGGGAAACGGGGAAATCTCGTTTTGTGGAAAACGGGAACTGGAGAATTCTCGTTTTGTGGAAAACCGGAATCCGGAAATTTTTTTTTTCTTTATGTGAGAATTCTCGTTTTGTGGAAAACCAGAATCGGAGAATTTTTTTTTTTCTTCTTATCCGAGAATTCTCGTTTTGTGGAAAACGGGACCTGGAGAATTCTCGTTTTGTGGGAAAACCAGAATCGCAGAATTTTTTTTTTTATCCGAAAATTCTCGTTTTGTGGAAAACGGGAACTGGAGAATTTTTTTTTTTATCCGAAAATTCTCGTTTTGTGGAAAACGGGAACTGGAGAATTCTCGTTTTGTGGAAAACCAGAATCGGAGAATTCTCTTTTTTTTCGGAAAATCAGAATCCGAGAATTCTCGTTTTGTGGAAAACGAGACTCCGAGAATTCTTGTTTTGTGGAAAACGAGAATTCCGAAATATGTGGAAAACAAGAATTCTTGTTTTGTGGAAAACGAGAATTGGAGAAATCTCGTTTTGTGGAAAACGAGAATTGGAAAAATCTCGTTTTGTCGAAAACGAGAATCCGACATTTCTCGTTTTCTGGAGAACGCGAATCCGAGAATTCGCGTTTTGTGGAGAACAAGAATCCGAGAATTCTCGTTTTGTGGAAAACGAGAATTCGAGAATTCTCGTTTTGTGGAAAATCAGAATAAGAGAATTGTCGTTTTGTGGTCAACGAGAATCCGAGAATTTTCTTTTTGCGGAAAGGGAGAATGCGGGAATTGTCGTTTCGTGGGGAAACCAGAATCCGAGAATTCTCGTTTCGTGTAAAACGAGAATCTGAGAATTCTCGTTTTGTGGAAAACGAGAATCCCCGTTTTTTTTTTTTTTCATCCGAGAATTCTCGTTTTGTGGAAAACGGGACTTGGAGAATTCTCGTTTTGTGAAAAACCAGAATCGGAGAATATTTTTTTTATCCGAGAATTCTCGTTTTGTGGAAAACGGGAACTGGAGAATTCTCGTTTTGTCAAAAACCAGAATTGGAGAATTTTTTTTTTATCCGAGAATTCTCGTTTTGTGGAAACGGAGAATTCTCGTTTTGTGGAAAACGGGAACTGGAGAATTCTCGTTTTGTGGAAAACCGGAATCGGAGAATTTTTTTTTTTTTATCCGAGAATTCTCGTTTTGTGGAAAACGGGAACTGAAGAATTCTCGTTTTGTGGAAACCCAGAATAGGAGAATTCTCTTTTTTTGGAAAATCAGAATCCGAGAATTCTCGTTTTGTGGAAAACGAGACTCCGAGAATTCTCGTTTTGTGGAAAACGAGAATTCCGAAATTTGTGGAAAACGAGAATTCTTGTTTTGTGGAAGACGAGAATTCGGGAATTCTCGTTTTGTGGAAAACGAGAATCGGAGAAATCTCGTTTTGTCGAAAACCAGAATCCGAGATTTCTCGTTTTCTGGAGAACGCGAATCCCAGAATTCGCGTTTTGTGGAAAACGAGACTCCGAGAATTCTCGTTTTGTGGAAAATGAGAATTCGAGAATTCTCGTTTTGTGGAAAATCAGAATAAGAGAATTCTCGTTTTGTGGTCAACGAGAATCCGAGAATTTTCTTTTTGCGGAAAGGGAGAATGCGGGAATTGTCGTTTCGTGGAAAACCAGAATCCGAGAATTCTCGTTTCGTGTAAAACGAGAATCTGAGAATTCTCGTTTTGTGGAAAACGAGAATCCCCGTTTTTTTTTTTCATCCGAGAACTCTCGTTTTGTGGAAAACGGGAACTGGAGAATTCTCGGTTTATGAAAAACCAGAATCGGAGAATTTTTTTTTTTTAATTATCCGAGAATTCTCGTTTTGTGGAAAACGGGAACTGGAGAATTCTCGTTTTGTCAAAAACCAGTATTGGAGAATTTTTTTTTTTTATCCGAGAATTCTCGTTTTGTGGAAACGGGGAAATCTCGTTTTGTGGAAAACGGGAACTGGAGAATTCTCGTTTTGTGGAAAACCGGAATCGGAGAATTTTTTTTTTTTTATGTGAGAATTCTCGTTTTGTGGAAAACCAGAATCGGAGAATTTTTTTTTTTTTACTTCTTATCCGAGAATTCTCGTTTTGTGGAAAACGGGACCTGGAGAATTCTCGTTTTGTGGGAAAACCAGAATCGGAGAATTTTTTTTTTATCCGAAAATTCTCGTTTTGTGGAAAACGGGAACTGGAGAATTTTTTTTTTATCCGAAAATTCTCGTTTTGTGGAAAACGGGAACTGGAGAATTCTCGTTTTGTGGAAAACCAGAATCGGAGAATTCTCTTTTTTTTCGGAAAATCAGAATCCGAGAATTCTCGTTTTGTGGAAAACGAGACTCCGAGAATTCTTGTTTTGTGGAAAACGAGAATTCCGAAATATGTGGAAAACAAGAATTCTTGTTTTGTGGAAAACGAGAATTGGAGAGTTCTCGTTTTGTGGAAAACGAGAATTGGAAAAATCTCGTTTTGTCGAAAACGAGAATCCGACATTTCTCGTTTTCTGGAGAACGCGAATCCGAGACTTCGCGTTTTGTGGAGAACAAGAATCCGAGAATTCTCGTTTTGTGGAAAACGAGAATTCGAGAATTCTCGTTTTGTGGAAAATCAGAATAAGAGAATTGTCGTTTTGTGGTCAACGAGAATCCGAGAATTTTCTTTTTGCGGAAAGGGAGAATGCGGGAATTGTCGTTTCGTGGGGAAACCAGAATCCGAGAATTCTCGTTTCGTGTAAAACGAGAATCTGAGGATTCTCGTTTTGTGGAAAACGAGAATCCCCGTTTTTTTTTTTTTTTCATCCGAGAATTCTCGTTTTGTGGAAAACGGGACTTGGAGAATTCTCGTTTTGTGAAAAACCAGAATCGGAGAATTTTTTTTTTATTTTATCCGAGAATTCTCGTTTTGTGGAAAACGGGAACTGGAGAATTCTCGTTTTGTCAAAAACCAGAATTGGAGAATTTTTTTTTTATCCGAGAATTCTCGTTTTGTGGAAACGGAGAATTCTCGTTTTGTGGAAAACGGGAACTGGAGAATTCTCGTTTTGTGGAAAACCGGAATCGAAGAATTTTTTTTTTTTGTTCTTTTGTTTATCCGAGAATTCTCGTTTTCTGGACCACCAGAATCGGAAATTTTTTTTTTTTTTTTTTTTTTCATCCAAGAATTCTCGTTTTGTGTAAACAGAGAATTCTCGTTCGGTGGAAAACGGGAACTGGAGAATTCTCGTTTTGTGGAAAACCAGAATCGGAGAATTTTTTTTTTTTTTCATCCGAGAATTCTCGTTTTTTGGAAAACGGGAACTGAAGAATTCTCGTTTCGTGGAAACCCAGAATAGGAGAATTCTCTTTTTTTCCGAAAATCAGAATCCGAGAATTCTCGTTTTGTGGAAAACGATACTCCGAGAATTCTCGTTTTGTGGAAAACGAGAATTCCGAAATTTGTGGAAAACGAGAATTCTTGTTTTGTGGAAAACGAGAATTGGAGAAATCTCGTTTTGGCGAAAACGAGAATCCGAGATTTCTTGTTTTCTGGAGAACGCGAATCCGAGAATTCGTGGTTTGTGGAAAACGAGAATCCGAGAATTCTCGTTTCGTGGAAAACGAGAATCCAAGAATTCTCGTTTTGTGGAAAACGAGAATCTGGGAATTCTCGTTTTGTGGAAAACGAGAATTTCTTTTTTTTTATCCGAGAATTCCCGTTTTGTGTAAAACGGGAACCAGAGAATTCTTGTTTTCTGGAGAACCAGAATCGGAGAATTTTTTTTTTCTTTTATCCGAGAATTCTCGTTTTGTGGAAAACGGGAACTGGAGAATTCTCGTTTTGTGGAAAACCAGAATCGGAGAATTTTTTTTTTTTCTTCTTATCCGAGAATTCTCGTTTTGTGGAAAACCGGAACTGGAGAATACTCGTTTTGTGGAAAACCAGAATCAGAGAAATTTTTTTTTATCCGAGAATTCTCGTTTTGTGGAAACGGAGAATTCTCGTTTTGAGGCAAACGGGAACTGGAGAATTCTCGTTTTGTGGAAAACCAGAATCGGAGAATTTTTTTTTTCCCGAGAATTCTGGTTCTGTGGAAAACGGGAACTGGAGAATTCTCGTTTTGTGGAAAACCAGAATCGGAGAATTCTCTTTTTTTGGAAAATCAGAATCCGAGAATTCTCCTTTGTGGAAAACGAGACTCCGAGAATTCTCGTTTTGTGGAAAACGAGAATTCCGAAATTTGTGGAAAACGAGAATTCTTGTTTTGTGGAAAACGAGAATTGGAGAATTCTCGTTTTGTGATAAACGAGAATTGGAGAAATCTCGTTTTGTCGAAAACGAGAATCCGACATTTCTCGTTTTCTGGAGAACGCGAATCCGAGAATTCGCGTTTTGTGGAAAACAAGAATCCGAGAATTCTCGTTTTGTGAAAAATCAGAATAAGAGAATTCTCGTTTTGTGGTCAACGAGAATCCGAGAATTTTCTTTTTGCAGAAAGCAAGAATGCGGGAATTGTCGTTTCGTGGAAAACCAGAATCCGAAGATTCTCGTTTCGTGTAAAACGAGAATCTGGGAATTCTCGTTTTGTGAGAAACGAGAATCCCCGTTTTGTTTTTTTTTTATCCGAGAATTCTCGTTTTGTGGAAAACGGGAACTGCAGAATTCTCGTTTTGTGGAAAACGAGAATCGGTGAATTTTTTTTTATCGGAAAATTCTCGTTTTGTGGAAAACGGGAACTGGAGAATTCTCGTTTTGTCAAAAACCAGAATTGGAGAATTTTTTTTTTTTGTATGCGAGAATTCTCGTTTTGTGGAAACGGAGAATTCTCGTTTTGTGGAAAACGGGAACTGGAGAATTCTCGTTTTATGGAAAACCGGAATCGGAGAAATTTTTTTTTTTTTATCCGAGAATTCTCGTTTTGTGGAAAACGGGAACTGGAGAATTCTCGTTTTGTGAAAAACCAGAATCGGAGAATTTTTTTTTTATTTTTTTTATCCGAGAATTCTCGTTTTGTGGAAAACGAGACTCCGAGAATTCTCGTTTTGTGGAAAACGAGAATTCCGAAATTTGTGGAAAACGAGAATTCTTGTTTTGTGGAAAACGAGAATTGGAGAATTCTCGTTTTGTGATAAACGAGAATTGGAGAAATCTCGTTTTGTCGAAAACGAGAATCCGACATTTCTCGTTTTCTGGAGAACGCGAATCCGAGAATTCGCGTTTTGTGGAAAACAAGAATCCGAGAATTCTCGTTTTGTGGAAAACGAAAATTCGAGAATTCTCGTTTTGTGGAAAATCAGAATAAGAGAATTCTCGTTTTGTGGTCAACGAGAATCCGAGAATTTTCTTTTTGCGGAAAGCAAGAATGCGGGAATTGTCGTTTCGTGGAAAACCAGAAGCCGAAGATTCTCGTTTCGTGTAAAACGAGAATCTGAGAATTCTCGTTTTGTGAGAAACGAGAATCCCCGTTTTTTTTTTATCCGAGAATTCTCGTTTTGTGGAAAACGGGAACTGGAGAATTCTCGTTTTGTCAAAAACCAGAATTGGAGTTTTTTTTTTTTTGTATGCGAGAATTCTCGTTTTGTGGAAACGGAGAATTCTCGTTTTGTGGAAAACCGGAACTGGAGAATTCTTGTTTTGTGGAAAACCGGAATCGGAGAAATTTTTTTTTTTTTATCCGAGAACTCTCGTTTTGTGGAAAACGAGACTCCGAGAATTCTCGTTTTGTGGAAAACGAGAATTCCGAAATTTGTGGAAAACGAGAATTCTTGTTTTGTGGAAAACGGGAATCCGAGAATTTTCTTTTTGCGGAAAGCGAGAATGTGAGAATTGTCGTTTAGTGGAAAACGAGAATCCGAGAATTCTCGTTTCGTGGAAAACGAGAATCCGAGAATTCTCGTTTCGTGGAAAGCGAGAATCCGAGAATTCTCGTTTTGTGGAAATTGGGAATCCGGGAATTCTCGTTTTGTGGAAAACGAGAATCCCCATTTTTTTGTTTTTTTTTTTTATCCGAGAATTCCCGTTTTGTGGAAAACGGGAACTGGAGAATTCTCGTTTTCTGGAGAACCAGAATCGGAGAATTCTCTTTTTTCGGAAAATCAGAATCCGAGAATTCTCGTTTTGTGGAAAACCAGAATCGGAGAATTCTCTTTTTTTGGAAAATCAGAATCCGAGAATTCTCGTTTTGTGGAAAACGAGAATTCCGAAATTTGTGGAAAACGAGAATTCTTGTTTTGTGGACAACGAGAATTGGAGAATTCTCTTTTTGTGATAAACGAGAATTGGAGAAATCTCGTTTTGTCGAAAACGAGAATCCGACATTTCTCGTTTTCTGGAGAACGCGAATCCGAGAATTCGCGTTTTGTGGAAAACAAGAATCCGAGAATTCTCGTTTTGTGGAAAACGAAAATTCGAGAATTCTCGTTTTGTGGAAAATCAGAATAAGAGAATTCTCGTTTTGTGGTCAACGAGAATCCGAGAATTTTCTTTTTGCGGAAAGCAAGAATGCGGGAATTGTCGTTTCGTGAAAAACCAGAATCCGAAGATTCTCGTTTCGTGTAAAACGAGAATCTGAGAATTCTCGTTTTGTGAGAAACGAGAATCCCCGTTTTTTTTTATCCGAGAATTCTCTTTTTGTGGAAACCGGGAACTGGAGAATTCTCGTTTTGTGGAAAACGAGAATCGGAGAATTTTTTTATTTTTTTTTATCGGAGAATTCTCGTTTTGTGGAAAACGGGACCTGGAGATTTCTCGTTTTGTCAAAAACCAGAATTGGAGAATTTTTTTTTTCTTTTTATCCGAGAATTCTCGTTTTGTGGAAACGGAGAATTCTTGTTTTGTGGAAAACGGGAACTGGAGAATTCTCGTTTTGTGGAAAACCGGAATCGGAGAATTTTTTTTTTTTTTATCCGAGAATTCTCGTTTTGTGGAAAACGGGAACTGGAGAATTCTCGTTTTGTAAAGAACCAGAATCGGAGAATTTTTTTTTTTTTTACCCGAGAATTCTCGTTTTGTGGTCAACGAGAATCCGAGAATTTTCTTTTTGCGGAAAGCAAGAATGCGGGAATTGTCGTTTCGTGGAAAACCAGAATCCGAAGATTCTCGTTTCGTGTAAAACGAGAATCTGAGAATTCTCGTTTTGTGAGAAACGAGAATCCCCGTTTTTTTTTTATCCGAGAATTCTCGTTTTGTGGAAAACGGGAACTGGAGAATTCTCGTTTTGCGAAAAACGAGAATCGGAGAAATTTTTTTTTTTTATCGGAGAATTCTCGTTTTTTGGAAAACGGGAACTGGAGAATTCTCGTTTTGTCAAAAACCAGAATTGGAGATTTTTTTTTTCTTTTTATCCGAGAATTCTCGTTTTGTGGAAACGGAGAATTCTCGTTTTGTGGAAAACGGGAACTGGAGAATTCTCGTTTTGTGGAAAACCGGAATCGGAGAATTTTTTTTTTTTTTCATCCGAGAATTCTCGTTTTGTGGAAAACGAGAATTCCGAAATTTGTGGAAAACGAGAATTCTTGTTTTGTGGAAAACGAGAATTGGAGAAATCTCGTTTTGTCGAAAACAAGAATCCGAGAATTTTCTTTTTGCGGAAAGCGAGAATGTGAGAATTGTCGTTTAGTGGAAAACGAGAATCCGAGAATTCTCGTTTTGTGGAAAACGAGAATCTGAGAATTCTCGTTTTGTGGAAAACGAGAATCCGGGAATTCTCGTTTTGTGGAAAACGGGAACTGAAGAATTCTCGTTTTGTGGAAACCCAGAATAGGAGAATTCTCTTTTTTTGGAAAATCAGAATCCGAGAATTCTCGTTTTGTGGAAAACGAGACTCCGAGAATTCTCGTTTTGTGGAAAACGAGAAGTCCGAAATCTGTGGAAAACGAGAATTCTTGTTTTGTGGAAAACGAGAATTGGAGAAATCTCGTTTTGTCGAAAAAGAGAATCCGAGATTTCTTGTTTTCTGGAGAACGCGAATCCGAGAATTCGTGTTTTGTGGAAAACGAGACTCCGAGATTTCTCGTTTTGTGGACAACGAGAATTCTCCAATTCTCGTTTTGTGGAAAATCAGAATAAGAGAATTCTCGTTTTGTGGTTAACGAGAATCCGAGAATTTTCTTTTTGCGGAAAGCAAGAATGTGAGAATTGTCGTCTCGTGGAAAAGGAGAATCCGAGAATTCTCGTTTCGTGGAAAACGAGAATCCGAGAATTCTCGTTTTGTGGAAAACGAGAATCCGGGAATTCTCGTTTTGTGGAAAACGGGAACTGAAGAATTCTCGTTTTGTGGAAACGCAGAATAGGAGAATTCTCTTTTTTTGGAAAATCAGAATCCGAGAATTCTCGTTTTGTGGAAAACGAGACTCCGAGAATTCTCGTTTTGTGGAAAACGAGAATGCCGAAATTTGTGGAAAACGAGAATTCTTGTTTTGTGGAAAACGAGAATTGGAGAATTCTCGTGTTGTGGAAAACGAGAATTGGAGAAAAAAAATTTTTTTTCATCCGAGAATTCTCGTTTTGTGGAAACGGAGATTTCTCGTTTGGTGGAAAACGGGAACTGGAGAATTCTCGTTTTGTGGAAAACCAGAATAGGAGAATTCTTTTTTTTTGGAAAATCAGAATCCGAGAATTCTTGTTTTGTGGAAAACGAGACTCCGAGAATTCTCGTTTTGTGGAAAACAAGAATTCCGAAATTTGTGGAAAACGAGAATTCTCGTTTTGTGGAAAACGAGAATTGGAGAAATCTCGTTTTGTCGAAAACGAGAATCCGAGATTTCTTGTTTTCTGGAGAACGCGAATCCGAGAATTCGTGTTTTGTGGAAAACAAGACTCCGAGAATTCTCGTTTTGTGGAAAACGAGAATTCGAGAATTCTCGTTTTGTGGAAAATCAGAATAAGAGAAATCTCGTTTTGTGGTCAACGAGAATCCGAGAATTTTCTTTTTGCGGAAAGCGAGAATGTGAGAATTGTCGTTTCGTGGAAAACGAGAATCCGAGAATTCTCGTTTCGTGGAAAACGAGAATCCGAGAATTCTCGTTTTGTGGAAAACGAGAATCCGGGAATTCTCGTTTTGTGGAAAACGAGAATCCCCATTTTCTTTTTATCCGAGAATTCCCGTTTTGTGTAAAACGGGAACTGGAGAATTCTTGTTTTCTGGAGAAGAAGAATCGGAGAATTTTTTTTTTTTTATCCCAGAATTCTCGTTTTGTGGAAAACGGGAACTGGAGAATTCTCGTTTTGTGGAAAACCAGAATCGGAGAATTTTTTTTTTTCTTCTTATCCAAGAATTCTCGTTTTGTGGAAAACGGGAACTGGAGAATTCTCGTTTTGTCAAAAACCAGAATCGGAGAATTTTTTTTTTTTTATCCGAGAATTCTCGTTTTGTGGAAACGGAGAATTCTCGTTTTGAGGAAAACGGGAACTGGAGAATTCTCTCTTTGTGGAAAACCAGAATCGGAGAATTTTTTTTTTATCCGAGAATTCTCGTTTTGTGGAAAACGGGAACTGGAGAATTCTCGTTTTGTGGAAAACAAGAATTGGAGAAATCTCGTTTTGTCGAAAACGAGAATCCGACATTTCTGGTTTTCTGGAGAACGCGAATCCGAGAATTCGCGTTTTGTGGAAAACAAAACTCCGAGAATTCTCAGTTTGTGGAAAACGAGAATTCGAGAATTCTCGTTTTGTAGAAAATCAGAATAAGAGAATTCTCGTTTTGTGGTCAACGAGAATCCGAGAATTTTCTTTTTGCAGAAAGCGAGAATGCGGGAATTGTCGTTTCGTGGAAAACCAGAATCCGAGAATTCTCGTTTCGTGTAAAACGAGAATCTGAGAATTCTCGTTTTGTGGAAAACGAGAATCCCCGTTTTTTTTTTTATCCGAGAATTCTCGTTTTGTGGAAAACGGGAACTGGAGAATTCTCGTTTTGTGGAAAACCAGAATCGGAGAATTTTTTTTTTTTTATCCGAGAATTCTCGTTTTGTGGAAAACGGGAACTGGAGAATTCTCGTTTTGTCAAAAACCAGAATTGGAGAATTTTTTTTTTTTTATCCGAGCATTCTCGTTTTATGGAAACGGAGAATTCTCGTTTTGTGGAAAACGGGAACTGGAGATTTCTCGTTTTGTGAAAAACCTGAATCGGAGAATTTTTTTTTTTTTATCCGAGAATTCTCGTTTCGTGTAAGACGAGAATCTGAGAATTCTCGTTTTTTGGAAAACCAGAATCGGAGAATTTTTTTTTTTTTTTACTTTTTATCCGAGAATTCTCGGTTTGTGGAAAACGGGAACTGAAGAATTCTCGTTTTGTGGAAACCCAGAATAGGAAAATTCTTTTTTTTTCGAAAATCAGAATCCGAGAATTCTCGTTTTGTGGAAAACGAGACTCCGAGAATTCTCGTTTTGTGGAAAACGAGAATTCCGAAATTTGTGGAAAACGAGAATTCTTGTTTTGTGGAAAACGAGAATTGGAGAAATCTCGTTTTGTTGAAAACGAGAATCCGAGATTTCTTGTTTTCTGGAGAACGCGAATCCGAGAATTCGTGTTTTGTGGAAAACGAGAATCCGAGAATTCTCGTTTCGTGGAAAACGAGAATCCGGGAATTCTCGTTTTGTGGAAAACGAGAATCCCCATTTTTTTTTTATCCGAGAATTCCCGTTTTGTGTAAAACGGGAACTGGAGAATTCTTGTTTTCTGGAGAACAAGAATCGGAGAATTTTTTTTTTCTTTTATCCGAGTATTCTCGTTTTGTGGAAAACGGGACCTGGAGAATTCTCGTTTTGTGGAAAACCAGAATCGGAGAATTTTTTTTTTATCCGAAAATTCTCGTTTTGTGGAAAACGGGAACTGGAGAATTCTCGTTTTGGGGAAAACCAGAATCGGAGAATTCTCTTTTTTTTCGGAAAATCAGAATCCGAGAATTCTCGTTTTGTGGAAAACGAGACTCCGAGAATTCTTGTTTTGTGGAAAACGGGAATTCCGAAATTTGTGGAAAACAAGAATTCTTGTTTTGTGGAAAACGAGAATTGGAGAATTCTCGTTTTGTGGAAAACGAGAATTGGAGAAATCTCGTTTTGTGGAAAACCAGAATCGGAGAATTTTTTTTTTTTTTATCCGAGAATTCTCGTTTTGTGGAAAACGGGAACTGGAGAATTCTCGTTTTGTGGAAAACAAGAATTCCGAAATCTGTGGAAAACAAGAATTGGAGAAATCTCGTTTTGTCGAAAACGAGAATCCGACATTTCTGGTTTTCTGGAGAACGCGAATCCGAGAATTCGCGTTTTGTGGAAGACGAGAATCCGAGAATTCTCGTTTTGTGGAAAACAAAACTCCGAGAATTCTCAGTTTGTGGAAAACGAGAATTCGAGAATTCTCGTTTTGTAGAAAATCAGAATAAGAGAATTCTCGTTTTGTGGTCAACGAGAATCCGAGAATTTTCTTTTTGCAGAAAGCGAGAATGCGGGAATTGTCGTTTCGTGGAAAACCAGAATCCGAGAATTCTCGTTTCGTGTAAAACGAGAATCCCCGTTTTTTTTTTTTTATCCGAGAATTCTCGTTTTGTGGAAAACGGGAACTGGAGAATTCTCGTTTTGTGAAAAACCTGAATCGGAGAATTTTTTTTTTTTATCCGAGAATTCTCGTTTTGTGGAAAACGGGAACTGGAGAATTCTCGTTTTGTGGAAAACCAGAATCGGAGAATTTTTTTTTTCTTCTTATCCAAGAATTCTCGTTTTGTGGAAAACGGGAACTGGAGAATTCTCGTTTTGTCGAAAACCAGAATCGGAGAATTTTTTTTTTTTATCCGAGAATTCTCGTTTTGTGGAAACGGAGAATTCTCGTTTTGAGGAAAACGGGAACTGGAGAATTCTCTCTTTGTGGAAAACCAGAATCGGAGAATTTTTTTTTTTATCCGAGAATTCTCGTTTTGTGGAAAACGGGAACTGGAGAATTCTCGTTTTGTGGAAAACAAGAATTGGAGAAGTCTCGTTTTGTCGAAAACGAGAATCCGACATTTCTGGTTTTCTGGAGAACGCGAATCCGAGAATTCGCGTTTTGTGGAAAACAAAACTCCGAGAATTCTCAGTTTGTGGAAAACGAGAATTCGAGAATTCTCGTTTTGTAGAAAATCAGAATAAGAGAATTCTCGTTTTGTGGTCAACGAGAATCCGAGAATTTTCTTTTTGCAGAAAGCGAGAATGCGGGAATTGTCGTTTCGTGGAAAACCAGAATCCGAGAATTCTCGTTTCGTGTAAAACGAGAATCTGAGAATTCTCGTTTTGTGGAAAACGAGAATCCCCGTTTTTTTTTTTATCCGAGAATTCTCGTTTTGTGGAAAACGGGAACTGGAGAATTCTCGTTTTGTGGAAAACCAGAATCGGAGAATTTTTTTTTTTTATCCGAGAATTCTCGTTTTGTGGAAAACGGGAACTGGAGAATTCTCGTTTTGTCAAAAACCAGAATTGGAGAATTTTTTTTTTTTTATCCGAGCATTCTCGTTTTATGGAAACGGAGAATTCTCGTTTTGTGGAAAACGGGAACTGGAGATTTCTCGTTTTGTGAAAAACCTGAATCGGAGAATTTTTTTTTTTTTATCCGAGAATTCTCGTTTCGTGTAAGACGAGAATCTGAGAATTCTCGTTTTTTGGAAAACCAGAATCGGAGAATTTTTTTTTTTTTTACTTTTTATCCGAGAATTCTCGGTTTGTGGAAAACGGGAACTGAAGAATTCTCGTTTTGTGGAAACCCAGAATAGGAAAATTCTTTTTTTTTCGAAAAACAGAATCCGAGAATTCTCGTTTTGTGGAAAACGAGACTCGGAGAATTCTCGTTTTGTGGAAAACGAGAATTCCGAAATTTGTGGAAAACGAGAATTGTTGTTTTGTGGAAAACGAGAATTGGAGAAATCTCGTTTTGTTGAAAACGAGAATCCGAGATTTCTTGTTTTCTGGAGAACGCGAATCCGAGAATTCGTGTTTTGTGGAAAACGAGAATCCGAGAATTCTCGTTTCGTGGAAAACGAGAATCCGGGAATTCTCGTTTTGTGGAAAACGAGAATCCCCATTTTTTTTTTATCCGAGAATTCCCGTTTTGTGTAAAACGGGAACTGGAGAATTCTTGTTTTCTGGAGAACAAGAATCGGAGAATTTTTTTTTCTTTTATCCGAGTATTCTCGTTTTGTGGAAAACGGGAACTGGAGAATTCTCGTTTTGTGGAAAACCAGAATCGGAGAGTTTTTTTTTTTCTTCTTATCCGAGAATTCTCGTTTTGTGGAAAACGGGACCTGGAGAATTCTCGTTTTGTGGAAAACCAGAATCGGAGAATTTTTTTTTTATCCGAAAATTCTCGTTTTGTGGAAAACGGGAACTGGAGAATTCTCGTTTTGGGGAAAACCAGAATCGGAGAATTCTCTTTTTTTTCGGAAAATCAGAATCCGAGAATTCTCGTTTTGTGGAAAACGAGACTCCGAGAATTCTTGTTTTGTGGAAAACGGGAATTCCGAAATTTGTGGAAAACAAGAATTCTTGTTTTGTGGAAAACGAGAATTGGAGAATTCTCGTTTTGTGGAAAACGAGAATTGGAGAAATCTCGTTTTGTGGAAAACCAGAATCGGAGAATTTTTTTTTTATCCGAGAATTCTCGTTTTGTGGAAAACGGGAACTGGAGAATTCTCGTTTTGTGGAAAACAAGAATTCCGAAATCTGTGGAAAACAAGAATTGGAGAAATCTCGTTTTGTCGAAAACGAGAATCCGACATTTCTGGTTTTCTGGAGAACGCGAATCCGAGAATTCGCGTTTTGTGGAAGACGAGAATCCGAGAATTCTCGTTTTGTGGAAAACAAAACTCCGAGAATTCTCAGTTTGTGGAAAACGAGAATTCGAGAATTCTCGTTTTGTAGAAAATCAGAATAAGAGAATTCTCGTTTTGTGGTCAACGAGAATCCGAGAATTTTCTTTTTGCAGAAAGCGAGAATGCGGGAATTGTCGTTTCGTGGAAAACCAGAATCCGAGAATTCTCGTTTCGTGTAAAACGAGAATCCCCGTTTTTTTTTTTATCCGAGAATTCTCGTTTTGTGGAAAACGGGAACTGGAGAATTCTCGTTTTGTGGAAAACCAGAATCGGAGGATTTTTTTTTTTTAATCCGAGAATTCTCGTTTTGTGGAAAACGGGAACTGGAGAATTCTCGTTTTGTGGAAAACCAGAATCGGAGAATTTTTTTTTTTATCCGAGAATTCTCGTTTTGTGGAAAACTGGACCTGGAGAATTCTCGTTTTGTCAAAAACCAGAATTGGAGAATTTTGTTTTTTTTTTATCCGAGAATTCTCGTTTTGTGGAAACGGAGAATTCTCGTTTTGTGGAAAACGGGAACTGGAGATTTCTCGTTTTGTGAAAAACCTGAATCGGAGAATTTTTTTTTTTATCCCAGAATTCTCGTTTTCTGGAAAACGGGAAATGAAGAATTCACGTTTTGTGGAAAACCAGAATCGGAGAATTCTCTTTTTTTCGAAAATCAGAATCTGAGAATTCTCGTTTTGTGGAAAACGAGACTCCGAGAATTCTCGTTTTGTGGAAAACGAGAATTCCGAAATTTGTGGAAAACGAGAATTCTTGTTTTGTGGAAAACGAGAATTGGAGAAATCTCGTTTTGTTGAAAACGAGAATCCGAGATTTCTTGTTTTCTGGAG
This sequence comes from Eutreptiella sp. 'Long Island Sound 2002', assembly GCA_964036045.1. Classification (NCBI taxonomy): domain Eukaryota; phylum Euglenozoa; class Euglenophyceae; order Eutreptiales; family Eutreptiaceae; genus Eutreptiella; species Eutreptiella sp. 'Long Island Sound 2002'. Next base: position 43,463,697 of record OZ038387.1, on the reverse strand, counting down.
AACGCGAATCCGAGAATTCGTGTTTTGTGGAAAACGAGAATCCGAGAATTCTCGTTTCGTGGAAAACGAGAATCCGGGAATTCTCGTTTTGTGGAAAACGAGAATCCCCATTTTTTTTTTTATCCGAGAATTCCCGTTTTGTGTAAAACGGGAACTGGAGAATTCTTGTTTTCTGGAGAACAAGAATCGGAGAATTTTTTTTTTCTTTTATCCGAGAATTCTCGTTTTGTGGAAAACGGGAACTGGAGAATTCTCGTTTTGTGGAAAACCAGAATCGGAGAATTTTTTTTTTTATCCGAGAATTCTCGTTTTGTGGAAAACTGGACCTGGAGAATTCTCGTTTTGTCAAAAACCAGAATTGGAGAATTTTTTTTTTTTTTATCCGAGAATTCTCGTTTTGTGGAAACGGAGAATTCTCGTTTTGTGGAAAACGGGAACTGGAGATTTCTCGTTTTGTGAAAAACCTGAATCGGAGAATTTTTTTTTTTTATCCCAGAATTCTCGTTTTCTGGAAAACGGGAAATGAAGAATTCACGTTTTGTGGAAAACCAGAATCGGAGAATTCTCTTTTTTTCGAAAATCAGAATCTGAGAATTCTCGTTTTGTGGAAAACGAGACTCCGAGAATTCTCGTTTTGTGGAAAACGAGAATTCCGAAATTTGTGGAAAACGAGAATTCTTGTTTTGTGGAAAACGAGAATTGGAGAAATCTCGTTTTGTTGAAAACGAGAATCCGAGATTTCTTGTTTTCTGGAGAACGCGAATCCGAGAATTCGTGTTTTGTGGAAAACGAGAATCCGAGAATTCTCGTTTCGTGGAAAACGAGAATCCGGGAATTCTCGTTTTGTGGAAAACGAGAATCCCCATTTTTTTTTTTTTTTATCCGAGAATTCCCGTTTTGTGTAAAACGGGAACTGGAGAGTTCTTGTTTTCTGGAGAACAAGAATCGGAGAATTTTTTTTTTCTTTTATCCGAGAATTCTCGTTTTGTGGAAAACGGGAACTGGAGAATTCTCGTTTTGTGGAAAACCAGAATCGGAGAATTTTTTTTTTTTCTTCTTATCCGAGAATTCTCGTTTTGTCGAAAACGGGACCTGGAGAATTCTCGTTTTGTGGAAAACCAGAATCGGAGAATTCTCTTTTTTTTCGGAAAATCAGAATCCGAGAATTCTCGTTTTGTGGAAAACGAGACTCCGAGAATTCTTGTTTTGTGGAAAACGAGAATTCGGAAATTTGTGGAAAACAAGAATTCTTGTTTTGTGGAAAACGAGAATTGGAGAATTCTCGTTTTGTGGAAAACGAGAATTGGAGAAATCTCGTTTTGTCGAAAACGAGAATCCGACATTTCTCGTTTTCTGGAGAACACGAATCCGAGAATTCTCGTTTTGTGGAAAACGAGAATTCGAGAATTCTCGTTTTGTGGAAAATCAGAATAAGAGAATTGTCGTTTTGTGGTCAACGAGAATCCGAGAATTTTCTTTTTGCGGAAAGGGAGAATGCGGGAATTGTCATTTCGTGGAAAACCAGAATCCGAGAGTTCTCGTTTCGTGTAAAACGAGAATCTGAGAATTCTCGTTTTGTGGAAAACGAGAATCCCCGTTTTTTTTTTTCATCCGAGAATTCTCGTTTTGTGGAAAACGGGAACTGGAGAATTCTCGTTTTGTGAAAAACCAGAATCGGAGAATTTTTTTTTTTTATCCGAGAATTCTCGTTATGTGGAAACGGAGAATTCTCGTTTTGAGGAAAACGGGAACTGGAGAATTCTCGTTTTGTGGAAAACCAGAATCGGAGAATTTTTTTTTTTTATCCGAAAATTCTCGTTTTGTGGAAAACGGGAACTGGAGAATTCTCGTTTTGTGGAAAACCAGAATCGGAGAATTCTCTTTTTTTTCGGAAAATCAGAATCCGAGAATTCTCGTTTTGTGGAAAACGAGACTCCGAGAATTCTTGTTTTGTGGAAAACGAGAATTCCGAAATTTGTGGAAAACAAGAATTCTTGTTTTGTGGAAAACGAGAATTGGAGAAATCTCGTTTTGTCGAAAACGAGAATCCGACATTTCTCGTTTTCTGGAGAACGCGAATCCGAGAATTCGCGTTTTGTGGAAGACGAGAATCCGAGAATTCTCGTTTTGTGGAAAACGAGAATTCGAGAATTCTCGTTTTGTGGAAAATCAGAATAAGAGAATTGTCGTTTCGTGGAAAACCAGAATCCGAGAATTCTCGTTTCGTGTAAAACGAGAATCTGAGAATTCTCGTTTTGTGGAAAACCAGAATCCCCGTTTTTTTTTTTTCATCCGAGAATTCTCGTTTTGTGGAAAACGGGAACTGGAGAATTCTCGTTTTGTCCAAAACCAGAATTGGAGAATTTTTTTTTTATCCGAGAATTCTCGTTTTGTGGAAACGGAGAATTCTCGTTTTGTGGAAAACGGGAACTGGAGAATTCTCGTTTTGTGGAAAACCGGAATCGGAGAATTTTTTGTTTTTTTTGTTTTTTTGTTTATCCGAGAATTCTCGTTTTCTGGACCACCAGAATCAGAAAATTTTTTGTTTTGTTTTTTTTTTTTTTTCATCCAAGAATTCTCGTTTTGTGGAAACGGAGAAAATTTTCGTTCGGTGGAAAACGGGAACTGGAGAATTCTCGTGTTGTGGAAAACCAGAATCGGAGAATTTTCTTTTTTTTTATCCGAGAATTCTCGTTTTTTGGAAAACGGGAACTGAAGAATTCTCGTTTTGTGGAGACCCAGAATAGGAGAATTCTCTTTTTTTCGAAAATCAGAATCCGAGAATTCTCGTTTTGTGGAAAACGAGACTCCGAGAATTCTCGTTTTGTGGAAAACGAGAATTCCGAAATTTGTGGAAAACGAGAATTCTTGTGTTGTGGAAAACGAGAATTGGAGAAATCTCGTTTTGTCGGAAACGAGAATCCGAGATTTCTTGTTTTCTGGAGAACGCGAATCCGAGAATTCGTGTTTTGTGGAAAACGAGAATCCGAGAATTCTCGTTTCGTGGAAAACGAGAATCCGAGAATTCTCGTTTTGTGGAAAACGAGAATCTGGGAATTCTCGTTTTGTGGAAAACGGGAATCCCCATTTTTTTTTTATCCGAGAATTCCCGTTTTGTGTAAATGGGGAACCAGAGAATTCTTGTTTTCTGAAGAACCAGAATCGGAGAATTTTTTTTTTCTTTTATCCGAGAATTCTCGTTTTGTGGAAAACGGGAACCGGGGAATTCTCGTTTTGTGGAAAACCAGAATCGGAGACTTTTTTTTTTTCTTTTATCCGAGAATTCTCGTTTTGTGGAAAACGGGAACCGGGGAATTCTCGTTTTGTGAAAAACCAGAATCGGAGAATTTTTTTTTTTTTATCCGAGAATTCTCGTTTTGTGGAAAACGGCAACTGGAGAATTCTCGTTTTGTCAAAAACCAGAATTGGAGAATTTTTTTTTCTTTTTTTTTTATCCGAGAATTCTCGTTTTGTGGAAACGGAGAATTCTCGTTTTGTGGAAAACGGGAACTGGAGAATTCTCGTTTTGTGGAAAACCGGAATCGGATAATTTTTTTTTTTATGTGAGAATTCTCGTTTTGTGGAAAACCAGAATCGGAGAATTTTTTTTTTTATCCGAAAATTCTCGTTTTGTGGAAAACGGGAACTGGAGAATTCTCGTTTTGTGGAAAACCAGAATCGGAGAATTTTTTTTTTATCCGAAAATTCTCGTTTTGTGGAAAACGGGACCTGGAGAATTCTCGTTTTGTGGAAAACCAGAATCGGAGAATTCTCTTTTTTTTCGGAAAATCAGAATCCGAGAATTCTCGTTTTGTGGAAAACGAGACTCCGAGAATTCTTGTTTTGTGGAAAACGAGAATTCCGAAATTTGTGGAAAACAAGAATTCTTGTTTTGTGGAAAACGAGAATTGGAGAATTCTCGTTTTGTGGAAAACGAGAATTGGAGAAATCTCGTTTTGTCGAAAACGAGAATCCGACATTTCTCGTTTTCTGGAGAACGCGAATCCGAGAATTCGCGTTTTGTGGAAGACAAGAATCCGAGAATTCTCGTTTTGTGGAAAACGAGAATTCGAGAATTCTCGTTTTGTGGAAAATCAGAATAAGAGAATTGTCGTTTTGTGGTCAACGAGAATCCGAGAATTTTCTTTTTGCGGAAAGGGAGAATGCGGGAATTGTCGTTTCGTGGAAAACCAGAATCCGAGAATTCTCGTTTCGTGTAAAACGAGAATCTGAGAATTCTCGTTTTGTGGAAAACCAGAATCCCCGTTTTTTTTTTTCATCCGAGAATTCTCGTTTTGTGGAAAACGGGAACTGGAGAACTCTCGTTTTGTCCAAAACCAGAATTGGAGAATTTTTTTTTTTATCCGAGAATTCTCGTTTTGTGGAAACGGAGAATTCTCGTTTTGTGGAAAACGGGAACTGGAGAATTCTCGTTTTGTGGAAAACCGGAATCGGAAAATTTTTATTTTTTTTTGTTTTTTTGTTTATCCGAGAATTTTTCGGAAAATCAGAATCCGAGAATTCTCGTTTTCTGGAGAACCAGAATCGGAGAATTCTCTTTTTTTCGAAAATCAGAATCCGAGAATTCTCGTTTTGTGGAAAACGATACTCCGAGAATTCTCGTTTTGTGGAAAACGAGAATTCCGAAATTTGTAGAAAACGAGAATTCTTGTTTTGTGGAAAACGAGAATTGGAGAAATCTCGTTTTGTCGAAAACGAGAATCCGAGATTTCTTGTTTTCTGGAGAACGCGAATCCGAGAATTCGTGTTTTGTGGAAAACGAGAATCCGAGAATTCTCGTTTTGTGGAAAACGAGAATCTGGGAATTCTCGTTTTGTGGAAAACGGGAATCCCCATTTTTTTTTTTATCCGAGAATTCCCGTTTTGTGTAAATGGGGAACCAGAGAATTCTTGTTTTCTGAAGAACCAGAATCGGAGAATTTTTTTTTCCTTTTATCCGAGAATTCTCGTTTTGTGGAAAACGGGAACCGGGGAATTCTCGTTTTGTGGAAAACCAGAATCGGAGAATTTTTTTTTTTCTTCTTATCCGAGAATTCTCGTTTTGTGGAAAACCAGAATCAGAGAATTTTTTTTTTTTATCCGAGAATTCATGTTTTGTGGAAACGGAGAATTCTCATTTTGAGGAAAACGGGAACTGGACAATTCTCGTTTTGTGGAAAACCAGAATCGGAGAATTTTTTTTTTTATCCGAGAATTCTCGTTCTGTGGAAAACGGGAACTGGAGAATTCTCGTTTTGTGGAAAACCAGAATCGGAGAATTCTCTTTTTTTCGAAAATCAGAATCCGAGAATTCTCGTTTTGTGGAAAACGAGACTCCGAGAATTCTCGTTTTGTGGAAAACGAGAGTTCCGAAATTTGTGGAAAACGAGAATTCTTGTTTTGTGGAAAACGAGAATTGGAGAAATCTCGTTTTGTCGAAAACAAGAGTCCGAGATTTCTTGTTTTCTGGAGAACGCGAATCCGAGAATTCGTGTTTTGTGGAAAACGAGAATCCGAAAATTCTCGTTTCGTGGAAAACGAGAATCCCAGAATTCTCGTTTTGTGGAAAACGAGAATCTGGGAATTCTCGTTTTGTGGAAAACGGGAATCCCCATTTTTTTTTTATCCGAGAATTCCCGTTTTGTGTAAATGGGGAACCAGAGAATTCTTGTTTTCTGAAGAACCAGAATCGGAGATTTTTTTTTTCCTTTTATCCGAGAATTCTCGTTTTGTGGAAAACGGGAACCGGGGAATTCTCGTTTTGTGGAAAACCAGAATCGGAGACTTTTTTTTTTTCTTTTATCCGAGAATTCTCGTTTTGTGGAAACCGGGAACCGGGGAATTCTCGTTTTGTGAAAAACCAGAATCGGAGAATTTTTTTTTTTTATCCGAGAATTCTCGTTTTGTGGAAAACGGCAACTGGAGAATTCTCGTTTTGTCAAAAACCACAATTGGAGAATTTTTTTTTCTTTTTTTTTTATCCGAGAATTCTCGTTTTGTGGAAACGGAGAATTCTCGTTTTGTGGAAAACGGGAACTGGAGAATTCTCGTTTTGTGGAAAACCGGAATCGGATAATTTTTTTTTTATGTGAGAATTCTCGTTTTGTGGAAAACCAGAATCGGAGAATTTTTTTTTTCTTCTTATCCGAGAATTCTCGTTTTGTGGAAAACGGGACCTGGAGAATTCTCGTTTTGAGGAAAACCAGAATCGGAGAATTTTTTTTTTTTTTATCCGACATTTCTCGTTATGTGGAAACGGAGAATTCTCGTTTTGAGGAAAACGGGAACTGGAGAATTCTCGTTTTGTGGAAAACCAGAATCGGAGAATTTTTTTTTTTATCCGAAAATTCTCGTTTTGTGGAAAACGGGAACTGGAGAATTCTCGTTTTGTGGAAAACCAGAATCGGAGAATTCTCTTTTTTTTCGGAAAATCAGAATCCGAGAATTCTCGTTTTGTGGAAAACGAGACTCCGAGAATTCTTGTTTTGTGGAAAACGAGAATTCCGAAATTTGTGGAAAACAAGAATTCTTGTTTTGTGGAAGACGAGAATTGGAGAATTCTCGTTTTGTGGAAAACGAGAATTGGAGAAATCTCGTTTTGTCGAAAACGAGAATCCGACATTTCTCGTTTTCTGGAGAACGCGAATCCGAGAATTCGCGTTTTGTGGAAGACAAGAATCCGAGAATTCTCGTTTTGTGGAAAACGAGAATTCGAGAATTCTCGTTTTGTGGAAAATCAGAATAAGAGAATTGTCGTTTTGTGGTCAACGAGAATCCGAGAATTTTCTTTTTGCGGAAAGGGAGAATGCGGGAATTGTCGTTTCGTAGAAAACCAGAATCCGAGAATTCTCGTTTCGTGTAAAACGAGAATCTGAGAATTCTCGTTTTGTGGAAAACCAGAATCCCCGTTTTTTTTTTTTTTCATCCGAGAATTCTCGTTTTGTGGAAAACGGGAACTGGAGAATTCTCGTTTTGTCCAAAACCAGAATTGGAGAATTTTTTTTTTTATCCGAGAATTCTCGTTTTGTGGAAACGGAGAATTCTCGTTTTGTGGAAAACGGGAACTGGAGAATTCTCGTTTTGTGGAAAACCGGAATCGGAAAATTTTTTTTTTTTTTTGTTTTTTTGTTTATCCGAGAATTTTTCGGAAAATCAGAATCCGAGAATTCTCGTTTTCTGGAGAACCAGAATCGGAGAATTCTCTTTTTTTCGAAAATCAGAATCCGAGAATTCTCGTTTTGTGGAAAACGATACTCCGAGAATTCTCGTTTTGTGGAAAACGAGAATTCCGAAATTTGTGGAAAACGAGAATTCTTGTTTTGTGGAAAACGAGAATTGGAGAAATCTCGTTTTGTCGAAAACGAGAATCCGAGATTTCTTGTTTTCTGGAGAACCAGAATCGGAGAATTCTCTTTTTTTCGAAAATCAGAATCCGAGAATTCTCGTTTTGTGGAAAACGATACTCCGAGAATTCTCGTTTTGTGGAAAACGAGAATTCCGAAATTTGTGGAAAACGAGAATTCTTGTTTTGTGGAAAACGAGAATTGGAGAAATCTCGTTTTGTCGAAAACGAGAATCCGAGATTTCTTGTTTTCTGGAGAACGCGAATCCGAGAATTCGTGTTTTGTGGAAAACGAGAATCCGAGAATTCTCGTTTCGTGGAAAACGAGAATCCGAGAATTCTCGTTTTGTGGAAAACGAGAATCTGGGAATTCTCGTTTTGTGGAAAACGGGAATCCCCATTTTTTTTTTATCCGAGAATTCCCGTTTTGTGTAAATGGGGAACCAGAGAATTCTTGTTTTCTGGAGAACCAGAATCGGAGAATTTCTTTTTTCTTTTATCCGAGAATTCTCGTTTTGTGGAAAACGGGAACCGGGGAATTCTCGCTTTGTGGAAAACCAGAATCGGAGACTTTTTTTTTTTCTTTTATCCGAGAATTCTCGTTTTGTGGAAAACAAGAATCAGAGAATTTTTTTTTTATCCGAGAATTCATGTTTTGTGGAAACGGAGAATTCTCGTTTTGAGGAAAACGGGAACTGGACAATTCTCGCTTTGTGGAAAACCAGAATCGGAGAATTTTTTTTTTTTTATCCGAGAATTCTCGTTCTGTGGAAAACGGGAACTGGAGAATTCTCGTTTTGTGGAAAACCAGAATCGGAGAATTCTCTTTTTTTGGAAAATCAGAATCCGAGAATTCTCGTTTTGTGGAAAACGAGAATTCCGAAATTTGTGGAAAACGAGAATTCTTGTTTTGTGGAAAACGAGAATTGGAGAATTCTCGTTTTGTGATAAACGAGAATTGGAGAAATCTCGTTTTGTCGAAAACGAGAATCCGACATTTCTCGTTTTCTGGAGAACGCGAATCCGAGAATTCGCGTTTTGTGGAAAATCAGAATAAGAGAATTCTCGTTTTGTGGTCAACGAGAATCCGAGAATTTTCTTTTTGCGGAAAGCAAGAATGAGGGAATTGTCGTTTCGTGAAAAACCAGAATCCGAAGATTCTCGTTTCGTGTAAAACGAGAATCTGAGAATTCTCGTTTTGTGAGAAACGAGAATCCCCGTTTTTTTTTTTTATCCGAGAATTCTCGTTTTGTGGAAAACAGGAACTGGAGAATTCTCGTTTTGTGGAAAACGAGAATCGGAGAATTTTTTTTTTTTTATCGGAGAATTCTCGTTTTGTGGAAAACGGGAACTGGAGAATTCTCGTTTTGTGGAAACCCAGAATAGGAGATCTCTCTTTTCTTGGAAAATCAGAATCCGAGAATTCTCTTTTTGTGGAAAACGAGACTCCGAGAATTCTCGTTTTGTGGAAAACGAGAATTCCGAAATTTGTGGAAAACGAGAATTCTTGTTTTGTGGAAAACGAGAATTGGAGAAATCTCGTTTTGTCGAAAACGGGAATCCGAGAATTTTCTTTTTGCGGAAAGCGAGAATGTGAGAATTGTCGTTTAGTGGAAAACGAGAATCCGAGAATTCTCGTTCCGTGGAAAACGAGAATCGGAGAATTCTCGTTTTGTGGAAAACGAGAATCCCCATTTTTTTTTTTATCCGAGAATTCCCGTTTTGTGGAAAACGGGAACTGGAGAATTCTCGTTTTCTGGAGAACCAGAATCGGAGAATTCTCTTTTTTCGGAAAATCAGAATGCGAGAATTCTCGTTTTGTGGAAAACCAGAATCGGAGAATTCTCTTTTTTTGGAAAATCAGAATCCGAGAATTCTCGTTTTGTGGAAAACGGGAATTCCGAAATTTGTGGAAAACGAGAATTCTTGTTTTGTGGAAAACGAGAATTGGAGAATTCTCGTTTTGTGATAAACGAGAATTGGAGAAATCTCGTTTTGTCGAAAACGAGAATCCGACATTTCTCGTTTTCTGGAGAACGCGAATCCGAGAATTCGCGTTTTGTGGAAAACAAGAATCCGAGAATTCTCGTTTTGTGGAAAACGAAAATTCGAGAATTCTCGTTTTGTGGAAAATCAGAATAAGAGAATTCTCGTTTTGTGGTCAACGAGAATCCGAGAATTTTCTTTTTGCGGAAAGCAAGAATGCGGGAATTGTCGTTTCGTGGAAAACCGGAATCCGAAGATTCTCGTTTCGTGTAAAACGAGAATCTGAGAATTCTCGTTTTGTGAGAAACGAGAATCCCCGCTTTTTTTTTATCCGAGAATTCTCGTTTTGTGGAAAACGGAAACTGGAGAATTCTCGTTTTGTGGAAAACGAGAATCGGAGAATTTTTTTTTTTTATCAGAGAATTCTCGTTTTGTGGAAAACGGGAACTCAAGAATTCTCGTTTTGTCAAAAACCAGAATTGGACAATTTTTTTTTTTATCCGAGAATTCTCGTTTTGTGGAAACGGAGAATTCTCGTTTTGTGGAAAACGGGAACTGGAGAATTCTCGTTTTGTGGAAAACCGGAATCGGAGAATTTTTTTTTTTTTTTATCTGAGAATTCTCGTTTTGTGGAAAACGGGAACTGGATAATTCTCGTTTTGTGAAAAACCAGAATCGCAGAAGTTTTTTTTTTTTATCCGAGATTTCTCGTTTTGTAGAAAACGGGAACTGAAGAATTCTCGTTTTGTGGAAACCCAAAATAGGAGAATTCTCTTTTCTTGGAAAATCAGAATCCGAGAATTCTCCTTTTGTGGAAAACGAGACTCCGAGAATTCTCGTTTTGTGGAAAACGAGAATTCCGAAATTTGTGGAAAACGAGAATTCTTGTTTTGTGGAAAACGAGAATTGGAGAAATCTCGTTGTGTCGAAAAGTGGAATCCGAGAATTTTCTTTTTGCGGAAAGCGAGAATGTGAGAATTGTCGTTTAGTGGAAAACGAGAATCCGAGAATTCTCGTTTTGTTGAAAACGAGAATCCGACATTTCTCGTTTTCTGGAGAACGCGAATCCGAGAATTCGCGTTTTGTGGAAAACAAGACCCCGAGAATTCCCGTTTTGTGTAAAACGGGAACTGGAGAATTCTTGTTTTCTGGAGAACCAGAATCGGAGAATTTTTTTTTTTCCTTTTATCCGAGAATTCTCGTTTTGTGGAAAACGGGAACTGGAGAATTCTCGTTTTGTGGAAAACCAGAATCGGAGAATTTTTTTTTTTCTTCTTATCTGAGAATCCTCGTTTTGTGGAAAACAAGAATCGGAGAATTTTTATTTTTTTTTATCCGAGAATTCTCCTTTTGTGGAAAAGGAGAATTCTCGTTTTGAGGAAAAGGGGAACTGGAGAATTCTCGTTTTGTGGAAAACCAGAATCGGAGAATTCTCTTTTTTTGGAAAATCAGAATCCGAGAATTCTCGTTTTGTCGAAAACGAGAATCCGACATTTCTCGTTTTCTGGAGAACGCGAATCCGAGAATTCGCCTTTTGTGGAAAACAAGACTCCGAGAATTCCCGTTTTGTGTAAAACGGGAACTGGAGAATTCTTATTTTCTGGAGAACCAGAATCGGAGATTTTTTTTTTTCCTTTTATCCGAGAATTCTCGTTTTGTGGAAAACCAGAATCGAAGAATTTTTTTTTTTTTATCCGAGAATTCTCTTTTTGTGGAAACGGAGAATTCTCGTTTTGAGGAAAACGGGAACTGGAGAATTCTGGTTTTGTGCAAAACCAGCATCGGAGAATTTTTTTTTTTTTATCCGAGAATTCTCGTTTTGTGGAAACGGAGAATTCTCGTTTTGTGGAAAACGGGAACTGGAGAATTCTCGTTTTGTGGAAAACCAGAATCGGAGAATTCTCTTTTATTGGAAAATCAGAATCCGAGAATTCTCGTTTTGTGGAAAACGAGACTCCGAGAATTCTCGTTTTGTGGAAAACGAGAATTCCGAAATTTGTGGAAAACGAGAATTCTTGTTTTGTGGAAAACGAGAATTGAAGAATTCTCGTTTTGTGAAAAAACGAGAATTGGAGAAATCTCGTTTTGTCGAAAACGAGAATCCGACATTTCTCGTTTTCTGGAGAACGCGAATCCGAGAATTCGCGTTTTGTGGAAAACAAGAATCCGAGAATTCTCGTTTTGTGGAAAACCAAAATTCGAGAATTCTCGTTTTGTGGAAAATCAGAATAAGAGAATTCTCGTTTTGTGGTCAACGAGAATCCGAGAATTTTCTTTTTGCGGAAAGCAAGAATGCGGGAATTGTCGTTTCGTGGAAAACCAGAATCCGAAGATTCTCGTTTCGTGTAAAACGAGAATCTGAGAATTCTCGTTTTGTGAGAAACGAGAATCCCCGTTTTTTTTTTCTATCCGAGAATTCTCGTTTTGTGGAAAACGGGAACTGGAGATTTCTCATTTTGTGGAAAACGAGAATCGGAGAATTTTTTTTTTATCGGAGAATTCTCGTTTTGGTGAAAAACGGGAACTGGAGAATTCTCGTTTTGTGGAAAACCGGAATCGGAGAAATTTTTTTTTTTATCCGAGAATTCTCGTTTTGTGGAAAACGGGAACTGGAGAATTCTCGTTTTGTGAAAAACCAGAATCGGAGAATTTTTTTTTATTTTTTTTATCCGAGAATTCTCGTTTTGTGGAAAACGGGAACTGAAGAATTCTCGTTTTGTGGAAACCCAGAATAGGAGATCTCTCTTTTCTTGGAAAATCAGAATCCGAGAATTCTCGTTTTGTGGAAAACGAGACTCCGAGAATTCTCGTTTTGTGGAAAACGAGAATTCCGAAATTTGTGGAAAACGAGAATTCTGGTTTTGTGGAAAACGAGAATTGGAGAAATCTCGTTTTGTCGAAAACGGGAATCCGAGAATTTTCTTTTTGCGGAAAGCGAGAATGTGGGAATTGTCGTTTAGTGGAAAACGAGAATCCGAGAATTCTCGTTTCGTGGAAAACGAGAATCCGAGAATTCTCGTTTTGTGGAAAACGAGAATCCGGGAATTCTCGTTTCGTGGAAAACGAGAATCCGAGAATTCCCGTTTTGTGGAAAACGGGAACTGGAGAATTCTCGTTTTCTGGAGAACCAGAATCGGAGAATTCTCTTTTTTCGGAAAATCAGAATCCGAGAATTCTCGTTTTGTGGAAAACCAGAATCGGAGAATTCTCTTTTTTTGGAAAATCGGAATCCGAGAATTCTCGTTTTGTGGAAAACGAGAATTCCGAAATTTGTGGAAAACGAGAATTCTTGTTTTGTGGAAAACGAGAATTGGAGAATTCTCGTTTTGTGATAAACGAGAATTGGAGAAATATCGTTTTGTCGAAAACGAGAATCCGACATTTCTCGTTTTCTGGAGAACGCGAATCCGAGAATTCGCGTTTTGTGGAAAACAAGAATCCGAGAATTCTCGTTTTGTGGAAAACGAAAATTCGAGAATTCTCGTTTTGTGGAAAATCAGAATAAGAGAATTCTCGTTTTGTGGTCAACAAGAATCCGAGAATTTACTTTTTGCGGAAAGCAAGAATGCGGGAATTGTTTTTTTTTTATCGGAGAATTCTCGTTTTGTGGAAAACGGGAACTGGAGATTTCTCGTTTTGTCAAAAACAAGAATTGGAGAATTTTTTTTTTATCCGAGAATTCTCGTTTTGCGGAAACGGAGAAGTCTCGTTTTATGGAAAACGGGAACTGGAGAATTCTCGTTTTGTGGAAACCCGGAATCGGAGAATTTTTTTTTTTTTATCCGAGATTTCTCGTTTTGTGGAAAACGAGACTCCGAGAATTCTCGTTTTGTGGAAAACGAGAATTCCGAAATTTGTGGAAAACGAGAATTCTTGTTTTGTGGAAAACGAGAATTGGAGAAATCTCGTTGTGTCGAAAAGTGGAATCCGAGAATTTTCTTTTTGCGGAAAGCGAGAATGTGAGAATTGTCGTTTAGTGGAAAACGAGAATCCGAGAATTCTCGTTTTGTCGAAAACGAGAATCCGACATTTCTCGTTTTCTGGAGAACGCGAATCCGAGAATTCGCGTTTTGTGGAAAACAAGACTCCGAGAATTCCCGTTTTGTGTAAAACGGGAACTGGAGAATTCTTGTTTTCTGGAGAACCAGAATCGGAGAATTTTTTTTTTTTCCTTTTATCCGAGAATTCTCGTTTTGTGGAAAACGGGAACTGGAGAATTCTCGTTTTGTGGAAAACCAGAATCGGAGAGTTTTTATTTTTTTTTTCTTCTTATCCGAGAATTCTCGTTTTGTGGAAAACGGGAACTGGAGAATCCTCGTTTTGTGGAAAACCAGAATCGGAGAATTTCTTTTCTTTTTTTTTTTTTATACGAGAATTCTCCTTTTGTGCAAACGGAGAATTCTCGTTTTGAGGAAAACGGGAACTGGAGAATTCTCGTTTTGTGGAAAACCAGCATCGGAGAATTTTTTTTTTTTTATCCGAGAATTCTCGTTTTGTGGAAACGGAGAATTCTCGTTTTGTGGAAAACGGGAACTGGAGAATTCTCGTTTTGTGGAAAACCAGAATCGGAGAATTCTCTTTTTTTGGAAAATCAGAATCCGAGAATTCTCGTTTTGTGGAAAACGAGACTCCGAGAATTCTCATTTTGTGGAAAACGAGAATTCCGAAATTTGTGGAAAACGAGAATTCTTGTTTTGTGGAAAACGAGAATTGAAGAATTCTCGTTTTGTGGAAAACGAGAATTGGAGAAATCTCGTTTTGTCGAAAACGAGAATCCGTCATTTCTCGTTTTCTGGAGAACGCGAATCCGAGAATTCGCGTTTTGTGGAAAACAAGAATCCGAGAATTCTCGTTTTGTGGAAAACGAAAATTCGAGAATTCTCGTTTTGTGGAAAATCAGAATAAGAGAATTCTCGTTTTGTGGTCAACGAGAATCCGAGAATTTTCTTTTTGCGGAAAGCAGGAATGCGGGAATTGTCGTTTCGTGGAAAACCAGAATCCGAGGATTCTCGTTTCGTGTAAAACGAGAATCTGAGAATTCTCGTTTTGTGAGAAACGAATATCCCCGTTTTTTTTTATCCGAGAATTCTCGTTTTGTGGAAAATGGGAACTGAAGAATTCTCGTTTTGTGGAAAACGAGAATCGGAGAATTTTTTTTTTTTATCGGAGAATTCTCGTTTTGTGGAAAACGGGAACTGGAGAATTCTCGTTTTGTCAAAAACCAGAATTGGAGAATTTTTTTTTTTTTTATCCGAGAATTCTCGTTTTGTGGAAACGGAGAATTCTCGTTTTGTGGAAAACGGGAACTGGAGAATTCTCGTTTTGTGGAAAACCAGAATCGGAGAATTCTCTTTTTTTGGAAAATCAGAATCCGAGAATTCTCGTTTTGTGGAAAACGAGACTCCGAGAATTCTCGTTTTGTGGAAAACGAGAATTCCGAAATTTGTGGAAAACGAGAATTCTTGTTTTGTGGAAAACGAGAATTGAAGAATTCTCGTTTTGTGGAAAACGAGAATTGGAGAAATCTCGTTTTGTCGAAAACGAGAATCCGTCATTTCTCGTTTTCTGGAGAACGCGAATCCGAGAATTCGCGTTTTGTGGAAAACAAGAATCCGAGAATTCTCGTTTTGTGGAAAACGAAAATTCGAGAATTCTCGTTTTGTGGAAAATCAGAATAAGAGAATTCTCGTTTTGTGGTCAACGAGAATCCGAGAATTTTCTTTTTGCGGAAAGCAGGAATGCGGGAATTGTCGTTTCGTGGAAAACCAGAATCCGAGGATTCTCGTTTCGTGTAAAACGAGAATCTGAGGATTCTCGTTTTGTGAGAAACGAGAATCCCCGTTTTTTTTTTTTATCCGAGAATTCTCGTTTTGTGGAAAATGGGAACTGAAGAATTCTCGTTTTGTGGAAAACGAGAATGGGAGAATTTTTTTTTTTTATCGGAGAATTCTCGTTTTGTGGAAAACGGGAACTGGAGAATTCTCGTTTTGTCAAAAACCAGAATTGGAGAATTTTTTTTTTTATCCGAGAATTCTCGTTTTGTGGAAACGGAGAATTCTCGTTTTGTGGAAAACGGGAACTGGAGAATTCTCGTTTTGTGGAAAACCGGGTTCGGAGAATTTTTTTTTTTTTTATCCGAGAATGCTCGTTTTCTGGAAAACGGGAAATGAAGAATTCACGTTTTGTGGACAACCAGAATCGCAGAATTTTTTGTTTTTGTTTTTTTTTTTTCATCCGAGAATTCTCGGTTTGTGGAAATGGAGAATTCTCGTTTGGTGGAAAACGGGAACTGGAGAATTCTCGTTTTGTGAAAAACCAGAATCGGAGAATTGTTTTTTTTTTTTATCGGAGAATTCTCGTTTTGTGGAAAACGGGAACTGGAGAATTCTCGTTTTGTCAAAAACCAGAATTGGAGAATTTTTTTTTTTTATCCGAGAATTCTCGTTTGGTGGAAAACGGGAAAACCAGAATCCGAGGATTCTCGTTTCGTGTAAAACGAGAATCTGCAGAATTCTCGTTTTGTGAGAAACGAGAATCCCCGTTTTTTTTTTTCTATCCGAGAATTCTCGTTTTGTGGAAAATGGGAACTGGAGAATTCTCGTTTTGTGGAAAACGGGAATCGGAGAATTTTTTTTTTTTTATCGGAGAATTCTCGTTTTGTGGAAAACGGGAACTGGAGAATTCTCGTTTTGTCAAAAACCAGAATTGGAGAATTTTTTTTTTTTTAACCGAGAATTCTCGTTTTGTCGAAACGGAGAATTCTCGTTTTGTGGAAAACGGGAACTGGAGAATTCTCGTTTTGTGGAAAACCGGAATCAGAGAATTTCTTTTTTTTTTTATCCGAGAATTCTCGTTTTGTGGAAACGGGAAATGAAGAATTCACCTTTTGTGGACAACCAGAATCAGAGAATTTTTTGTTTTTGTTTTTTTTTTTTTCTCATCCGAGAATTCTCGTTTTGTGGAAACGGAGAATTCTCGTTTGGTGGAAAACGGGAACTGGAGAATTCTCGTTTTGTGAAAAACCAGAATCGGAGAATTTTTTTTTTTATCCGAGAATTCTCGTTTTGTGGAAAACGAGACTCCGAGAATTCTCGTTTTGTGGAAAACGAGAATTCCGACATTTGTGGAAAACGAGAATTCTTGTTTTGTGGAAAACGAGAATTGGAGAAATCTCGTTTTGTCGAAAACAGGAATCCGAGAATTTTCTTTTTGCGGAAAGGGAGAATGTGAGAATTGTCGTTTCGTGGAAAACGAGAATCCGAGAATTCTCGTTTCGTGGAAAACGAGAATCCGAGAATTCTCGTTTTGTGGAAAACGAGAATCCGGGAATTCTCGTTTTGTGGAAAACGGGAATCCCCATTTTTTTCTTTTTTTTTTTTTTATCCGAGAATTCCCGTTTTGTGGAAAACGGGAACTGGAGAATTCTCGTTTTCTGGAGAACCAGAATCGGAGAATTCTCTTTTTTCGGAAAATCAGAATCCGAGAATTCTCGTTTTGTGGAAAACGAGACTCCGAGAATTCTCGTTTTGTGGAAAACGAGAATCCCCGTTTTTTTTTTTATCCGAGAATTCTCGTTTTGTGGAAAATGGGAATCGGAGAATTTTTTTTTTTTTTTATCGGAGAATTCTCGTTTTGTGGAAAACGGGAACTGGAGAATTCTCGTTTTGTCAAAAACCAGAATTGGAGATTTTTTTTTTTTATCCGAGAATTTTCATGTTTTGCGGAAACGAAGAATTCTCGTTTTGTGGAAAACGGGAACTGGAGAATTCTCGTTTTGTGGAAAACCGGAATCGGAGAATTTTTTTTTTATTTTTTATCCGAGAATGCTCTTTTTCTGGAAAACGGGAAATGAAGAATTCACGTTTTGTGGACAACCAGAATCGCAGAATTTTTTGTTTTTGTTTTTGTTTTTTTTTTTTTTTCATCCGAGAATTCTCGGTTTGTGGAAATGGAGAATTCTCGTTTGGTGGAAAACGGGAACTGGAGAATTCTCGTTTTGTGAAAAACCAGAATCGGAGAATTTTTTTTTTTTTATCCGAGAATTCTCGTTTTGTGGAAAACGGGAACTGAAGAATTCTCGTTTTGTGGAAACCCCGAATAGGAGAATTTTTTTTTTTTATCGGAGAATTCTCGTTTTGTGGAAAACGGGAACTGGAGAATTCTCGTTTTGTCAAAAACCAGAATTGGAGAATTTTTGGTTTTTTTTTCCGAGAATTCTCGTTTTGTGGAAACGGAGAATTCTCGTTTGGTGGAAAACGGGAAAACCAGAATCCGAGGATTCTCGTTTCGTGTAAAACGAGAATCTGCAGAATTCTCGTTTTGTGAGAAACGAGAATCCCCGTTTTTTTTTTTATCCGAGAATTCTCGTTTTGTGGAAAATGGGAACTGGAGAATTCTCGTTTTGTGGAAAGCGGGAATCGGAGAAATTTTTTTTTTTTTATCGGAGAATTCTCGTTTTGTGGAAAACGGGAACTGGAGAATTCTCGTTTTGTCAAAAACCAGAATTGGAGAATTTTTTTTTTATCCGAGAATTCTCGTTTTGTCGAAACGGAGAATTCTCGTTTTGTGGAAAACGGGAACTGGAGAATTCTCGTTTTGTGGAAAACCGGAATCGGAGAATTTTTTTTTTTTTTCATCCGAGAATTCTCGTTTTTTGGAAAACGGGAACTGAAGAATTCTCGTTTCGTGGACAACCAGAATCAGAGAATTTTTTGTTTTTGTTTTTTTTTTTTTTCTCATCCGAGAATTCTCGTTTTGTGGAAACGGAGAATTCTCGTTTGGTGGAAAACGGGAACTGGAGAATTCTCGTTTTGTGAAAAACCAGAATCGGAGAATTTTTTTTTTTATCCGAGAATTCTCGTTTTGTGGAAAACGAGACTCCGCGAATTCTCGTTTTGTGGAAAACGAGAATTCCGACATTTGTGGAAAACGAGAATTCTTGTTTTGTGGAAAACGAGAATTGGAGAAATCTCGTTTTGTCGAAAACAGGAATCCGAGAATTTTCTTTTTGCGGAAAGGGAGAATGTGAGAATTGTCGTTTCGTGGAAAACGAGAATCCGAGAATTCTCGTTTCGTGGAAAACGAGAATCCGAGAATTCTCGTTTTGTGGAAAACGAGAATCCGGGAATTCTCGATTTGTGGAATACGGGAATCCCCATTTTTTTTTATCCGAGAATTCCCGTTTTGTGGAAAACGGGAACTGGAGAATTCTCGTTTTCTGGAGAACCAGAATCGGAGAATTCTCTTTTTTCGGAAAATCAGAATCCGAGAATTCTCGTTTTGTGGAAAACGAGACTCCGAGAATTCTCGTTTTGTGGAAAACGAGAATTCCGAAATTTGAGGAAAACGAGAATTCTTGTTTTGTGGAAAACGAAAATTCGAGAATTCTCGTTTTGTGGAAAACGAGAATTGGAGAAATCTCGTTTTGTCGAAAACGTGAATCCAACGATTCTCGCTTTCTGGAGAACGCGAATCCGAGAATTCGCGTTTTGTGGAAAACAAGACTCGGAGAATTCTCGTTTTGTGGAAAACGAGAATTCGAGAATTCTCGTTTTGTGGAAAATCAGAATAAGAGAATTCTCGTTTTGTGGAAAACCAGAATCAAAGAATTTATTTGTTTTATTTTTCTCGTTTTGTGGAAACTCGGAGAATTCTCGTTTTGTGAAAAACGGGAACTGGAGAATTCTCGTTTTGTGGAAAACCAAAATCGGAGAAATTTTTTTTTTTTACATCCGAGACCTCTCGTTTTGTGGAAAACGGGAACTGGAGAATTCTCGTTTTGTGGAAAACCAGAATCGGAGAATGCTCTTTTTTTGGAAAATCAGAATTCGAGAATTCGGAAATTCGTGGAAAACAAGAATTCTCGTTTTGTGGCAAACGAGAATTGGAGAATTCTTGTTTTGTGGAAAACGAGAATCTGGAAATTTGCGGAAAACGAGAATTATTGTTTTGTGGAAAACGAGAATCCGACAATTTGTGGAAAACGAGAATCCGAGAATTTTCGTTTTGTCGAAAACCAGAATTCTCTTTTTGTGGAAAATGAGAATCCAAGAATTCCCAATTTGTGGAAAACGAGATTCCTTGAATTCACGTTTTGTGGAAAACGAGAATCCAAGAATTTGTGGAAAAAGGGAATCCGCGATTCTCGTTTTGTGGAAAATGTGAATCCGTGAATTGTCATTTTTTGGAAAACGAGAATCCGAGATTTCTCGCTTTTCGGAAAACGAGAATTCTCGTTTTGTGGAAACGGAGAATTCTCGTTTTGTGGGAAACGAGAATCGGAGAATTCGTGTTTTTTGGAGAACGAGAATCGCAGAATTCTCGTTTTTTGGGAATCGAGAATCCTAGCATTCTCGTTTTGTGGAAAAGGAGAATCCGAGAATTCTTGTTTTGTCGAAAACGAGAATCCGAGAATTCTGGTTTTGTGGAAAACAAGAATCCGAGAATTCTCGTTTTTGGCAAACCGAGAATTCTGGTTTTGTGGAAAACGATAATCGGAGAATTGTCGTTTTGTGGGAAACGAGAATTCGAGAGTTCTCGTTTTGTGGAAAACGAGAATCCCAGAATTCTCGTTTTTTTCGAAACCGAGAGTTCACGTTTTGTGGAAAACGAGAATCCGAGAATTCTCGTTTTGTGGAAAACCAAAATCGGAGAAATTTTTTTTTTATCTGAGAATTGTCGTTTTGTGGAAAACGGGAACTGGAGAATTCCTGTTTGGTGGAAAACCAGAATCGGAGAATTTTTTTTTTTATCCGAGAATTCTCGTTTTGTGGAAAATCAGAATCGGAGAATCTTTTTTTTTTGTTTTTTTTTTTATCCGAGAATTCTCGTGTCGTGGAAACGGAGAATTCTCGTTTTGTGGAAAACGGGAACTGGAGAATTCTCGTTTTGCGGAAAACCAGAATCGGAGAATTTTTTTCTTTTTTTTCATTTTTTTTAACCCAGCATTCTCGTTTTGTGGAAAACGGGAACTGGAGAATTCTCGTTTTGTGGAAAACCAGAATCGGAGAATTCTCTTTTTTTGGAAAATCAGAATCCGAGAATTCTTGTGTTGTGGAAAACGAGACTCCGAGAATTCTGGTTTTGTGGAAAACGAGAAGTCCGAAATTTGTGGAAAACAAGAATTCTTGTTTTGTGGAAAACGAGACTCCCAGAATTCTCGTTTTTTCGAAGCCGAGAGTTCTCGTTTTATGGAAAACGAGAATCGGAGAATTCTCCTTTTGTGGAAAACCAGAATCGGAGATTTTTTTTTTTATTGGAGAATTCTCGTTTTGTGGAAAACGGGAACTGGAGAATTCTCCTTTTGTGGAAAACCAGAATCGGAGAATTTTTTTTTTTCTTATCGGAGAGTTCTCGTTTTGTGGAAAACGGGACCTGGAGAATTCTCGTTTTGTGGAAAACCAGAATCAGAGAATTTTTTTTTTCTTTTAACCGAGAATTCTCGTTTTGTGGAAACGGAGAATTCTCGTTTTGTGGAAAACGGGAACTGGAGACTTCTCGTTTTGTGAAAAACCAGAATCGGAGAATTTTTTTTTTTTTTTAGCCTAGAATTTTCGTTTTATGGAAAACGGGAACAGGAGAATTCTCGTTTTGTGGAAAACCAGAATCGGAGAATTTTTTTTTTTAAACCCAGAATTCTCGTTTTGTGGAAAACGGGAATTGGAGAATTCTCGTTTGGTGGAAAGCCAGAATCGGAGAATTTTTTTTTTTTTTTATCCGAGAATTCTCGTTTTGTGGAAAACGGGAACTGGAGAATTCTCGTTTTGTGGAAAACCAGAATCGGAGAATTTTTTTTTTTTATCCGAGAATTCTCGTTTTCTGGAAACGGAGAATTCCCGTTTTGTGGAAAACGGGAACTGGAGAATTCTCGTTTTGTGAAAAACCGGAATCGGAGAATTTTTTTTTTTTATCCGAGAATTCTCGTTTTCTGGAAACGGAGAATTCCCGTTTTGTGGAAAACGGGAACTGGAGAATTCTCGTTTTGTGAAAAACCAGAATCGGAGAATTTTTTTTTTTTTAACCCAGAATTCTCGTTTTATGGAAAACGGGAACTGGAGAATTCTCGTTTTGTGGAAAACCAGAATCGGAGAATTCTCTTTTTTTGGAAAATCAGAATCCAAGAATTCTTGTTTTATGGAAAACGCGAATTCCGAAATTTTAGGAAAACGAGAATTCTTGTTTTGTGGAAAACGAGAATTCGAGAATTCTCGTTTTGTGGAGAAAGAGAATTGGAGAAATCTCCTTTTGTCGAAAACGAGAATCCGAGATTTCTCGTTTTCTGGAGAACGCCAATCCGAGAATTCGCGTTTTGTGGAAAACGAGACTCCGAGAATTCTCGTTTTGTGGAAAACGGGAACTGGAGAATTCTCGTTCAGTGGAAAACCAGAATCGGAGAATTTTTTTTTTATTTTATCGGAGAATTTTCGTTTGGTGGAAAACGGGAACTGGAGAATTCTCGTTTTGTGGAAAACCAGAATCGGAGAATTTTTTTTTATTTTTTTTTTATCCGAGAATTCTCGTTTTGTGGAAACGGAGAATTCTCGTTTTGTGGAAAACGGGAACTGGAGAATTCTCGTTTTGTGGAAAACCAGAATCGGAGAATTTTTTTTTTTTAACCCAGAATTCTCGTTTTATGGAAAACGGGAACTGGAGAATTCTCGTTTTGTGGAAAACCAGAATCGGAGAATTCTCTTTTTTTGGAAAATCAGAATCCGAGAATTCTTGTTTTGTGGAAAACGCGAATTCCGAAATTTTAGGAAAACGAGAATTCTCGTTTTGTGGAAAACGAGAATTGGAGAAATCTCCTTTTGTCGAAAACGAGAATCCGAGATTTCTCGTTTTCTGGAGAACGCCAATCCGAGAATTCGCGTTTTGTGGAAAACGAGACTCCGAGAATTCTCGTTTTGTGGAAAACGGCAACTGGAGAATTCTCGTTTGGTGGAATACCAGAATGGGAGAATTTTTTTTTTTTATCGGAGAATTCTCGTTTTGTTGAAAACGGAAAGTGGAGAATTCTCGTTTGGTGGAAAACCAGAATCGGAGAATTTTTTTTTTTTTATCGGAGAATTCTCGTTTTGTGGAAAACGGGAGTAGAGAATTCTCGTTTTGTGGAAAACCAGAATCGGAGAAATTTTTTTTTTTTATCCGAGAATTCTCGTTTTGTGGAAACGGAGAATTCTCGTTTTGTGGAAAACGGGAACTGGAGAATTCTCGTTTTGTGAAAAACCAGAATCAGAGAATTTTTTTTTTCTAACCCAGAATTCTCGTTTTATGGAAAACGGGAACTGGAGAATTCTCGTTTTGTGGAAAACGAGATTTGGAGAATTTTTTTTTTTTATCGGAGAATTCTCGTTTTGTGGAAAACGGGAACTGGAGAATTCTCCTTTGGTGGAAAACCAGAATCGGAGAATTTTTTTTTTTTTATAGGAGAATTCTCGTTTTGTGGAAAACGGGAACTGGAGAATTCTCGTTTTGTGGAAAACCAGATTCGGAGAATTTTTTTTTTTATCCGAGAATTCTCGTTTTGTGGAAACGGAGAATTCTCGTTTTGTGGAAAACGGGAACTGGAGAATTCTCGTTTAGTGAAAAACCAGAATCGGAGAATTTTTTTATTTTTTTTTTACAACCCAGAATTCTCGTTTTATGGAAAACGGGAACTGGAGAATTCTCGTTTTGTGGAAAACCAGAATCGGATAATTTTTTTTTTTTTGTAAACCCAGAATTCTCGTTTTGTGGAAAACGGGAACTGGAGAATTCTCGTTTTGTGGAAAACCAGAATCGGAGAAATTTTTTTTATTTTTTTTTTTATCGGAGAATTCTCGTTTTGTGGAAAACGCGAACTGGAGAATTCTCGTTTTGTGGAAAACCAGAATCGGAGAATTTTTTTTTTTTAACCCAGAATTCTCGTTTTGTGGAAAACGGGAACTGGTGAATTCTCGTTTTGTGGAAAACCAGAATCGGAGAAAAAATTTTTTTTCTTCTTTTATCCGAGAATTCTCGTTTTGTGGAAACGGAGAATTCTCGTTTTGTGGAAAACGGGAACTGGTGAATTGTCGTTTTGTGGAAAACCAGAATCAGAGATTTTTTTTTTTTTTTATCCGAGAATTCTCGTTTTGTGGAAACGGAGAATTCTCGTTTTGTGGAAAACGGGAACTGGAGAATTCTCCTTTGATGAAAAACCAGAATCGGAGAATTTTTTTTTTTAACCCAGAATTCTCGTTTTATGGAAAAACGTTTGGTGGAAAACCAGAATCGGAGAATTTTTTTTTTTTATCGGAGAATTCTCGTTTTGTGGAAAACGGAAACTGGAGAATTCTCGTTTGGTGGAAAACCAGAATCGGAGAATTTTTTTTTTTTATCGGAGAATTCTCGTTTTGTGGAAAACGGGAGTAGAGAATTCTTGTTTTGTGGAAAACCAGAATCGGAGAAATTTTTTTTTTTATCCGAGAATTCTCGTTTTTTGGAAACGGAGAATTCTCGTTTTGTGGAAAACGGGAACTGGAGAATTCTCGTTTTGTGAAAAACCAGAATCAGAGAATTTTTTTTTTTTCTAACCCAGAATTCTCGTTTTATGGAAAACGGGAACTGGAGAATTCTCGTTTTGTGGAAAACCAGAATCGGAGAATTTTTTTTTCTTTTTTTTTATCGGAGAATTCTCGTTTTGTGGAAAACGGGAACTGGAGAATTCTCGTTTTGTGGAAAACCAGAATCGGAGAATTTTTTTTTTATCCGAAATTTCTTGTTTTGTGGAAACGGAGAATTCTCGTTTTGTGGAAAACGGGAACTGGAGAATTCTCGTTTGGTGGAAAACCAGAATCGGATAATTTTTTTTTTTTTTAACCCAGAATTCTCGTTTTATGGAAAACGGGAACCGGAGAATTCTCGTTTTGTGGAAAACCAGAATCGGAGAATTTTTTTTTTTTTAAACCCAGAATTCTCGTTTTGTGGAAAACGGGAACTGGAGAATTCTCGTTTGGTGGAAAACCAGAATCGGAGAATTTTTTTTTTTTTATCGGAGAATTCTCGTTTTGTGGAAAACGGGAACTGGAGAATTCTCGTTTTGTGGAAAACCAGAATCAGAGAATTTTTTTTTTATCCGAGAATTCTCGTTTTGTGGAAACGGAGAATTCTCGTTTTGTGGAAAACGGGAACTGGAGAATTCTCATTTGATAAAAAACCAGAATCGGAGATTTTTTTTTCTTTTCTTTTTTTTAACCCAGAATTCTCGTTTTATGGAAAACGGGAACTGGAGAATTCTCGTTTTGTGGAAAACCAGAATCGGAGAATTCTCTTTTTTTGGAAAATCAGAATCCGAGAATTCTTGTTTTGTGGAAAACGCGAATTCCGAAATTTTAGGAAAACGAGAATTCTTGTTTTGTGGAAAACGAGAATTGGAGAAATCTCCTTTTGTCGAAAACGAGAATCCGAGATTTCTCGTTTTCTGGAGAACGCCAATCTGAGAATTCGCGTTTTGTGGAAAACGAGACTCCGAGAATTCTCGTTTCGTGGAAAACGGGAACTGAAGAATTCTCATTTGGTGGAAAACCAGAATCGGAGAATTTTTTTTTTCTTTTTATCGGAGAATTCTCGTTTTGTGGAAAACGGGAACTGGAGAATTCTCTTTTGGTGGAAAACCAGAATCGGAGAATTGTTTTTTTTTTTATCGGAGAATTCTCGTTTTGTGGAAAACGGGAACTGGAGAATTCTCGTTTTGTGGAAAACCAGAATCGGAGAATTTCTTTTTTTTTTATCCGAGAATTCTCGTTTTGTGGAAACGGAGAATTCTCGTTTTGTGGAAAACGGGAACTGGAGAATTCTTGTTTGGTGGAAAACCAGAATCGGAGAATTTTTTTTTTTTATCGGAGAATTCTCGTTTTGTGGAAAACGGGAACTGGAGAATTCTCGTTTTGTGGAAAACCAGAATCGGAGAATTTTTTTTTTTTTATCCGAGAATTCTCGTTTTGTGGAAACGGAGAATTCTCGTTTTGTGGAAAACGGGAACTGGAGAATTCTCGTTTGATGAAAAACCAGAATCGGAGAATTTTTTTTTTTTTGTAACCCAGAATTCTCGTTTTATGGAAAACGGGAACTGGAGAATTCTCGTTTTGTGGAAAACCAGAATCGGAGAATTCTCTTTTTTTGGAAAATCAGATTCCGAGAATTCTTGTTTTGTGGAAAACGCGAATTCCGAAATTTTAGGAAAACGAGAATTCTTGTTTTGTGGAAAACGAGAATTCGAGAATTCTCGTTTTGTGGAAAACGAGAATTGGAGAAATCTCCTTTTGTCGAAAACGAGAATCCGAGATTTCTCGTTTTCTGGAGAACGGCAATCCGAGATTTCGCGTTTTGTGGAAAACGAGACTCCGAGAATTCTCGTTTCGTGGAAAACGGGAACTGGAGAATTCTCGTTTGGTGGAAAACGAGAATCGGAGAATTTTTTTTTTTTTTTTATCGGAGAATTCTCGTTTTGTGGAAAACGGGAACTGGAGAATTCTCGTTTGGTGGAAAACCAGAATCGGAGAATTTTTTTTTTCTTTATCCGAGAATTCTCGTTTTGTGGAAACGGAGAATTCTCGTTTTGTGGAAAACGGGAACTGGAGAATTCTCGTTTTGTGAAAAACCAGAATCGGAGAATTTTTTTTTTTAACCCAGAATTCTCGTTTTGTGGAAAACGGGAACTGGAGAATTCTCGTTTCGCGGAAAACCAGAATCGGAGAATTTTTTTTTTTTTTTTTTAAACCCAGAATTCTCGTTTTGTGGAAAACGGGAACTGGAGAATTCTCGTTTGGTGGAAAACCAGAATCGGAGAATTTTTTTTTTTTTTTATCGGAGAATTCTCGTTTTGTGGAAAACGGGAACTGGAGAATTCTCGTTTTGTGGAAAACCAGAATCGGAGAATTCTCTTTTTTTGGAAAATCAGAATCCGAGAATTCTTGTTTTGTGGAAAACGAGACTCCGAAAATTCTCGTTTTGTGGAAAACGAGAATTCCGAAATTTGTGGAAAATAAGAATTCTTGTTTTGTGGAAAACGAGACTCCCTGAATTCTCGTTTTTTCGAAACCGAGAGTTCTCGTTTTGTGGAAAACGAGAATCCGAGAATTCTCGTTTTGTGGAAAACCAGAATCGGAGACTTTTTTTTTTTATCCGAGAATTCTCGTTTTGTGGAAAACGGGAACTGGGGAATTCTCGTTTGGTGGAAAACCAGAATCGGAGAATTTTTTTTTTTTATCGGAGAATTCTCGTTTTCTGGAAAACGGGAACTGGAGAATTCTCGTTTTGTGGAAAACCAGAATCGGAGAATTTTTTTTTTTTATCCGAGAATTCTCGTTTTCTGGAAACGGAGAATTCTCGTTTTGTGGAAAACGGGAACTGGAGAATTCTCGTTTGATGAAAAACCAGAATCGGAGAATTTTTTTTTTTTAACCCAGAATTCTCGTTTTATGGAAAACGGGAACTGGAGAATTCTCGTTTTGTGGAAAACCAGAATCGGAGAATTCTCTTTTTTTGGAAAATCAGAATCCGAGAATTCTTGTTTTGTGGAAAACGCGAATTCCGAAATTTTAGAAAAACGAGAATTCTTGTTTTGTGGAAAACGAGAATTCGAGAATTCTCGTTTTGTGGAAAACGAGAATTGGAGAAATCTCCTTTTGTTGAAAACGAGAATCCGAGATTTCTCGTTTTCTGGAGAACGCCAATCCGAGAATTCGCGTTTTGTGGAAAACGAGACTCCGAGAATTCTCGTTTCGTGGAAAACGGGAACTGGAAAATTCTCGTGTGGTGGAAAACCAGAATCGGAGAATTTTTTTTTTTTATCGGAGAATTCTCGTTTTGTGGAAAACGCGAACTGGAGAGTTCTCGTTTGGTGGAAAACCAGAATCGCAGAATTTTTTTTTTTTATCGGAGAATTCTTCTTTTTTGGAAACGGAGAATTCTCGTTTTGTGGAAAACGGGAACTGGAGAATTCTCGTTGTGTGAAAAACCAGAATCGGAGAATTTTTTTTTTTAACCCAGAATTCTCGTTTTATCGAAAACGGGAACTGGAGAATTCTCGTTTTGTGGAAAACCAGAATCGGAGAATTTTTTATTTTTTTTTTAAACCCAGAATTCTCGTTTTGTGGAAAATGGGAACTGGAGAATTCTCCTTTGGTGGAAAACCAGAATCGGAGAAATTTTTTTTTTTTAATCGGAGAATTCTCGTTTTGTGGAAAACCAGAATCGGAGAATTATTTTTTACTTTTTTTTTTTATCCGAGAATTTTCGTTTTCTGGAAACGGAGAATTCTCGTTTTGTGGAAAACGGGAACTGGAGAATTCTCGTTTTGTGAAAAACCAGAATCGGAGAATTTTTTTTTTTTTTAATTCCAGACTTCTCGTTTTATGGAAAACGGGAACTGGAGAATTCTCGTTTTGTGGAAAACCAGAATCGGAGAATCTTTTTTTTTTTTATCGGAGAATTCTCGTTTTGTGGAAAACGGGATCTGGAGAATTCTCGTTTTGTGGAAAACGGGAACTGGAGAATTCTCGTTTTGTGGAAAACCAGAATCGGAGAATTTTTTTTTTTTTATCCGAGAATTCTCGTTTTGTGGAAAACGGGAACTGGAGAATTCTCGTTTTGTGAAAAACCAGAATCGGAGAATTTTTTTTTTTTTTTAACCCAGAATTCTCGTTTTATGGAAAACGGGAACTGGAGAATTCGTGTTTTGTGGAAAACGAGAATTCCAGAATCCTCGTTTTGTGGAAAACGAGAATTGAAGAAATCTCCTTTTGTCGAAAACGAGAATCCGAGATTTCTCGTTTTCTGGAGAACGCCAATCCGAGAATTCGCGTTTTGTGGAAAACGAGACTCCGAGAATTCTCGTTTTGTGGAAAACCAGAATCGGAGAATTCTCTTTTTTTGGAAAATCAGAATCCCAGAATTCTTGTTTTGTGGAAAAGGCGAATTTTGAAATTTTAGGAAAACGAGAATTCTTGTTTTGTGGAAAACGAGAATTCAAGAATTCTCGTTTTGTGGAAACCGAGAATTGGAGAAATCTCCTTTTGTCGAAAACGAGAATCCGAGATTTCTCGTTTTCTGGAGAACGCCAATCCGTGGAAAACGAGAATCGGACGATTTGTGGAAAACGAGAATCCGAGAATTTTCGTTTTGTCGAAAACCAGAATTCTCTTTTTGTGGAAAATGAGAATCCAAGAATTCCCAATTTGTGGAAAACGAGAATCCTTGAGTTCTCGTTTTGTGGAAAACGAGATTCCTTGAATTCACGTTTTGTGGAAAACGAGAATCCGAGAATTTGTGGAAAAACAGAATCCGTGATTCTCGTTTTGTGGAAAAGGAGAATTCTCATTTTGTGGAAA
This sequence comes from Eutreptiella sp. 'Long Island Sound 2002', assembly GCA_964036045.1. Taxonomy (NCBI): domain Eukaryota; phylum Euglenozoa; class Euglenophyceae; order Eutreptiales; family Eutreptiaceae; genus Eutreptiella; species Eutreptiella sp. 'Long Island Sound 2002'. The sequence continues at coordinate 43,435,020 of OZ038387.1, read as the reverse complement.
ATGTGAATCCGTGAATTGTCATTTTGTGGAAAACGAGAATTCTGGTTTTGTGGAAACGGAGAATTCTCGTTTTGTGGAAAACGAGAATCGGAGAATTCGTGTTTTGTGGAAAACGAGAATCGGAGAATTGTCGTTTTGTGGAAAACGAGAATCGGAGAATTGTCGTTTTGTGGAAAACGAGAATCCGAGAATGCTCGTTTTTTGGAGAACGAGAATCGCAGAATTCTCGTTTTTTGGGAATCGAGAATCCTAGCATTCTCTTTTTGTGGAAAAGGAGAATCCGAGAATTCTTGTTTTGTCGAAAACGAGAATCCGAGAATTCCGGTTTTGTGGAAAACAAGAATCCGAGAATTCTCGTTTTTGGCAAACCGAGAATTCTGGTTTTGTGGAAAACGAGAATCGGAGAATCGTCGTTTTGGGGGAAACGACAATTCGAGAGTTCTCGTTTTGTGGAAAACGAGAATCCCAGAATTCTCGTTTTTTTCGAAACCGAGAGTTCACGTTTTGTGGAAAACGAGAATCCGATAATTCTCGTTTTGTGGAAAACCAGAATCGGAGAATTTTCTTTTTTTTTTTAACCCAGAATTCTCGTTTTCTTTTATCCGAGAATTGTCGTTTTTGGGGTAACGGGAACTGGAGAATTCCTGTTTGGTGGAAAACCAGAATCGGAGATTTTTTTTTTATCCGAGAATTCTCGTTTTTTGGAAAATCAGAATCGGAGAATCTTTTTTTTTTTATCCGAGAATTCTCGTTTCGTGGAAACGGAGAATTCTCGTTTTGTGGAAAACGGGAACTGGAGAATTCTCCTTTTGCGGAAAACCAGAATCGGAGAATTTTTTTCTTTTTTTTTTTTTTTAACCCAGAATTCTCGTTTTGTGGAAAACGGGAACTGGAGAATTCTCGTTTTGTGGAAAACCAGAATCGGAGAATTCTCTTTTTGTGGAAAATCAGAATCCGAGAATTCTTGTTTTGTGGAAAACGAGACTCCGAAAATTCTCGTTTTGTGGAAAACGAGAATTCCGAAATTTGTGGAAAACAAGAATTCTTGTTTTGTGGAAAACGAGACTCCCTGAATTCTCGTTTTTTCGAAACCGAGAGTTCTCGTTTTGTGGAAAACGAGAATCCGAGAATTCTCGTTTTGTGGAAAACCAGAATCGGAGAATTTTTTTTTTTTATCCGAGAATTCTCGTTTTGTGGAAAACGGGAACTGGAGAATTCTCGCTTGGTGGAAAACCAGAATCGGAGAATTTTTTTTTTTTTTATCGGAGAATTCTCGTTTTGTGGAAAACGGGAACTGGAGAATTCTCGTTTTGTGGAAAACCAGAATCGGAGAATTTTTTTTTTTATCCGAGAATTCTCGTTTTGTGGAAACGGAAAATTCTCGTTTCGTGGAAAACGGGAACTGGAGAATTCTCGTTTTGTGAAAAACCAGAATCGGAGAATTTTTTTTTTTTTTTAGCCCAGAATTCTCGTTTTATGGAAAACGGGAACTGGAGAATTCTCGTTTTGTGGAAAACCAGAATCGGAGAATTTTTTTTTTTTAAACCCAGAATTCTCGTTTTGTGGAAAACGGGAACTGGAGAATTCTTGTTTGGTGGAAAACCAGAATCGGAGAATTTTTTTTCTTTTTTTTTTTTTTTATCGGAGAATTCTCGTTTTGTGGAAAACGGGAACTGGAGAATTCTCGTTTTGTGGAAAACCAGAATCGGAGAATTTTTTTTTTTTATCCGAGAATTCTCGTTTTGTGGAAACGGAGAATTCTCGTTTCGTGGAAAACGGGAACTGGAGAATTCTCGTTTGATGAAAAACCAGAACCGGAGAATTTTTTTTTTTTTAAACCCAGAATTCTCGTTTTGTGGAAAACGGGAACTGGAGAATTCTTGTTTGGTGGAACACCAGAATCGGAGAATTTTTTTTCTTTTTTTTTTTTTTATCGGAGAATTCTCGTTTTGTGGAAAACGGGAACTGGAGAATTCTCGTTTTGTGGAAAACCAGAATCGGAGAATTTTTTTCTTTTTTTTATCCGAGAATTCTCGTTTTGTGGAAACGGAGAATTCTCGTTTTGTGGAAAACGGGAACTGGAGAATTCTCGTTTGATGAAAAACCAGAATCGGAGAATTTTTTTTTTTTGTTTTTTTATCGGAGAATTCTCGTTTTGTGGAAAACGGGAACTGGAGAATTCTCGTTTTGTGGAAAACGGGAACTGGAGAATTCTCCTTTGGTGGAAAACCAGAATCAGAGAATTTTTTTTTTTTATCGGAGAATTCTCGTTTTGTGGAAAACGGGAACTGGAGAATTCTCGTTTTGTGGAAAACCAGAATCGGGGAATTTTTTTTTTTATCCGAGAATTCTCGTTTTGTGGAAACGGAGAATTCTCGTTTTGTCGAAAACGGGAACTGGAGAATTCTCGTTTTGTGAAAAACCAGAATGGGAGAATTTTTTGTTTTTAACCCAGAATTCTCGTTTTATGGAAAACGGGAACTGGAGAATTCTCGTTTTGTTGAAAACCAGAATCGGAGAATTCTCTTTTTTTGGAAAATCAGAATCCGAGAATTCTTGTTTTGTGGAAAACGCGAATTCCGAAATTTTAGGAAAACGAGAATTCTTGTTTTGTGGAAAACGAGAATTCGAGAATTCTCGTTTTGTGGAAAACGAGAATTGGAGAAATCTCCTTTTGTCGAAAACGAGAATCCGAGATTTCTCGTTTTCTGCACAACGCCAATCCGAGAATTCGCGTTTTGTGGAAAACGAGACTCCGAGAATTCTCGTTTTGTGGAAAACGGGAGTAGAGAATTCTCGTTTTGTGGAAAACCAGAATCGGAGAAATTTTTTTTTTATCCGAGAATTCTCGTTTTTTTTTTATCTGAGAATTGTCGTTTTTCGGAAAACGGGAACTGGAGAATTCCTGTTTGGTGGAAAACCAGAATCGGAGAATTTTTTTTTTTATCCGAGAATTCTCGTTTTTTGGAAAATCAGAATCGGAGAATCTTTTTTTTTGTTTTTTTTTTTCCGAGAATTCTCGTTTCGTGGAAACGGAGAATTCTCGTTTTGTGGAAAACGGGAACTGGAGAATTCTCGTTTTGCGGAAAACCAGAATCGGAGAATTTTTTTCTTTTTTTTTTTTTTCTAACCCAGAATTCTCCTTTTGTGGAAAACGGGAACTGGAGAATTCTCGTTTTGTGGAAAACCAGAATCGGAGAATTCTCTTTTTTTGGAAAATCAGAATCCGAGAATTCTTGTTTTGTGGAAAACGAGACTCCGAAAATTCTCGTTTTGTGGAAAACGAGAATTCCGAAATTTGTGGAAAACAAGAATTCTTGTTTTGTGGAAAACGAGACTCCCTGAATTCTCGTTTTTTCGAAGGCGAGAGTTCTCGTTTTGTGGAAAACGAGAATCCGAGAATTCTCGTTTTGTGGAAAACCAGAATCGGAGAATTTTTTTTTTTTTATCCGAGAATTCTCGTTTTGTGGAAAACGGGAACTGGAGAATTCTCGTTTGGTGGAAAACCAGAATCGGAGAATTTTTTTTTTTTTTATCGGAGAATTCTCGTTTTGTGGAAAACGGGAACTGGAGAATTCTCGTTTTGTGGAAAACCAGAATCGGAGAATTTTTTTTTTTATCCGAGAATTCTCGTTTTGTGGAAACGGAAAATTCTCGTTTTGTGGAAAACGGGAACTGGAGAATTCTCGTTTTGTGAAAAACCAGAATCGGAGATTTTTTTTTTTTTTTTATCGGAGAATTCTCGTTTTGTGGAAAACGGAAACTGGAGAATTCTCGTTTGGTGAAAAACCAGAATCGGAGAATTTTTTTTTTTTTGTTATCGGAGAATTCTCGTTTTGTGGAAAGCGGGAGTAGAGAATTCTCGTTTTGTGGAAAACCAGAATCGGAGAAAAAAAATTTTTTTTTATCCGAGAATTCTCGTTTTTTTTTTATCTGAGAGATGTCGTTTTTCGGAAAACGGGAACTGGAGAATTCCTGTTTGGTGGAAAACCAGAATCGGAGAATTTTTTTTCTTATCCCAGAATTCTCGTTTTTTGGAAAATCAGAATCGGTTTTTTTTTTATCCGAGAATTCTCGTTTCGTGGAAAACGGGAACTGGAGAATTCTCGTTTTGCGGAAAACCAGAATCGGAGAATTTTTTTCCTTTTTTTTTTTTTTAACCCAGAATTCTCGTTTTGTGGAAAACGGGAACTGGAGAATTCTCGTTTTGTGGAAAACCAGAATCGGAGAATTTTTTTTTCTTTTTTTATCCGAGAATTCTCGTTTTTTGGAAACGGAAAATTTTCGTTTTGTGGAAAACGGAAACTGGAGAATTCTCGTTTTGTGAAAAACCAGAATCGGAGAATTTTTTTTTTTTTTTAACCCAGAATTCTCGTTTTATGGAAAACGGGAACCGGAGAATTCTCGTTTTGTGGAAAACCAGAATCGGAGAATTTTTTTTTTTTTTTATCGGAGAATTCTGGTTTTGTGGAAAACGGGAACTGGAGAATTCTCGTTTTGTGGAAAACCAGAATCGGAGAATTTTTTTTTTTTCTTTCCGAGAATTCTCGTTTTGTGGAAACGGAAAATTCTCGTTTTGTGGCAAACGGGAACTGGAGAATTCTCGTTTTGTGAAAAACCAGAATCGGAGAATTTTTTTTTTTTTTAACCCAGAATTCTCGTTTTATGGAAAACGGGAACTGGAGAATTCTCGTTTTGTGGAAAACCAGAATCGGAGAATTTTTTTTTTTTTAAAACCCAGAATTCTCGTTTTGTGGAAAACGGGAACTGGAGAATTCTTGTTTGGTGGAAAACCAGAATCGGAGAATTTTTTTTTTTTTTATCGGAGAATTCTCGTTTTGTGGAAAACGGGAACTGGAGAATTCTCGTTTTGTGGAAAACCAGAATCGGAGAATTTTTTTTTTTTTCATCCGAGAATTCTCGTTTTGTGGAAACGGAGAATTCTCGTTTTGTGGAAAACGGGAACTGGAGAATTCTCGTTTGATGGAAAACCAGAATCGGAGAATTCTCTTTTTTTGGAAAATCAGAATCCGAGAATTCTTGTTTTGTGGAAAACGAGAATCCGAGAATTCTCGTTTTGTGGAAAACGCGAATTCCGAAATTTTAGGAAAACGAGAATTCTTGTTTTGTGGAAAACGAGAATTCGAGAATTCTCGTTTTGTGGAAAACGAGAATTGGAGAAATCTCCTTTTGTCGAAAACGAGAATGCGAGATTTCTCGTTTTCTGGAGAACGCCAATCCGAGAATTCGCGTTTTGTGGAAAACGAGACTCCGAGAATTCTCGTTTCGTGGAAAACGGGAACTGAAGAATTCTCGTTTGGTGGAAAACCAGAATCGGAGAATTTTTTTTTCTTTTTTTATCGGAGAATTCTCGTTTTGTGGAAAAGGGGAACTGGAGAATTCTCCTTTGGTGGAAAACCAGAATCGGAGAATTTTTTTTTTATCGGAGAATTCTCGTTTTGTGGAAAACGGGAACTGGAGAATTCTCGTTTTGTGGAAAACCAGAATCGGAGAATTTTTTTTTAATCCGAGAATTCTCGTTTTGTGGAAACGGAGAATTCTCTTTTTGTGGAAAACGGGAACTGGAGAATTCTCGTTTTGTGAAAAACCAGAATCGGAGAATTTTTTTTTTTTTTAACCCAGAATTCTCGTTTTATGGAAAACGGGAACTGGAGAATTCTCGTTTTGTGGAAAACCAGAATCGGAGAATTCTCTTTTTTTGGAAATTCAGAATCCGAGAATTCTTGTTTTGTGGAAAACGCGAATTCCGAAATTTTAGGAAAACGAGATCTCTTGTTTTGTGGAAAACGAGAATTGGAGAAATCTCCTTTTGTCGAAAACGAGAGTCCGAGATTTCTCGTTTTGTGGAAAACGGGAACTGGAGAATTCTCCTTTGGTGGAAAACAAGAATTGGAGAATTTTTTTTTTATCGGAGAATCCTCGTTTTGTGGAAAACGGGAGTAGAGAATTCTCGTTTTGTGGAAAACCAGAATCGGAGAAATTTTTTTTTATCCGAGAATTCTCGTTTTTCGGAAACGGAGAATTCTCGTTTTGTGGAAAACGGGAACTGGAGAATTCTCGTTTTGTGAAAAACCAGAATCGGAGAATTTTTTTTTTTATCGGAGAATTCTCGTTTTGTGGAAAACGGGAGTAGAGAATTCTCGTTTTGTGGAAAACCAGAATCGGAGAAATTTTTTTTTTTATCCGAGAATTCTCGTTTTTCGGAAACGGAGAATTCTCGTTTTGTGGAAAACGGGAACTGGAGAATTCTCGTTTTGTGAAAAACCAGAATCGGAGAATTTTTATTATTTTTTTTATCGGAGAATTCTCGTTTTGTGGAAAACGGGAACTGGAGAATTCTCGTTTGGTGGAAAACCAGAATCGGAGAATTTTTTTTTTTATCGGAGAATTCTCCTTTTGTGGAAAACGGGAACTGGAGAATTCTCGTTTTGTGGAAAACCAGAATCGGAGAATTTTTTTTTTTTCTATCCGAGAATTCTCGTTTTGTGGAAACGGAGAATTCTCGTTTTGTGGAAAACGGGAACTGGAGAATTCTCGTTTTGTGAAAAACCAGAATCGGAGAATTTTTTTTTTTTTTAACCCAGAATTCTCGTTTTATGGAAAACGGGAACTGGAGAATTCTTGTTTGCTGGAAAACCAGAATCGGAGAATTTTTTTTTTTTATCGGAGAATTCTCGTTTTGTGGAAAACGGGAACTGGAGAATTCTCGTTTTGTGGAAAACCAGAATCGGAGAATTTTTTTTTTTTTATCGGAGAATTCTCGTTTTGTGGAAAACGGGAACTGGAGAATTCTCGTTTTGTGGCAAACCAGAATCAGAGAATTTTTTTTTTTTTTTAAACCCAGAATTCTCGTTTTGTGGAAAACGGGAACTGGAGAATTCTCGTTTGGTGGAAAACCAGAATCCGAGAATTTTTTTTTTTTTTTATCGGAGAATTCTCGTTTTGTGGAAAACGGGAACTGGAGAATTCTCGTTTTGTGGAAAACCAAAATTGGAGAATCTTTTTTTTTTATCGGAGAATTCTCGTTTTGTGGAAAACCCGAACTGGAGAATTCTCGTTTTGTGGAAAACCAGAATCGGAGAATTTTTTTTTTTTATCCGAGAATTCCCGTTTTTTTTTCTCTGAGAATTGTCGTTTTTCGGAAAACGGGAACTGGAGAATTCCTGTTTGGTGGAAAACCAGAATCGGAGAATTTTTTTTTATCCGAGAATTCTCGTTTTTTGGAAAATCAGAATCGGAGAACCTTTTGTTTTTTTGTTTTTTTTTTTTATCCGAGAATTCTCGTTTCGTGGAAACGGAGAATTCTCGTTTTGTGGAAACGGAGAATTCTCGTTTTGTGGAAAACGGGAACTGGAGAATTCTCGTTTTGCGGAAAACCAGAATCGGAGAATTCTCTTGTTTTGGAAAATCAGAATCCGAGAATTCTTGTTTTGTGGAAAACGAGACTCCGAAAATTCTCGTTTTGTGGAAAACGAGAATTCCGAAATTTGTGGAAAACAAGAATTCTTGTTTTGTGGAAAACGAGACTCCCTGAATTCTCGTTTTTTCGAAACCGAGAGTTCTCGTTTTGTGGAAAACGAGAATCCGAGAATTCTCGTTTTGTGGAAAACCAGAATCGGAGACTTTTTTTTTTTTTTTATGTGAGAATTCTCGTTTTGTGGAAAACGGGAACTGGAGAATTCTCGTTTGGTGGAAAACCAGAATCGGAGAAATTTTTTTTTTTATCGGAGAATTCTCGTTTTGTGGAAAACGGGAACTGGAGAATTCTCGTTTTGTGGAAAACCAGAATCGGAGAATTCTCTTTTTTTGGAAAATCAGAATCCGGGAATTCTTGTTTTGTGGAAAACGAGACTCCGAAAATTCTCGTTTTGTGGAAAACGAGGATTCCGAAATTTGTGGAAAACAAGAATTCTTGTTTTGTGGAAAACGAGACTCCCTGAATTCTCGTTTTTTCGAAACCGAGAGTTCTCGTTTTGTGGAAAACGAGAATCCGAGAATTCTCGTTTTGTGGAAAACCAGAATCGGAGACTTTTTTTTTTTTTTGATGTGAGAATTCTCGTTTTGTGGAAAACGGGAACTGGAGAATTCTCGTTTGGTGGAAAACCAGAATCGGAGAATTATTAGTTTTTTTTTTATCAGAGAATTCTCATTTTGTTGAAAACGGGAACTGGAGAATTCTCGTTTTGTGGAAAACCAGAATCGGAGAATTTTTTTTTTTATTTATCCGAGAATTCTCGTTTTGTGGAAACGGAAAATTCTCGTTTTGTGGAAAACGGGAACTGGAAAATTCTCGTTTTGTGAAAAACCAGAATCGGAGAATTTTTTTTTTTAACCCAGAATTCTCGTTTTGTGGAAAACGGGAACTGGAGAATTCTTGTTTGGTGGAAAACCAGAATCGGAGAATTTTTTTTTTTTTATCGGAGAATTCTCCTTTTGTGGAAAACGGGAACTGGAGAATTCTCGTTTTGTGGAAAACCAGAATCGGAGAATGTTTTTTTTTTCTATCCGAGAATTCTCGTTTTGTGGAAACGGAGAATTCTCGTTTTGTGGAAAACGGGAACTGGAGAATTCTCGTTTTGTGAAAAACCAGAATCGGAGAATTTTTTTTTTTTTAACCCAGAATTCTCGTTTTATGGAAAACGGAAACTGGAGAATTCTTGTTTGCTGGAAAACCAGAATCGGAGAATTTTTTTTTTTTTTATCGGAGAATTCTCGTTTTGTGGAAAACGGGAACTGGAGAATTCTCGTTTTGTGGAAAACCAGAATCGGAGAATTTTTTTTTTTTTATCGGAGAATTCTCGTTTTGTGGAAAACGGGAACTGGAGAATTCTCGTTTTGTGGAAAACCAGAATCAGAGAATTTTTTTTTTTTTAAACCCAGAATTCTCGTTTTGTGGAAAACGGGAACTGGAGAATTCTCGTTTGGTGGAAAACCAGAATCGGAGAATTTTTTTTTTTTTTATCGGAGAATTCTCGTTTTGTGGAAAACGGGAACTGGAGAATTCTCGTTTTGTGGAAAACCAAAATTGGAGAATTTTGTTTTTTTTTATCGGAGAATTCTCGTTTTGTGGAAAACCCGAACTGGAGAATTCTCGTTTTGTGGAAAACCAGAATCGGAGAATTTTTTTTTTTTTATCCGAAAATTCCGGTTTTTTTTTATCTGAGAATTGTCGTTTTTCGGAAAACGGGAACTGGAGAATTCCTGTTTGGTGGAAAACCAGAATCGGAGAATTTTTTTTTTATCCGAGAATTCTCGTTTTTTGGAAAATCAGAATCGGAGAACCTTTTGTTTTTTTGTTTTTTTTTTTATCCGAGAATTCTCGTTTCGTGGAAACGGAGAATTCTCGTTTTGTGGAAACGGAGAATTCTCGTTTTGTGGAAAACGGGAACTGGAGAATTCTCGTTTTGCGGAAAACCAGAATCGGAGAATTCTCTTGTTTTGGAAAATCAGAATCCGAGAATTCTTGTTTTGTGGAAAACGAGACTCCGAAAATTCTCGTTTTGTGGAAAACGAGAATTCCGAAATTTGTGGAAAACAAGAATTCTTGTTTTGTGGAAAACGAGACTCCCTGAATTCTCGTTTTTTCGAAACCGAGAGGTCTCGTTTTCTGGAAAACGAGAATCCGAGAATTCTCGTTTTGTGGAAAACCAGAATCGGAGACTTTTTTTTTTTTTTTTATGTGAGAATTCTCGTTTTGTGGAAAACGGGAACTGGAGAATTCTCGTTTGGTGGAAAACCAGAATCGGAGAATTTTTTTTTTTTTTATCGGAGAATTCTCGTTTTGTGGAAAACGGGAACTGGAGAATTCTCGTTTTGTGGAAAACCAGAATCGGAGAATTCTCTTTTTTTGGAAAATCAGAATCCGAGAATTCTTGTTTTGTGGAAAACGAGACTCCGAAAATTCTCGTTTTGTGGAAAACGAGGATTCCGAAATTTGTGGAAAACAAGAATTCTTGTTTTGTGGAAAACGAGACTCCCTGAATTCTCGTTTTTTCGAAACCGAGAGTTCTCGTTTTGTGGAAAACGAGAATCCGAGAATTCTCGTTTTGTGGAAAACCAGAATCGGAGACTTTTTTTTTTTTTTGATGTGAGAATTCTCGTTTTGTGGAAAACGGGAACTGGAGAATTCTCGTTTGGTGGAAAACCAGAATCGGAGAATTATTATTTTTTTTTTATCAGAGAATTCTCATTTTGTTGAAAACGGGAACTGGAGAATTCTCGTTTTGTGGAAAACCAGAATCGGAGAATTTTTTTTTTTTATTTATCCGAGAATTCTCGTTTTGTGGAAACGGAAAATTCTCGTTTTGTGGAAAACGGGAACTGGAAAATTCTCGTTTTGTGAAAAACCAGAATCGGAGAATTTTTTTTTTTTTAACCCAGAATTCTCGTTTTGTGGAAAACGGGAACTGGAGAATTCTTGTTTGCTGGAAAACCAGAATCGGAGAATTTTTTTTTTTTTTAGCGGAGAATTCTCGTTTTGTGGAAAACGGGAACTGGAGAATTCTCGTTTTGGGGAAAACCAGAATCGGAGAATTTTTTTTTTGTATCCGAGAATTCTCGTTTTGTGGAAACGGAGAATTCTCTTTTTGTGGAAAACGGGAACTGGAGAATTCTCGTTTGATGAAAAACCAGAATCGGAGAATTTTTTTTTTTTTTAACCCAGAATTCTCGTTTTATACAAAACGGGAACTGGAGAATTCTCGTTTTGTGGAAAACCAGAATCGGAGAATTCTCTTTTTTTGGAAAATCAGAATCCGAGAATTCTTGTTTTGTGGAAAACGCGAATTCCGAAATTTTAGGAAAACGAGAATTCTTGTTTTGTGGAAAACGAGAATTCGAGACTTCTCGTTTTGTGGAAAACGAGAATTGGAGAAATCTCCTTTTGTCGAAAACGAGAATCCGAGATTTCTCGTTTTCTGGAGAACGCCAATCCGAGAATTCGCGTTTTGTGGAAAACGAGACTCCGAGAATTCTCGTTTCGTGGAAAACGGGAACTGGAGAATTGTCGTTTGGTGGAAAACCAGAATCGGAGAATTTTTTTTTTTTTTTATCGGAGAATTCTCGTTTTGTGGAAAACGGGAACTGGAAAATTCTCGTTTGGTGGAAAACCAGAATCGGAGAATTTTTTTTTTTTATCGGAGAATTCTCGTTTTGTGGAAAACGGGAGTAGAGAATTCTCGTTTTGTGGAAAACCAGAATCGGAGAAATTTTTTTTTTCTTTTTTTTTATCCGAGAATTCTCGTTTTGTGGAAACGGAGAATTCTCGTTTTGTGGAAAACGGGAACTGGAGAATTCTCGTTTTGTGAAAAACCAGAATCGGAGAGATTTTTTTTGTTTTTTTTTTTAACCCAGAATTCTCGTTTTATGGAAAACGGGAACTGGAGAATTCTCGTTTTGTGGAAAACCAGAATCGGAGAAATTTTTTTTTTTTTTACAACCCAGAATTCTCGTTTTGTGGAAAACGGGAACTGGAGAATTCTCGTTTGGTGGAAAACCAGAATCGGAGAATTTTTTTTTTTTATCGGAGAATTCTCGTTTTGTAGAAAACGGGAACTGGAGAATTCTCGTTTTGTGGAAAACCAGAATGAGAGAATTTTTTTTTTTTTCATCCGAGAATTCTCGTTTTGTGGAAACGGAGAATTCTCGTTTTGTGGAAAACGGGAACTGGAGATTTCTCGTTTTGTGAAAAACCGGAATCGGAGAATTTTTTTTTTTTTTTAACCCAGAATTCTCGTTTTATGGAGAACGGGAACTGGAGAATTCTCGTTTTGCGGAAAACCAGAATCGGACAATTTTTTTTTTATTTTTTTTAAAACCCAGAATTCTCGTTTTGTGGAAAACGGGAACTGGAGAATTTTCGTTTGGTGGAAAACCAGAATCGGAGAATTTTTTTTTTTTTTATCGGAGAATTCTCGTTTTGTGGAAAACGGGAACTGGAGAATTCTCGTTTTGTGGAAAACGGGAACTGGAGAATTCTCGTTTTGTGGAAAACCAGAATCGGAGAATTTTTTCTTTTTTTTTTTTATCCGAGAATTCTCGTTTTGTGGAAACGGAGAATGCTCGTTTTGTGGAAAACGGGAACTGGAGAATTCTCGTTTTGTGAAAAACCAGAATCGGAGGATTTTTTTTTTTAACCCAGAATTCTCGTTTTGTGGAAAACGGGAACTGGAGAATTCTCGTTTGGTGGAAAACCAGAATCGGAGAATTTTTTTTTTTTTTATCGGAGAATTCTCGTTTTCTGGAAAACGGGAACTGGAGAATTCTCGTTTTGTGGAAAACCAGAATCGGAGAATTTTTTTTTTTAATCCGAGAATTCTCGTTTTGTGGAAACGGAGAATTCTCGTTTTGTGGAAAACGGGAACTGGAGAATTCTCGTTTTGTGAAAAACCAGAATCGGAGAATTTTTTTTTTTTAACCCAGAATTCTCGTTTTATGGAAAACGGGAACTGGAGAATTCTTGTTTTGTGGAAAACCAGAATCGGACAATTTTTTTTTTTTTTAAACCCAGAATTTTCGTTTTGTGGAAAACGGGAACTGGAGAATTCTCGTTTGGTGAAAAACCAGAATCGGAGAATTTTTTTTTTTTATCGGAGAATTCTCGTTTTGTGGAAAACGGGAACTGGAGAATTCTCGTTTGGTGAAAAACCAGAATCGGAGAATTTTTTTTTTTTATCCGAGTTTTTTCGTTTTGTGGAAACGGAGAATTCTCGTTTTGTGGAAAACGGGAACTGGAGAATTCTCGTTTGATGAAAAACCAGAATCGGAGAATTTTTTTTTTTTTTTAACCCAGAATTCTCGTTTTATGGAAAACGGGAACTGGAGAATTCTCGTTTTGTGGAAAACCAGAATCGGAGAATTCTCTTTTTTTGGAAAATCAGAATCCGAGAATTCTTGTTTTGTGGAAAACGCGAATTCCGAAATTTTAGAAAAACGAGAATTCTTGTTTTGTGGAAAACGAGAATTCGAGAATCCTCGTTTTGTGGAAAACCAGAATCAGAGAATTTTTTTTTTTTTTATCGGAGAATTCGTTTGCCGGAAAACCAGAATCAGAGAATTTTTTTTTTTTTTTATCGGAGAATTCTCGTTTTGTGGAAAACGGGAACTGGAGAATTCTCGTTCGGTGGAAAACCAGAATCGGAGAATTTTTTTTTTTATCGGAGAATTCTCGTTTTGTGGAAAACGGGAGTAGAGAATTCTCGTTTTGTGGAAAACCAGAATCGGAGAAATTTTTTTTTCTTTTTTTTTATCCGAGAATTCTCGTTTTGTGGAAACGGAGAATTCTCGTTTTGTGGAAAACGGGAACTGGAGAATTCTCGTTTTGTGAAAAACCAGAATCGGAGAGATTTTTTTTGTTTTTTTTTTTAACCCAGAATTCTCGTTTTATGGAAAACGGGAACTGGAGAATTCTCGTTTTGTGGAAAACCAGAATCGGAGAATTTTTTTTTTTTTTTACAACCCAGAATTCTCGTTTTGTGGAAAACGGGAACTGGAGAATTCTCGTTTGGTGGAAAACCAGAATCGGAGAATTTTTTTTTTTATCGGAGAATTCTCGTTTTGTAGAAAACGGGAACTGGAGAATTCTCGTTTTGTGGAAAACCAGAATGAGAGAATTTTTTTTTTTTTTCATCCGAGAATTCTCGTTTTGTGGAAACGGAGAATTCTCGTTTTGTGGAAAACGGGAACTGGAGATTTCTCGTTTTGTGAAAAACCGGAATCGGAGAATTTTTTTTTTTTTTTTAACCCAGAATTCTCGTTTTATGGAGAACGGGAACTGGAGAATTCTCGTTTTGCGGAAGACCAGAATCGGACAATTTTTTTTTTATTTTTTTTAAAACCCAGAATTCTCGTTTTGTGGAAAACGGGAACTGGAGAATTTTCGTTTGGTGGAAAACCAGAATCGGAGAATTTTTTTTTTTTTATCGGAGAATTCTCGTTTTGTGGAAAACGGGAACTGGAGAATTCTCGTTTTGTGGAAAACGGGAACTGGAGAATTCTCGTTTTGTGGAAAACCAGAATCGGAGAATTTTTTCTTTTTTTTTTTTATCCGAGAATTCTCGTTTTGTGGAAACGGAGAATGCTCGTTTTGTGGAAAACGGGAACTGGAGAATTCTCGTTTTGTGAAAAACCAGAATCGGAGGATTTTTTTTTTTTTAACCCAGAATTCTCGTTTTGTGGAAAACGGGAACTGGAGAATTCTCGTTTGGTGGAAAACCAGAATCGGAGAATTTTTTTTTTTTTATCGGAGAATTCTCGTTTTCTGGAAAACGGGAACTGGAGAATTCTCGTTTTGTGGAAAACCAGAATCGGAGAATTTTTTTTTTTTTATCCGAGAATTCTCGTTTTGTGGAAACGGAGAATTCTCGTTTTGTGGAAAACGGGAACTGGAGAATTCTCGTTTTGTGAAAAACCAGAATCGGAGAATTTTTTTTTTTTAACCCAGAATTCTCGTTTTATGGAAAACGGGAACTGGAGAATTCTTGTTTTGTGGAAAACCAGAATCGGACAATTTTTTTTTTTTTTAAACCCAGAATTTTCGTTTTGTGGAAAACGGGAACTGGAGAATTCTCGTTTGGTGAAAAACCAGAATCGGAGAATTTTTTTTTTTTTTATCGGAGAATTCTCGTTTTGTGGAAAACGGGAACTGGAGAATTCTCGTTTGGTGAAAAACCAGAATCGGAGAATTTTTTTTTTTTATCCGAGTTTTTTCGTTTTGTGGAAACGGAGAATTCTCGTTTTGTGGAAAACGGGAACTGGAGAATTCTCGTTTGATGAAAAACCAGAATCGGAGAATTTTTTTTTTTTTTAACCCAGAATTCTCGTTTTATGGAAAACGGGAACTGGAGAATTCTCGTTTTGTGGAAAACCAGAATCGGAGAATTCTCTTTTTCTGGAAAATCAGAATCCGAGAATTCTTGTTTTGTGGAAAACGCGAATTCCGAAATTTTAGAAAAACGAGAATTCTTGTTTTGTGGAAAACGAGAATTCGAGAATTCTCGTTTTGTGGAAAACCAGAATCAGAGAACTTTTTTTTTTTTTATCGGAGAATTCGTTTGCCGGAAAACCAGAATCAGAGAATTTTTTTTTTTTTTTTATCGGAGAATTCTCGTTTTGTGGAAAACGGGAACTGGAGAATTCTCGTTCGGTGGAAAACCAGAATCGGAGAATTTTTTTTTTTTTTTATCGGAGAATTCTCGTTTTGTGGAAAACGGGAACTGGAGAATTCTCGTTTTTTGGAAAACCAGAATCGGAGAATTATTTTTTATTTTTTTTTTATCCGAGAATTTTCGTTTTTTGGAAACGGAGAATTCTCGTTTTGTGGAAAACGGGAACTGGAGAATTCTCGTTTTGTGAAAAACCAGAATCGGAGAATTTTTTTTTTTTTAATTCCAGACTTCTCGTTTTATGGAAAACGGGAACTGGAGAATTCTCGTTTTGTGGAAAACCAGAATCGGAGAATTCATTTTTTTTTATCGGAGAACTCTCGTTTTGTGGAAAACGGGAACTGGAGAATTCTCGTTTTGTGGAAAACGGGAAATGGAGAATTCTCGTTTTGTGGAAAACCAGAATCGGAGAATTTTTTTTTTTTTTTTTATCCGAGAATTCTCGTTTTGTGGAAAACGGGAACTGGAGAATTCTCGTTTTGTGAAAAACCAGAATCGGAGAAATTTTTTTTTTTTTAACCCAGAATTCTCGTTTTATGGAAAACGGGAACTGGAGAATTCTTGTTTTGTGGAAAACGAGAATTCCAGAATCCTCGTTTTGTGGAAAACGAGAATTGAAGAAATCTCCTTTTGTCGAAAACGAGAATCCGAGATTTCTCGTTTTCTGGAGAACGCCAATCCGAGAATTCGCGTTTTGTGGAAAACGAGACTCCGAGAATTCGGGTTTTGTGGAAAACCAGAATCGGAGAATTCTCTTTTTTTGGAAAATCAGAATCCGAGAATTCTTGTTTTGTGGAAAAGGCGAATTTTGAAATTTTAGGAAAAAGAGAATTCTTGTTTTGTGGAAAACGAGAATTGGAGAAATCTCCCTTTGTCGAAAACGAGAATCCGAGATTTCTCGTTTTCTGGAGAACGCCAATCCGTGGAAAACGAGAATCGGACGATTTGTGGAAAACGAGAATCCGAGAATTTTCGTTTTGTCGAAAACCGGAATTCTCTTTTTGTGGAAAATGAGAATCCAAGAATTCCCAATTTGTGGAAAACCAGAATCGGAGAATTCTCTTTTTTTGGAAAATCAGAATCCGAGAATTCTTGTTTTGTGGAAAACGAGACTCCGAAAATTCTCGTTTTGTGGAAAACCAGAATTCCGAAATTTGTGGAAAACAAGAATTCTTGTTTTGTGGAAAACGAGACTCCCTGAATTCTCGTTTTTTCGAAACCGAGAGTTCTCGTTTTGTGGAAAACGAGAATCCGAGAATTCTCGTTTTGTGGAAAACCAGAATCGGAGACTTTTTTTTTTTATCCGAGAATTCTCGTTTTGTGGAAAACGGGAACCGGAGAATTCTCGTTTGGTGGAAAACCAGAATCGGAGAATTTTTTTTTTTTTATCGGAGAATTCTCGTTTTCTGGAAAACGGGAACTGGAGAATTCTCGTTTTGTGGAAAACCAGAATCGGAGATTTTTTTTTTTTATCCGAGAATTCTCGTTTTGTGGAAACGGAGAATTCTCGTTTTGTGGAAAACGGGAACTGGAGAATTCTCGTTTTGTGAAAAACCAGAATCGGAGAATTTTTTTTTTTTTTAACCCAGAATTCTCGTTTTATGGAAAACGGGAACTGGAGAATTCTTGTTTTGTGGAAAACCAGAATCGGACAATTTTTTTTTTAAACCCAGAATTCTCGTTTTGTGGAAAACGGGAACTGGAGAATTCTTGTTTGGTGGAAAACCAGAATCGGAGAATTTTTTTTTTTTTTTTATCGGAGAATTCTCGTTTTGTGGAAAACGGGAACTGGAGAATTCTCGTTTGGTGGAAAACCAGAATCGGAGAATTTTTTTTTTTTTATCCGAGAATTCTCGTTTTGTGGAAACGGAGAATGCTCGTTTTGTGGAAAACGGGAACTGGAGAATTCTCGTTTGATGAAAAACCAGAATCGGAGAATTTTTTTTTTTTTAACCCAGAATTCTCGTTTTATGGAAAACGGGAACTGGAGAATTCTCGTTTTGTGGAAAACCAGAATCGGAGAATTTTTTTTTTTTCTTAACCCAGAATTCTCGTTTTATCGAAAACGGGAACTGGAGAATTCTCGTTTTGTGGAAAACCAGAATCGGAGAATTTTTTTTTTTAAACCCAGAATTCTCGTTTTGTGGAAAATGGGAACTGGAGAATTCTCGTTTGGTGGAAAACCAGAATCGGAGAATTTTTTTTTTTTTTATCGGAGAATTCTCGTTTTGTCGAAAACGAGAACTGGAGAATTCTCGTTTTTTGGAAAACCAGAATCGGAGAATTATTTTTTTTTTATCCGAGAATTTTCGTTTTTTGGAAACGGAGAATTCTCGTTTTGTGGAAAACGGGAACTGGAGAATTCTCGTTTTGTGAAAAACCAGAATCGGAGAATTTTTTTTTTTTAATTCCAGACTTCTCGTTTTATGGAAAACGGGAACTGGAGAATTCTCGTTTTGTGGAAAACGGGAACTGGAGAATTCTCGTTTTGTGAAAAACCAGAATCGGAGAATTTTTTTTTTTTTTAACCCAGAATGCTCGTTTTATGGAAAACGGGAACTGGAGAATTCTCGTTTTGTGAAAAACGAGAATTCCAGAATCCTCGTTTTGTGGAAAACGAGAATTGAAGAAATCTCCTTTTGTCGAAAACGAGAATCCGAGATTTCTCGTTTTCTGGAGAACGCCAATCCGAGAATTCGCGTTTTGTGGAAAACGAGACTCCGAGAATTCTCGTTTTGTGGAAAACCAGAATCGGAGAATTCTCTTTTTTTGGAAAATCAGAATCCGAGAATTCTTGTTTTGTGGAAAAGGCGAATTTTGAAATTTTAGGAAAACGAGAATTCTCGTTTTGTGGAAAACGAGAATTCAAGAATTCTCGTTTTGTGGAAAACGAGAATTGGAGAAATCTCCTTTTGTCGAAAACGAGAATCCGAGATTTCTCGTTTTCTGGAGAACGCCAATCCGTGGAAAACGAGAATCGGACGATTTGTGGAAAACGAGAATCCGAGAATTTTCGTTTTGTCGAAAACCAGAATTCTCTTTTTGTGGAGAATGAGAATCCAAGAATTCCCAATTTGTGGAAAACGAGAATCCTTGAGTTCTCGTTTTGTGGAAAACGAGATTCCTTGAATTCACGTTTTGTGGAAAACGAGAATCCGAGAATTTGTGGAAAAACAGAATCCGTGATTCTCGTTTTGTGGAAAAGGAGAATTCTTATTTTGTGGAAAATGTGAATCCGTGAATTGTCATCTTGTGGAAAACGAGAATTCTCGTTTTGTGGAAACGGAGAATTCTCGTTTTGTGGAAAACGAGAATCGGAGAATTCGTGTTTTGTGGAAAACGAGAATCGGAGAATTGTCGTTTTGTGGAAAACGAGAATCGGAGAATTGTCGTTTTGTGGAAAACGAGAATCCGAGAATGCTCGTTTTTTGGAGAACGAGAATCGCAGAATTCTCGTTTTTTGGGAATCGAGAATCCTAGCATTCTCTTTTTGTGGAAAAGGAGAATCCGAGAATTCTTGTTTTGTCGAAAACGAGAATCCGAGAATTCCGGTTTTGTGGAAAACAAGAATCCGAGAATTCTCGTTTTTGGCAAACCGAGAATTCTGGTTTTGTGGAAAACGAGAATCGGAGAATCGTTGTTTTGGGGGAAACGAGAATTCGAGAGTTCTCGTTTTGTGGAAAACGAGAATCCCAGAATTCTCGTTTTTTTCGAAACCGAGAGTTCACGTTTTGTGGAAAACGAGAATCCGAGAATTCTCGTTTTGTGGAAAACCAGAATCGGAGAATTTTTTTTTTTTAACCCAGAATTCTCGTTTTTTTTTTATCTGAGAATTGTCGTTTTTCGGGTAACGGGAACTGGAGAATTCCTGTTTGGTGGAAAACCAGAATCGGAGAATTTTTTTTTTTATCCGAGAATTCTCGTTTTTTGGAAAATCAGAATCGGAGAATCTTTTTTTTTTGTTTTTTTTTTTATCCGAGAATTCTCGTTTCGTGGAAACGGAGAATTCTCGTTTTGTGGAAAACGGGAACTGGAGAATTCTCCTTTTGCGGAAAACCAGAATCGGAGAATTTTTTTCTTTTTTTTTTTTTTTAACCCAGAATTCTCGTTTTGTGGAAAACGGGAACTGGAGAATTCTCGTTTTGTCGAAAACCAGAATCGGAGAATTCTCTTTTTTTGGAAAATCAGAATCCGAGAATTCTTGTTTTGTGGAAAACGAGACTCCGAAAATTCTCGTTTTGTGGAAAACGAGAATTCCGAAATTTGTGGAAAACAAGAATTCTTGTTTTGTGGAAAACGAGGCTCCCTGAATTCTCGTTTTTTCCAAACCGAGAGTTCTCGTTTTGTGGAAAACGAGAATCCGAGAATTCTCGTTTTGTGGAAAACCAGAATCGGAGAATTTTTTTTTCTTTTTTATATCCGAGAATTCTCGTTTTGTGGAAAACGGGAACTGGAGAATTCTCGTTTGGTGGAAAACCAGAATCGGAGAATTTTTTTTTTTTTTATCGGAGAATTCTCGTTTTGTGGAAAACGGGAACTGGAGAATTCTCGTTTTGTGGAAAACCAGAATCGGAGAATTTTTTTTTTTTTAATCCGAGAATTCTCGTTTTGTGGAAACGGAAAATTCTCGTTTGGTGGAAAACGGGAACTGGAGAATTCTCGTTTTGTGAAAAACCAGAATCGGAGAATTTTTTTTTTTTTAACCCAGAATTCTCGTTTTATGGAAAACGGGAACTGGAGAATTCTCGTTTTGTGGAAAACCAGAATCGGAGAATTTTTTTTTTTTTTAAACCCAGAATTCTCGTTTTGTGGAAAACGGGAACTGGAGAATTCTTGTTTGGTGGAAAACCAGAATCGGAGAATTTTTTTTCTTTTTTTTTTTTTATCGGAGAATTCTCGTTTTGGGGAAAACGGGAACTGGAGAATTCTCGTTTTGTGGAAAACCAGAATCGGAGAATTTTTTTTTTTTTTTATCCGAGAATTCTCGTTTTGTGGAAACGGAGAATTCTCGTTTTGTGGAAAACGGGAACTCGAGAATTCTCGTTTGATGAAAAACCAGAATCGGAGAATTTTTTTTTTTAACCCAGAATTCTCGTTTTATGGAAAACGGGAACTGGAGAATTCTCGTTTTGTGGAAAACCAGAATCAGAGAATTCTCTTTTTTTGGAAAATCAGAATCTGAGAATTCTTGTTTTGTGGAAAACGCGAATTCCGAAATTTTAGGAAAACGAGAATTCTTGTTTTGTGGAAAACGAGAATTCGAGAATTCTCGTTTTGTGGAAAACGAGAATTGGGGAAATCTCCTTTTGTCGAAAACGAGAATGCGAGATTTCTCGTTTTCTGGAGAACGCCAATCCGAGAATTCGCGTTTTGTGAGAAACGAGACTCCGAGAATTCTCGTTTCGTGGAAAACGGGAACTGAAGAATTCTCGTTTGGTGGAAAACCAGAATCGGAGAATTTTTTTTTTTTTTATCGGAGAATTCTCGTTTTGTGGAAAACGGGAACTGGAGAATTCTCCTTTGGTGGAAAACCGGAATCGGAGAATTTTTTTATTTTATCGGAGAATTCTTGTTTTGTGGAAAACGGGAACTGGAGAATTCTCGTTTTGTGGAAAACGAGAATCGGAGAATTTTTTTTTTTTATCCGAGAATTCTCGTTTTGTGGAATCGGAAAATTCTCGTTTCGTGGAAAACGGGAACTGGAGAATTCTCGTTTTGTGAAAAACCAGAATCGGAGAATTTTTTTTTTTTAACCCAGAATTCTCGTTTTATGGAAAACGGGAACTGGAGAATTCTCGTTTTGTGGAAAACCAGAATCGGAGAATTTTTTTTTTTTTTTAAACCCAGAATTCTCGTTTTGTGGAAAACGGGAACTGGAGAATTCTTGTTTGGTGGAAAACCAGAATCGGAGAATTTTTTTTCTTTTTTTTTTTTTTTTATCGGAGAATTCTCGTTTTGTGGAAAACGGGAACTGGAGAATTCTCGTTTTGTGGAAAACCAGAATCGGAGAATTTTTTTTTATTATCCGAGAATTCTCGTTTTGTGGAAACGGAGAATTCTCGTTTTGTGGAAAACGGGAACTGGAGAATTCTCGTTTGATGAAAAACCAGAATCGGAGAATTTTTTTTTTTTATCGGAGAATTCTCGTTTTGTGGAAAACGGGAACTGGAGAATTCTCGTTTTGTGGAAAACGGGAACTGGAGAATTCTCCTTTGGTGGAAAACCAGAATCGGAGAATTTTTTTTTTTTATATCGGAGAATCCTCGTTTTGTGGAAAACGGGAACTGGAGAATTCTCGTTTTGTGGAAAACCAGAATCGGAGAATTTTTTTTTTTTTATCCGAGAATTCTCGTTTTGTGGAAACGGAGAATTCTCGTTTTGTGGAAAACGGGAACTGGAGAATTCTCGTTTTGCGAAAAACCAGAATCGGAGATTTTTTTTTTTTTAACCCAGAATTCTCGTTTTATGGAAAACGGGAACTGGAGAATTCTCGTTTTGTGGAAAACCAGAATCGGAGAATTCTCTTTTTTTGGAAAATCAGAATCCGAGAATTCTTGTTTTGTGGAAAACGCGAATTCCGAAATTTTAGGAAAACGAGAATTCTTGTTTTGTGGAAAACGAGAATTCGAGAATTCTCGTTTTGTGGAAAACGAGAATTCGAGAAATCTCCTTTTGTCGAAAACGAGAATCCGAGATTTCTCGTTTTCTGCACAACGCCAATCCGAGAATTCGCGTTTTGTGGAAAACGAGACTCCGAGAATTCTCGTTTTGTGGAAAACGGGAACTGGAGAATTATCGTTTGGTGGAAAACCAGAATCGGAGAATTTTTTTTTTTTATCGGAGAATTCTCGTTTTGTGGAAAACGGGAGTAGAGAATTCTCGTTTTGTGGAAAACCAGAATCGGAGAAAAAAAATTTTTTTATCCGAGAATTCTCGTTTTTTTTTTATCTGAGAATTGTCGTTTTTCGGAAAACGGGAACTGGAGAATTCCTGTTTGGTGGAAAACCAGAATCGGAGAATTTTTTTTTTTATCCGAGAATTCTCGTTTTTTTGGAAAATCAGAATCGGAGAATCTTTTTTTTTTGTTTTTTTTTTATCCGAGAATTCTTGTTTCGTGGAAACGGAGAATTCTCGTTTTGTGGAAAACGGGAACTGGAGAATTCTCGTTTTGCGGAAAACCAGAATCGGAGAATTTTTTTCTTTTTTTTTTTTTTTTAACCCAGAATTCTCGTTTTGCGGAAAACGGGAACTGGAGAATTCTCGTTTTGTGGAAAACCAGAATCGGAGAATTCTCTTTTTTTGGAAAATCAGAAGCCGAGAATTCTTGTTTTGTGGAAAACGAGACTCCGAAAATTCTCGTTTTGTGGAAAACGAGAATTCCGAAATTTGTGGAAAACAAGAATTCTTGTTTTGTGGAAAACGAGACTCCCTGAATTCTCGTTTTTTCGAAGGCGAGAGTTCTCGTTTTGTGGAAAACGAGAATCCGAGAATTCTCGTTTTGTGGAAAACCAGAATCGGAGAATTTTTTTTTTATCCGAGAATTCTCGTTTTGTGGAAAACGGGAACTGGAGAATTCTCGTTTGGTGGAAAACCAGAATCGGAGAATTTTTTTTTTTATCCGAGAATTCTTGTTTTGTGGAAACGGAAAATTCTCGTTTTGTGGAAAACGGGAACTGGAGAATTCTCGTTTTGTGAAAAACCAGAATCGGAGAATTTTTTTTTTTAACCCAGAATTCTCGTTTTGTGGAAAACGGGAACTGGAGAATTCTCGTTTGGTGGAAAACCAGAATCGGAGAATTTTTTTTTTTTGTTATCGGAGAATTCTCGTTTTGTGGAAAGCGGGAGTAGAGAATTCTCGTTTTGTGGAAAACCAGAATCGGAGAAATTTTTTTTTTTATCCGAGAATTCTCGTTTTTTTTTATCTGAGAATTGTCGTTTTTCGGAAAACGGGAACTGGAGAATTCCTGTTTGGTGGAAAACCAGAATCGGAGAATTTTTTTTTTTTATCCGAGAATTCTCTTTTTTTGGAAAATCAGAATCGGAGAATCTTTTTTTTTGTTTTTTTTTTTATCCGAGAATTCTCGTTTCGTGGAAACGGAGAATTCTCGTTTTGTGGAAAACGGGAACTGGAGAATTCTCGTTTTGAGGAAAACCAGAATCGGAGAATTTTTTTCCTTTTTTTTTTTTTTTAAACCCAGAATTCTCGTTTTGTGGAAAACGGGAACTGGAGAATTCTCGTTTTGTGGAAAACCAGAATCGGAGAATTTTTTTTTTTTCCCGAGAATTCTCGTTTTTTGGAAACGGAAAATTCTCGTTTTGTGGAAAACGGAAACTGGAGAATTCTCGTTTTGTGAAAAACCAGAATGGGAGAACTTTTTTTTTTTTAACCCAGAATTCTCGTTTTATGGAAAACGGGAACCGGAGAATTCTCGTTTTGTGGAAAACCAGAATCGGAGAATTTTTTTTTTTTATCGGAGAATTCTGGTTTTGTGGAAAACGGGAACTGGAGAATTCTCGTTTTGTGGAAAACCAGAATCGGAGAATTTTTTTTTTTTTATCCGAGAATTCTCGTTTTGTGGAAACGGAAAATTCTCGTTTTGTGGAAAACGGGAACTGGAGAATTCTCGTTTTGTGAAAAACCAGAATCGGAGAATTTTTTTTTTTGTTTAACCCAGAATTCTCGTTTTATGGAAAACGGGAACTGGAGAATTCTCGTTTTGTAGAAAACCAGAATCGGAGAATTTTCTTTTTTTTTTAAACCCAGAATTCTCGTTTTGTGGAAAACGGGAACTGGAGAATTCTTGTTTGGTGGAAAACCAGAATCGGAGAATTTTTTTTTTTTTATCGGAGAATTCTCGTTTTGTGGAAAACGGGAACTGGAGAATTCTCGTTTTGTGGAAAACCAGAATCGGGGAATTTTTTTTTTTTTTCATCCGAGAATTCTCGTTTTGTGGAAACGGAGAATTCTCGTTTTGTGGAAAACGGGAACTGGAGATGACTCGTTTGATGGAAAACCAGAATCGGAGAATTCTCTTTTTTTGGAAAATCAGAATCCGAGAATTCTTGTTTTGTGGAAAACGCGAATTCCGAAATTTTAGGAAAACGAGAATTCTTGTTTTGTGGAAAACGAGAATTCGAGAATTCTCGTTTTGTGGAAACCGAGAATTGGAGAAATCTCCTTTTGTCGAAAGCGAGAATGCGAGATTTCTCGTTTTCTGGAGAACGCCAATCCGAGAATTCGCGTTTTGTGGAAAACGAGACTCCGAGAATTCTCGTT
Organism: Eutreptiella sp. 'Long Island Sound 2002'; assembly: GCA_964036045.1. NCBI lineage: Eukaryota > Euglenozoa > Euglenophyceae > Eutreptiales > Eutreptiaceae > Eutreptiella > Eutreptiella sp. 'Long Island Sound 2002'. Next base: position 43,410,561 of record OZ038387.1, on the reverse strand, counting down.
TCGTGGAAAACGGGAACTGAAGAATTCTCGTTTGGTGGAAAACCAGAATCGGAGAATTTTTTTTTTTATCGGAGAATTCTCGTTTTGTGGAAAACGGGAACTGGAGAATTCTCGTTTTGTGGAAAACCAGAATCGGAGAAATTTTTTTTTTATCCGAGAATTCTCGTTTTTCGGAAACGGAGAATTCTCGTTTTGTGGAAAACGGGAAATGGAGAATTCTCGTTTTGTGAAAAACCAGAATCGGAGAATTTTTTTTTTTCTAACCCAGTATACTCGTTTAATGGAAAACGGGAACTGGAGAATTCTCGTTTTGTGGAAAACCAGAATCGGAGAATTTTTTTTTTTATCCGAGAATTCTCGTTTTGTGGAAAACGGGAACTGGAGAATTCTCGTTTGGTGGAAAACCAGAATCGGAGAATTTTTTTTTTTATCCGAGAATTCTTGTTTTGTGGAAACGGAAAATTCTCGTTTTGTGGAAAACGGGAACTGGAGAATTCTCGTTTTGTGAAAAACCAGAATCGGAGAATTTTTTTTTTTTAACCCAGAATTCTCGTTTTGTGGAAAACGGGAACTGGAGAATTCTCGTTTGGTGGAAAACCAGAATCGGAGAATTTTTTTTTTTTGTTATCGGAGAATTCTCGTTTTGTGGAAAGCGGGAGTAGAGAATTCTCGTTTTGTGGAAAACCAGAATCGGAGAAATTTTTTTTTATCCGAGAATTCTCGTTTTTTTTTATCTGAGAATTGTCGTTTTTCGGAAAACGGGAACTGGAGAATTCCTGTTTGGTGGAAAACCAGAATCGGAGAATTTTTTTTTTTATCCGAGAATTCTCTTTTTTTGGAAAATCAGAATCGGAGAATCTTTTTTTTTGTTTTTTTTTTATCCGAGAATTCTCGTTTTGTGGAAACGGAGAATTCTCGTTTTGTGGAAAACGGGAACTGGAGAATTCTCGTTTTGAGGAAAACCAGAATCGGAGAATTTTTTTCCTTTTTTTTTTTTTTTAAACCCAGAATTCTCGTTTTGTGGAAAACGGGAACTGGAGAATTCTCGTTTTGTGGAAAACCAGAATCGGAGAATTTTTTTTTTTCCCGAGAATTCTCGTTTTTTGGAAACGGAAAATTCTCGTTTTGTGGAAAACGGAAACTGGAGAATTCTCGTTTTGTGAAAAACCAGAATGGGAGAACTTTTTTTTTTTAACCCAGAATTCTCGTTTTATGGAAAACGGGAACCGGAGAATTCTCGTTTTGTGGAAAACCAGAATCGGAGAATTTTTTTTTTTTATCGGAGAATTCTGGTTTTGTGGAAAACGGGAACTGGAGAATTCTCGTTTTGTGGAAAACCAGAATCGAAGAATTTTTTTTTTTTTTTCCGAGAATTCTCGTTTTGTGGAAACGGAAAATTCTCGTTTTGTGGAAAACGGGAACTGGAGAATTCTCGTTTTGTGAAAAACCAGAATCGGAGAATTTTCTTTTTTTTTTAAACCCAGAATTCTCGTTTTGTGGAAAACGGGAACTGGAGAATTCTTGTTTGGTGGAAAACCAGAATCGGAGAATTTTTTTTTTTTTATCGGAGAATTCTCGTTTTGTGGAAAACCAGAATCGGGGAATTTTTTTTTTTTTCATCCGAGAATTCTCGTTTTGTGGAAACGGAGAATTCTCGTTTTGTGGAAAACGGGAACTGGAGAATTCTCGTTTGATGGAAAACCAGAATCGGAGAATTCTCTTTTTTTGGAAAATCAGAATCCGAGAATTCTTGTTTTGTGGAAAACGCGAATTCCAAAATTTTAGGAAAACGAGAATTCTTGTTTTGTGGAAAACGAGAATTCGAGAATTCTCGTTTTGTGGAAACCGAGAATTGGAGAAATCTCCTTTTGTCGAAAACGAGAATGCGAGATTTCTCGTTTTCTGGAGAACGCCAATCCGAGAATTCGCGTTTTGTGGAAAACGAGACTCCGAGAATTCTCGTTTCGTGGAAAACGGGAACTGAAGAATTCTCGTTTGGTGGAAAACCAGAATCGGAGAATTTTTTTTTTTTTATCGGAGAATTCTCGTTTTGTGGAAAACGGGAACTGGAGAATTCTCGTTTTGTGGAAAACCAGAATCGGAGAAATTTTTTTTTTATCCGAGAATTCTCGTTTTTCGGAAACGGAGAATTCTCGTTTTGTGGAAAACGGGAACTGGAGAATTCTCGTTTTGTGAAAAACCAGAATCGGAGAATTTTTTTTTTCTAACCCAGTATACTCGTTTTATGGAAAACGGGAACTGGAGAATTCTCGTTTTGTGGAAAACCAGAATCGGAGAATTTTTTTTTTTTTATCGGAGAATTCTCGTTTTGTGGAAAACGGGAACTGGAGAATTCTCGTTTTGTGGAAAACCAGAATCGGAGAATTTTTTTTTTTATCCGAGAATTCTCGTTTTGTGGAAACGGAGAATTCTCGTTTTCTGGAAAACGGGAACTGGAGAATTCTCGTTTTGGAAAAACCAGAATCGGAGAGTTTTTTTTTTTTAACCCAGAATTCTCGTTTTATGGAAAACGGGAACTGGAGAATTCTCGTTTGCTGGAAAACCAGAATCGGAGAATTTTTTTTTTTTTTATCGGAGAATTCTCGTTTTGTGGAAAACGGGAACTGGAGAATTCTCGTTTTGTGGAAAACCAGAATCGGAGAATTTTTTTTTTTTTATCGGAGAATTCTCGTTTTGTGGAAAACGGGAACTGGAGAATTCTCGTTTTGTGGAAAACCAGAATCGGAGAATTTTTTTTTTTTTTAAACCCAGAATTCTCGTTTTGTGGAAAACGGGAACTGGAGAATTCTCGTTTGGTGGAAAACCAGAATCGGAGAATTTTTTTTTTTTATCGGAGAATTCTCGTTTTGTGGAAAACGGGAACTGGAGAATTCTCGTTTTGTGGAAAACCAAAATTGGAGAATTTTTTTTTTTTATCGGAGAATTCTCGTTTTGTGGAAAACGGGAACTGGAGAATTCTCGTTTTGTGGATAAACCAGAATTGGAGAATTTTTTTTTTTATCCGAGATCTCCCGTTATTTTTTTTATCTGAGAATTGTCGTTTTTCGGAAAACGGGAACTGGAGAATTCCTGTTTGGTGGAAAACCAGAATCGGAGAATTTTTTTTTTTTATCCGAGAATTCTCGTTTTTTGGAAAATCAGAATCGGAGAACCTCTAGTTTTTTTGTTTTTTTTTTTATCCGAGAATTCTCGTTTCGTGGAAACGGAGAATTCTCGTTTTGAGGAAAACGGGAACTGGAGAATTCTCGTTTTGCGGAAAACCAGAATCGGAGAATTCTCTTTTTTTGGAAAATCAGAATCCGAGAATTCTTGTTTTGTGGAAAACGAGACTCCGAAAATTCTCGTTTTGTGGAAAACGAGAATTCCGAAATTTGTGGAAAACAAGAATTCTTGTTTTGTGGAAAACGAGACTCCCTGAATTCTCGTTTTTTCGAAACCGAGAGTTCTCGTTTTGTGGAAAACGAGAATCCGAGAATTCTCGTTTTGTGGAAAACCAGAAGCGGAGATTTTTTTTTTTTTGGGGGGAATTCTCGTTTTGTGGAAAACGGGAACTGGAGAATTCTCGTTTGGTGGAAAACCAGAATCGGAGATTTTTTTTTTTTTGGGGGGAATTCTCGTTTTGTGGAAAACGGGAACTGGAGAATTCTCGTTTTGTGGAAAACCAGAATCGGAGAATTCTCTTTTTTTGGAAAATCAGAATCCGAGAATTCTTGTTTTGTGGAAAACGAGACTCCAAAAATTCTCGTTTTGTGGAAAACGAGAATTCCGAAATTTGTGGAAAACAAGAATTCTTGTTTTGTGGAAAACGAGACTCCCTGAATTCTCGTTTTTTCGAAACCGAGAGTTCTCGTTTTGTGGAAAACGAGAATCCGAGAATTCTCGTTTTGTGGAAAACCAGAATCGGAGACTTTTTTTTTTTATGTGAGAAGTCTCGTTTTGTGGAAAACGGGAACTGGAGAATTCTCGTTTGGTGGAAAACCAGAATCGGAGAATTTTTTTTTTTATCGGAGAATTCTCGTTTTGTTGAAAACGGGGACTGGAGAATTCTCGTTTTGTGGAAAACCAGAATCGGAGAATTTTTTTTTTTTAATTTATCCGAGAATTCTCGTTTTGTGCAAACGGAAAATTCTCGTTTTGTGGAAAACGGGAACTGGAGAATTCTCGTTTTGTGAAAAACCAGAATCGGAGAATTTTTTTTTTTTAACCCAGAATTCTCGTTTTGTGGAAAACGGGAACTGGAGAATTCTTGTTTGGTGGAAAACCAGAATCGGAGAATTTTTTTTTTTTATCCGAGAATTCTCGTTTTTTGGAAAATCAGAATCGGAGAACCTCTAGTTTTTTTGTTTTTTTTTTTTATCCGAGAATTCTCGTTTCGTGGAAACGGAGAATTCTCGTTTTGAGGAAAACGGGAACTGGAGAATTCTCGTTTTGCGGAAAACCAGAATCGGAGAATTCTCTTTTTTTGGAAAATCAGAATCCGAGAATTCTTGTTTTGTGGAAAACGAGACTCCGAAAATTCTCGTTTTGTGGAAAACGAGAATTCCGAAATTTGTGGAAAACAAGAATTCTTGTTTTGTGGAAAACGAGACTCCCTGAATTCTCGTTTTTTCGAAACCGAGAGTTCTCGTTTTGTGGAAAACGAGAATCCGAGAATTCTCGTTTTGTGGAAAACCAGAAGCGGAGACTTTTTTTTTTTTTTATGTGAGAATTCTCGTTTTGTGGAAAACGGGAACTGGAGAATTCTCGTTTGGTGGAAAACCAGAATCGGAGATTTTTTTTTTTTTTGGGGGAATTCTCGTTTTGTGGAAAACGGGAACTGGAGAATTCTCGTTTTGTGGAAAACCAGAATCGGAGAATTCTCTTTTTTTGGAAAATCAGAATCCGAGAATTCTTGTTTTGTGGAAAACGAGACTCCAAAAATTCTCGTTTTGTGGAAAACGAGAATTCCGAAATTTGTGGAAAACAAGAATTCTTGTTTTGTGGAAAACGAGACTCCCTGAATTCTCGTTTTTTCGAAACCGAGAGTTCTCGTTTTGTGGAAAACGAGAATCCGAGAATTCTCGTTTTGTGGAAAACCAGAATCGGAGACTTTTTTTTTTTATGTGAGAATTCTCGTTTTGTGGAAAACGGGAACTGGAGAATTCTCGTTTGGTGGAAAACCAGAATCGGAGAATTTTTTTTTTTATCGGAGAATTCTCGTTTTGTTGAAAACGGGGACTGGAGAATTCTCGTTTTGTGGAAAACCAGAATCGGAGAATTTTTTTTTTTTAATTTATCCGAGAATTCTCGTTTTGTGCAAACGGAAAATTCTCGTTTTGTGGAAAACGGGAACTGGAGAATTCTCGTTTTGTGAAAAACCAGAATCGGAGAATTTTTTTTTTTAACCCAGAATTCTCGTTTTGTGGAAAACGGGAACTGGAGAATTCTTGTTTGGTGGAAAACCAGAATCGGAGAATTTTTTTTTTTTTTTAGCGGAGAATTCTCGTTTTGTGGAAAACCGGAACTGGAGAATTCTCGTTTTGGGGAAAACCAGAATCGGAGAATTTTTTTTTTTTATCCGAGAATTCTCGTTTTGTGGAAACGGAGAATTCTCGTTTTGTGGAAAACGGGAACTGGAGAATTCTCGTTTGATGAAAAACCAGAATCGGAGAATTTTTTTTTTTTTTAACCCAGAATTCTCGTTTTATACAAAACGGGAACTGGAGAATTCTCGTTTTGTGGAAAACCAGAATCGGAGAATTCTCTTTTTTTGGAAAATCAGAATCCGAGAATTCTTGTTTTGTGGAAAACGCGAATTCCGAAATTTTAGGAAAACGAGAATTCTTGTTTTGTGGAAAACGAGAATTCGAGAATTCTCGTTTTGTGGAAAACGAGAATTGGAGAAATCTCCTTTTGTCGAAAACGAGAATGCGAGATTTCTCGTTTTCTGGAGAACGCCAATCCGAGAATTCGCGTTTTGTGGAAAACGAGACTCCGAGAATTCTCGTTTCGTGGAAAACGGGAACTGGAGAATTCTCGTTTGGTGGAAAACCAGAATCGGAGAATTTTTTTTTTTTTATCGGAGAATTCTCGTTTTGTGGAAAACGGGAACTGGAAAATTCTCGTTTGGTGGAAAACCAGAATCAGAGAATTTTTTTTTTTTATCGGAGAATTCTCGTTTTGTGGAAAACGGGAGTAGAGAATTCTCGTTTTGTGGAAAACCAGAATCGGAGAAATTTTTTTTTCTTTTTTTTTATCCGAGAATTCTCGTTTTATGGAAACGGAGAATTCTCGTTTTGTGGAAAACGGGAACTGGAGAATTCTCGTTTCGTGAAAAACCAGAATCGGAGATTTTTTTTTTGTTTTTTTTCTTAACCCAGAATTCTCGTTTTATGGAAAACGGGAACTGGAGAATTCTCGTTTTGTGGAAAACCAGAATCGGAGAATTTTTTTTTTTTTTACAACCCAGAATTCTCGTTTTGTGGAAAACGGAAACTGGAGAATTCTCGTTTGGTGGAAAAGCAGAATCGGAGAATTTTTTTTTTTTTTATCGGAGAATTCTCGTTTTGTGGAAAACGGGAACTGGAGAATTCTCGTTTGGTGGAAAACCAGAATCGGAGAGTTTTTTTTTTTTTTTTTTCATCCGAGAATTCTCGTTTTGTGGAAACGGAGAATTCTTGTTTTGTGGAAAACGGGAACTGGAGAATTCTCGTTTTGTGAAAAACCAGAATCGGAGAATTTTTTTTCTTTTTTTTTAACCCAGAATTCTCGTTTTATGGAAAACGGGAACTAGAGAATTCTCGTTTTGTGGAAAACCAGAATCGGAGAATTTTTTTTTTTTTATCGGAGAATTCTCGTTTTGTGGAAAACGGGAACTGGAGAATTCTCGTTTTGTGGAAAACCAGAATCGGAGAATTTTTTTTTGTTTTTTATCCGAGAATTCTCGTTTTGTGGAAAACGGGAACTGGAGAATTCTCGTTTTGTGAAAAACCAGAATCGGAGAATTCTTTTTTTTTTTTTATCCGAGAATTCTCGTTTTGTGGAAACGGAGAATTCTCGTTTTGTGGAAAACGGGAACTGGAGAATTCTCGTTTTGTGAAAAACCAGAATCGGAGGATTTTTTTTTTTTTTATCGGAGAATTCTCGTTTTGTGGAAAACGGGAACTGGAGAATTCTCGTTTTGTGGAAAACCAGAATCGGAGAATTTTTTTTTTCTTTTTTTATCCGAGAATTCCCGTTTTGTGGAAACGGAGAATTCTCGTTTTGTGGAAGACAGGAACTGGAGAATTCTCGTTTGGTGAAAAACCAGAATCGGAGAATTTTTTTTTTTTTTAACCCAGAATTCTCGTTTTATGGAAAACGGGAACTGGAGAATTCTCGTTTTGTGGAAAACCAGAATCGGAGAATTCTCTTTTTTTGGAAAATCAGAATCCGACAATTCTCGTTTGGCGGAAATTGAGACTTGGAGAATTCTCGTTTTGTGGAAAACGGGAACTGGAGAATTCTCGTTTTGCGGAAAACCAGAATCGGACAATTTTTTTTTTTTTTAAACCCAGAATTCTCGTTTTGTGGAAAACGGAAACTGGAGAATTCTCGTTTGGTGGAAAAGCAGAATCGGAGAATTTTTTTTTTTTTATCGGAGAATTCTCGTTTTGTGGAAAACGGGAACTGGAGAATTCTCGTTTGGTGGAAAACCAGAATCGGAGAAATTTTTTTTTTTTTTTATCGGAGAATTCTCGTTTTGTGGAAAGCGGGAACTGGAGAATTCTCGTTTGGTGGAAAACCAGAATCGGAGAGTTTTTTTTTTTTTTTTCATCCGAGAATTCTCGTTTTGTGGAAACGGAGAATTCTTGTTTTGTGGAAAACGGGAACTGGAGAATTCTCGTTTTGTGAAAAACCAGAATCGGAGAATTTTTTTTTCTTTTTTTTTAACCCAGAATTCTCGTTTTATGGAAAACGGGAACTAGAGAATTCTCGTTTTGTGGAAAACCCGAATCGGAGAAATTTTTTTTTTTTTATCGGAGAATTCTCGTTTTGTGGAAAACGGGAACTGGAGAATTCTCGTTTTGTGAAAAACCAGAATCGGAGAATTCTTTTTTTTTTTTTTATCCGAGAATTCTCGTTTTGTGGAAACGGAGAATTCTCGTTTTGTGGAAAACGGGAACTGGAGAATTCTCGTTTTGTGAAAAACCAGAATCGGAGGATTTTTTTTTTTTTATCGGAGAATTCTCGTTTTGTGGAAAACGGGAACTGGAGAATTCTCGTTTTGTGGAAAACCAGAATCGGAGAATTTTTTTTTCTTTTTTTATCCGAGAATTCCCGTTTTGTGGAAACGGAGAATTCTCGTTTTGTGGAAGACAGGAACTGGAGAATTCTCGTTTTGTGAAAAACCAGAATCGGAGAATTTTTTTTTTTTTAACCCAGAATTCTCGTTTTATGGAAAACGGGAACTGGAGAATTCTCGTTTTGTGGAAAACCAGAATCGGAGAATTCTCTTTTTTTGGAAAATCAGAATCCGACAAGTCTCGTTTGGCGGAAATTGAGACTTGGAGAATTCTCGTTTTGTGGAAAACGGGAACTGGAGATTTCTCGTTTTGTGAAAAACCGGAATCGGAGAATTTTTTTTTTTAACCCAGAATTCTCGTTTTATGGAAAACGGGAACTGGAGAATTCTCGTTTTGCGGAAAACCAGAATCGGACAATTTTTTTTTTTAAACCCAGAATTCTCGTTTTGTGGAAAACGGAAACTGGAGAATTCTCGTTTGGTGGAAAAGCAGAATCGGAGAATTTTTTTTTTTTATCGGAGAATTCTCGTTTTGTGGAAAACGGGAACTGGAGAATTCTCGTTTGGTGGAAAACCAGAATCGGAGAAATTTTTTTTATTTTTTTATCGGAGAATTCTCGTTTTGTGGAAAGCGGGAACTGGAGAATTCTCGTTTGGTGGAAAACCAGAATCGGAGAGTTTTTTTTTTTTTTTTCATCCGAGAATTCTCGTTTTGTGGAAACGGAGAATTCTTGTTTTGTGGAAAACGGGAACTGGAGAATTCTCGTTTTGTGAAAAACCAGAATCGGAGAATTTTTTTTTCTTTTTTTTTAACCCAGAAATCTCGTTTTATGGAAAATGGGAACTAGAGAATTCTCGTTTTGTGGAAAACCAGAATCGGAGAATTTTTTTTTTTTTTTATCGGAGAATTCTCGTTTTGTGGAAAACGGGAACTGGAGAATTCTCGTTTTGTGGAAAACCAGAATCGGAGAATTTTTTTTTGTTTTTTATCCGAGAATTCTCGTTTTGTGGAAAACGGGAACTGGAGAATTCTCGTTTTGTGAAAAACCAGAATCGGAGAATTCTTTTTTTTTTTTTATCCGAGAATTCTCGTTTTGTGGAAACGGAGAATTCTCGTTTTGTGGAAAACGGGAACTGGAGAATTCTCGTTTTGTGAAAAACCAGAATCGGAGGATTTTTTTTTTTTTTTATCGGAGAATTCTCGTTTTGTGGAAAACGGGAACTGGAGAATTCTCGTTTTGTGGAAAACCAGAATCGGAGAATTTTTTTTTTCTTTTTTTATCCGAGAATTCCCGTTTTGTGGAAACGGAGAATTCTCGTTTTGTGGAAGACAGGAACTGGAGAATTCTCGTTTTGTGAAAAACCAGAATCGGAGAATTTTTTTTTTTTTAACCCAGAATTCTCGTTTTATGGAAAACGGGAACTGGAGAATTCTCGTTTTGTGGAAAACCAGAATCGGAGAATTCTCTTTTTTTGGAAAATCAGAATCCGACAATTCTCGTTTGGCGGAAATTGAGACTCGGAGAATTCTGGTTTTGTGGAAAACGCGAAATCCGAGATTTGTGGAAAACGAGAATTCTTGTTTTGTGGAAAACGAGAATTCGAGAATTCTCATTTTGTGGAAAACGAGAATTGGAGAAATCTCCTTTTGTCGAAAACAAGAATCCGAGATTTCTCGTTTTCTGGAGAACGCCAATCCGAGAATTCGCGTTTTGTGGAACACGAGACTCCGAGAATTTTTTTTTTTTCTATCGGAGAATTCTCGTTTTGTGGAAAACGGGAACTGGAGCATTCTCTTTTGGTGGAAAACCAGAATCGGAGAATTTTTTTTTTTTTTATCGGAGAATTCTCGTTTTGTGGAAAACGGGAACTGGAGAATTCTCGTTTGGTGGAAAACCAGAATCGGAGAATTTTTTTTTTTTATCGGAGAATTCTCGTTTTGTGGAAAACGGGAACTGGAGAATTCTCGTTTGGTGGAAAAGCAGAATCGGAGAATTTTTTTTTTTATCCGAGAATTCTCGTTTTGTGGAAACGGAGAATTCTCGTTTTGTGGAAAACGGGAACTGGAGAATTCTCGTTTTGTGAAACACCAGAATCGGAGAATTTTTTTTTTTTTAACTCAGAATTCTCGTTTTATGGAAAACAGGAACTGGAGAATTCTCGTTTTGTGGAAAACCAGAATCGGAGAATTTTTTTTTTTTTAACCCAGAATTCTCGTTTTGTGGAAAACGGGAACTGGAGAATTCTCGTTTGGTGGAAAACCAGAATCGGGGGATTTTTTTTTTTTTATCGGAGAATTCTCGTTTTGTGGAAAACGGGAACTGGAGAATTCTCGTTTTGTGGAAAACCAGAATCGGAGAATTTTTTTTTTTTTTATCGGAGAATTCTCGTTTTTTGGAAAACGGGAACTGGAGAATTCTCGTTTTGTGGAAAACCAGAATCGGAGAATTTTTTTTTTATCCGAGAATTCCCGTTTTGTGGAAACGGAGAATTCTCGTTTTGTGGAAAACGGGAACTGGAGAATTCTCGTTTTGTGAAAAACCAGAATCGGAGATTTTTTTTTTTTTTAACCCAGAATTCTCGTTTTATGGAAAAGGGGAACTGGAGAATTCTCGTTTTGTGGAAAACCAGAATCGGAGAATTTTTTTTTCTTTTTTTTAAACCCAGAATTCTCGTTTTGTGGAAAACGGGAACTGGAGAATTCTCGTTTTGTGGAAAACCAGAATCGGAGAATTTTTTTTTTTTAAACCCAGAATTCTCGTTTTGTGGAAAACGGGAACTGGACAATTCTCGTTTGGTGGAAAACCAGAATCGGAGAATTTTTTTTTTTTTATCGGAGAATTCTCGTTTTGTGGAAAACGGGAACTGCAGAATTCTCGTTTTGTGGAAAACCAGAATCGGAGAATTTTTTTTTTTTTTTATCCGAGAATTCTTGTTTTGTGGAAACGGAGAATTCTCGTTTTGTGGAAAACGGGAACTGGAGAATTCTCGTTTTGTGAAAAACCAGAATCGGAGAATTTTTTTTTTTTTTTAAAACCCAGAATTCTCGTTTTGTGGAAAACGGGAACTGGAGAATTCTCGTTGAGTGGAAAACCAGAATCTGAGAATTTTTTTTTTTTATCAGAGAAATCTCGTTTTGTGGAAAACGGGAACTGGAGAATTCTCGTTTTGTGGAAAACCAGAATCGGAGAACTTTTTTTTTTTTATCGGAGAATTCTCGTTTTATGGAAAACGGGAACTGGAGAATTCTCGTTTTGTGGAAAACCGGAATCGGAGAATTCTCTTTTTTTGGAAAATCAGAATCCGACAATTCTCGTTTGGCGCAAAACGAGACTCGGAGAATTCTGGTTTTGTGGAAAACGCGAATTCCGAAATTTGTGGAAAACGAGAATTCCTGTTTTGTGGAAAACGAGAATTCGAGAATTCTCATTTTGTGGAAAACGAGAATTGGAGAAATCTCCTTTTGTCGAAAACGAGAATCCGAGATTTCTCGTTTTCTGGAGAACGCCAATCCGAGAACTCGCGTTTTGTGGAAAACGAGACTCCGAGAATTCTCGTTTTGTGGAAAACCAGAATCGGAGATTTTTTTTTTCTTTCTATCGGAGAATTCTCGTTTTGTGGAAAACGGGAACTGGAGCATTCTCGTTTGGTGGAAAACCAGAATCGGAGAAATTTTTTTTTTTTATCGGAGAATTCTCGTTTTGTGGAAAACGGGAACTGGAGAATTCTCGTTTTGTGGAAAACCAGAATCGGAGAATTTTTTTTTCTTTTTTTCATCCGAGAATTCTCGTTTTGTGGAAACGGAGAATTCTCGTTTTTTGGAAAACGGGAACTAGAGAATTCTCGTTTTGTGAAAAACCAGAATCGGAGAATTTCTTTTTTTCTTTTTTTTTTAACTCAGAATTCTCGTTTTATAGAAAACGGGAACTGGAGAATTCTCGTTTTGTGGAAAACCAGAATCGGAGAATTTTTTATTTTTTTTTTTTAAACCCAGAATTCTCGTTTTGTGGAAAACGGGAACTGGAGAATTCTCGTTTTGTGGAAAACCAGAATCGGAGAATTCTCTTTTTTGAGAAAATCAGAATCCGACAATTCTCGTTTGGCGGAAAACGAGACTCGGAGAATTCTGGTTTTGTGGAAAACGCGAATTCCGAAATTTGTGGAAAACGAGAATTCCTGTTTTGTGGAAAACGAGAATTCGAGAATTCTCATTTTGTGGAAAACGAGAATTGGAGAAATCTCCTTTTGTCGAAAACGAGAATCCGAGATTTCTCGTTTTCTGGAGAACGCCAATCCGAGAATTCGCGTTTTGTGGAAAACGAGACTCCGAGAATTCTCGTTTTGTGGAAAACCAGAATCGGAGAATTTTTTTTTTTTCCTATCGGAGACTTCTCGTTTTTTGGAAAACGGGAACTGGAGAATTCTCGTATTGTGGAAAACCAGAATCGGAGAATTTTTTTTTTTTTATCGGAGAATTCTCGTTTTGTGGAAAACGGGAACTGGAGAATTCTCGTATTGTGGAAAACCAGAATCGGAGAATTTTTTTTTTTTTTATCGGAGAATTCTCGTTTGGTGGAAAACCAGAATCGGAGAATTTTTTTTTCTTTTTTTTATCCGAGAATTCTCGTTTTGTGGAAACGGAGAATTCTCGTTTTGTGGAAAACGGGAACTAGAGAATTCTCGCTTTGTGAAAAACCAGAATCGGAGAATTTCTTTTTTTCTTTTTTTTTTAACTCAGAATTCTCGTTTTATGGAAAACGGGAACTGGAGAATTCTCGTTTTGTGGAAAACCAGAATCGGAGAATTTTTCATTTTTTTTTTTTTAAACCCAGAATTCTCGTTTTGTGGAAAACGGGAACTGGAGAATTCTCGTTTGGTGGAAAACCAGAATCGGAGAATTTTTTTTTTTTATCGGAGAATTCTCGTTTTGTGGAAAACGGGAACTGGAGAATTCTCGTTTTGTGGAAAACCAGAATCGGAGAATTTTTTTTTTTTTATCGGAGAATTCGCGTTTTTTGGAAAACGGGAACTGGAGAATTCTCGTTTTGTGGAAAACCAGAATCGGAGAATTTTTTTTTTTATCCGAGAATTCTCGTTTTGTGGAAACGGAGAATTCTCGTTTTGTGGAAAACGGGAACTGGAGAATTCTCGTTTTGTGAAAAACCAGAATCGGATTTTTTTTTTTTTCAAACCCAGAATTCTCGTTTTGTGGAAAACGGGAACTGGAGAATTCTCGTTTTGTGAAAAACCAGAATCGGAGAATTTTTATTTTTTTTTAAACCCAGAATTCTCGTTTTGTGGAAAACGGGAACTGGAGAATTCTCGTTTGGTGGAAAACCAGAATCGGAGAATTTTTTTCTTTTTTTTATCGGAGAATTCTCGTTTTGTGGAAAACGGGAACTGGAGAATTCTCGTTTTGTGGAAAACCAGAATCGGAGAATTTTTTTTTTTATTGGAGAATTCTCGTTTTTTGGAAAACGGCAACTGGAGAATTCTCTTTTTATGGAAAACCAGAATGGGAGAATTTTTTTTTTTATCCGAGAATTACCGTTTTGTGGAAACGGAGAATTCTCGTTTTGTGGAAAACGGGAACTGGAGAATTCTCGTTTTGTGAAAAACCAGAATCGGAGAATTTTTTTTTTTCAACCCAGAATTCTCGTTTTATGGAAAACGGGAACTGGAGAATTCTCGTTTTGTGGAAAACCAGAATCGGAGAATTCTCTTTTTTTGGAAAATCAGAATCCGACAATTCTCGTTTGGCGGAAAACGAGACTCGGAGAATTCTGGTTTTGTGGAAAACGCGAATTCCGAAATTTGTGGAAAATGAGAATTCTTGTTTTGTGGAAAACGAGAATTCGAGAATTCTCATTTTGTGGAAAACGAGAATTGGAGAAATCTCCTTTTGTCGAAAACGAGAATCCGAGATTTCTCGTTTTCTGGAGAACGCCAATCCGAGAATTCGCGTTTTGTGGAAAACGAGACTCCGAGAATTCTCGTTTTGTGGAAAACCAGAATCGGAGAATTTTTTTTTTTCTATCGGAGAATTCTCGTTTTTTGGAAAACGGGAACTGGAGCATTCTCGTTTGGTGGAAAACCAGAATCGGAGAATTTTTTTTTTTTATCGGAGAATTCTCGTTTTGTGGAAAACGGGAACTGGAGAATTCTCGTTTGGTGGAAAACCAGAATCGGAGAATTTTTTTTTTTTTATCGGAGAATTCTCGTTTTCTGGAAAACGGGAACTGGAGAATTCTCGTTTTGTGGAAAACCAGAATCGGAGAATTTTTTTTTCTTTTTTTTATCCGAGAATTCTCGTTTTGTGGAAACGGAGAATTCTCGTTTTGTGGAAACCGGGAACTGGAGAATTCTCGTTTTGTGAAAAACGAGAATCGGAGAATTTTTTTTTTTTTAACTCAGAATTCTCGTTTTATGGAAAACGGGAACTGGAGAATTCTCGTTTTGTGGAAAACCAGAATCGGAGAATTTTTTTTTTTTCAACCCCGAATTCTCGTTTTATGGAAAACGGGAACTGGAGAATTCTCGTTTTGTGGAAAACCAGAATCGGAGAATTCTCTTTTTTTGGAAAATCAGAATCCGACAATTCTCGTTTGGCGGAAAACGAGACTCGGAGAATTCTGGTTTTGTGGAAAACGCGAATTCCGAAATTTGTGCAAAACGAGAATTCTTGTTTTGTGGAAAACGAGAATTGGAGAATTCTCATTTTGTGGAAAACGAGAATTGGAGAAATATCCTTTTGTCGAAAACGAGAATCCGAGATTTCTCGTTTTCTGGAGAACGCCAATCCGAGAATTCGCGTTTTGTGGAAAACGAGACTCCGAGAATTCTCGTTTTGTGGAAAACCAGAATCGGAGAATTTTTTTTTCTTTTTTTTCTATCGGAGAATTCTCGTTTTGTGGAAAACGGGAACGGGAGCATTCTCGTTTGGTGGAAAACCAGAATCGGAGAATTTTTTTTTCTTTTTTGATCGGAGAATTCTCGTTTTGTGGAAAACGGGAACTGGAGAATTCTCGTTTGGTGGGAAACCAGAATCGGAGAATTTTTTTTTTTATCGGAGAATTCTCGTTTTCTGGAAAACGGGAACTGGAGAATTCTCGTTTTGTGGAAAACCAGAATCGGAGAATTTTTTTTTTCTTTTATTTATCCGAAAATTCTCGTTTTGTGGAAACGGAGAATTCTGGTTTTGTGGAAACCGGGAACTGGAGAATTCTCGTTTTGTGAAAAACCAGAATCGGAGAATTTTTTTTTTTTAACTCAGAATTCTCGTTTTATGGAAAACGGGAACTGGAGAATTCTCGTTTTGTGGAAAACCAGAATCGGATAATTTTTTTCTTTTTTTTTTTTTTAAACCCAGAATTCTCGTTTTGTGGAAAACGGGAACTGAAGAATTCTGGCGGAAAACCAGAATCGGAGAATTTTTTTTTTTTATCGGAGAATTCTCGTTTTGTGGAAAACGGGAACTGGAGAATTCTCGTTTTGTGGAAAACCAGCATCGGAGAATTTTTTTTTTTTTTATCGGAGAATTCTCGTTTTTTGGAAAACGGGAACTGGAGAATTCTCGTTTTGTGGAAAAGCAGAATCGGAGAATTTTTTTTTTTTATCCGAGAATTCCCGTTTTGTGGAAACGGAGAATTCTCGTTTTGTGGAAAACGGGAACTGGAGAATTCTCGTTTTGTGAAAAACCAGAATCGGAGAATTTTTTTTTCTCCTTTTTTAACCCAGAATTCTCGTTTTATGGAAAACGGGAACTGGAGAATTCTTGTTTTGTGGAAAACCAGAATCGGAGAATTTTTTTTTTTTTTAAACCCAGAATTCTCGTTTTGTCGAAAGCGGGAACTGGAGAATTCTCGTTTTGTGGAAAACCAGAATCGGAGAATTTTTTTTTTTTTAAACCAAGAAATCTCGTTTTGTGGAAAACGGGAACTGGAGAATTCTCGTTTTGTGGAAAACCAGAATCGGAGAATTTTTTTTTTCTTTTATTTATCCGAAAATTCTCGTTTTGTGGAAACGGAGAATTCTGGTTTTGTGGAAACCGGGAACTGGAGAATTCTCGTTTTGTGAAAAACCAGAATCGGAGAATTTTTTTTTTTTAACTCAGAATTCTCGTTTTATGGAAAACGGGAACTGGAGAATTCTCGTTTTGTGGAAAACCAGAATCGGATAATTTTTTTCTTTTTTTTTTTTTTAAACCCAGAATTCTCGTTTTGTGGAAAACGGGAACTGAAGAATTCTGGCGGAAAACCAGAATCGGAGAATTTTTTTTTTTTATCGGAGAATTCTCGTTTTGTGGAAAACGGGAACTGGAGAATTCTCGTTTTGTGGAAAACCAGCATCGGAGAATTTTTTTTTTTTTTATCGGAGAATTCTCGTTTTTTGGAAAACGGGAACTGGAGAATTCTCGTTTTGTGGAAAAGCAGAATCGGAGAATTTTTTTTTTTTATCCGAGAATTCCCGTTTTGTGGAAACGGAGAATTCTCGTTTTGTGGAAAACGGGAACTGGAGAATTCTCGTTTTGTGAAAAACCAGAATCGGAGAATTTTTTTTTCTCCTTTTTTAACCCAGAATTCTCGTTTTATGGAAAACGGGAACTGGAGAATTCTTGTTTTGTGGAAAACCAGAATCGGAGAATTTTTTTTTTTTTTAAACCCAGAATTCTCGTTTTGTCGAAAGCGGGAACTGGAGAATTCTCGTTTTGTGGAAAACCAGAATCGGAGAATTTTTTTTTTTTTAAACCAAGAAATCTCGTTTTGTGGAAAACGGGAACTGGAGAATTCTCGTTTGGTGGAAAACCAGAATAGGAGAATTTTTTTTGTTTTTTTTTTTTATCGGAGAATTCTCGTTTTGTGGAAAACGGGAACTGGAGAATTCTCGTTTTGGGGAAAACCAGAATCAGAGAATTTTTTTTTTTTTCATCCGAGAATTCTCGTTTTCTGGAAACAGAGAATTCTCGTTTTGTGGAAAACGGGAACTGGAGGATTCTCGTTTTGTGGAAAACCAGAATCAGAGAATTTTTTTTTCTTTTTTTATCCGAGAATTCTTGTTTTGTGGAAACGGAGAATTCTCGTTTTGTGGAAAACGGGAACTGGAGAATTCTCGTTTTGTGAAAAACCAGAATCGGAGAATTTTTTTTTTTAACCCAGAATTCTCGTTTTATGGAAAACGGGAACTGGAGAATCCTCGTTTTGTGTGAAACCAGAATCGGAGAATTTTTTTTTTTATCCGAGAATTCCCGTTTTGTGGAAACGGAGAATTATCGTTTTGTGGAAAACGGGAACTGGAGAATTCTCGTTTTGTGAAAAACCAGAATCGGTGAAAAATTTTTTTTTAACCCAGAATTCTCGTTTTATGGAAAACGGGAACTGGAGAATTCTCGTTTTGTGGAAAACCAGAATCGGAGAATTTTTTTTTTTTTTAAACCCAGAATTCTCGTTTTGTGGAAAACGGGAACTGGAGAATTCTCGTTTGGTGGAAAACCAGAATCGGAGAATTTTTTTTTTTTTTCATCGGAGAATTCTCGTTTTGTGGAAAACGGGAACTGGAGAATTCTCGTTTTGTGGAAAACCAGAATCAGAGAATTATTTTTTATTTTTTTTTTATCCGAGAATTTTCGTTTTTTGGAAACGGACAATTCTCGTTTTGTGGAAAACGGGAACTGGAGAATTCTCGTCTTGTGAAAAACCAGAATCGGAGAATTTTTTTTTTTTTGAACCCAGAATTCTCGTGTTATGGAAAACGGGAACTGGAGAATTCTCCTTTTGTGGAAAACCAGGATCGGAGAAATTTTTTTTTTTTTTATCGGAGAATTCTCGTTTTGTGGAAAACGGGAACTGGAGAATTCTCGTTTTGTGGAAAACCAGAGTCGGAGAATTTTTGTTATTTTTTTTTTATCCGAGAATTCTCGTTTTGTGGAAAACGGGAACTGGAGAATTCTCGTTTTGTGAAAAACCAGAATCGGAGAATTTTTTTTTTAACCCAGAATTCTCGTTTTATGGAAAACGGGAACTGGAGAATTCTTGTTTTGTGGAAAACGAGAATTCCAGAATCCTCGTTTTGTGGAAAACGAGAATTGGAGAAATCTCCTTTTGTCGAAAACGAGAATCCGAGATTTCTCGTTTTCTGGAGAACGCCAATCCGAGAATTCGCGTTTTGTGGAAAACGAGACTCCGAGAATTCTCGTTTTGTGGAAAACCAGAATCGGAGAATTCTCTTTTTTTGGAAAATCAGAATCCGAGAATTCTTGTTTTGCGGAAAAGGCGAAATTTCGAAATTTTAGGAAAACGAGAATTCTTGTTTTGTGGAAAACGAGAATTCGAGTTTTCTCGTTTTGTGGAAAACGAGAATTGGAGAAATCTCCTTTTGTCGAAAACGAGAATCCGAGATTTCGTGTTTTCTGGAGAACGCCAATCCGAGATTTCGCGTTTTGTGGAAAACGACACTCCGAGAATTCTCGTTTTGTGGAAAACGGGAACTGGAGAATTCTCGTTTTGTGGAAAACCAGAATCGGAGAATTTTTTTTTTTATCCGAGAATTCTCGTTTTGTGGAAAACGGGAACTGGAGAATTCTCGTTTGGTGGAAAACCAGAATCAGAGAATTTTTTTTTTTTATCGGAGAATTCTCGTTTTGTGGAAAACGGGAACTGGAGAATTCTCGTTTTGTGGAAAACCAGAATCGGAGAATTTTTTTTTTTATCCGAGAATTCTCGTTTTGTGGAAACGGAGAATTCGCGTTTTGTGGAAAACGGGAACTGGAGAATTCTCGTTTTGTGAAAAACCAGAATCGGAGAATTTCTTTTTTTTTTTAACCCGGAATTCTCGTTTTATGGAAGACGGGAACTGGAGAATTCTCGTTTGGTGGAAAACCAGAATCGGAGAATTTTTTTTTTTTTCTTAAACCCAGAATTCTCGTTTTGTGGAAAACGGGAACTGGAGAATTCTCGTTTTGTGGAAAACGGGAACTGGAGAATTCTCGTTTTGTGGAAAACCAGAATCGGAGAATTTTTTTTTTTATCGGAGAACTCTTGTTTTGTGGAAACGGAGAATTCTCGTTTTGTGGAAAACGGGAACTGCAGAATTCTCGTTTTGTGAAAAACCAGAATCGGAGAATTTTTTTTTTTAACCCAGAATTCTCGTTTTATTTGTGGAAAACGAGAATCCGAGAATTCCCGTTTTGTGGAGAACGAGAATTCCTTTTGTGCAAAACGAGAATCGGAGAATTCTCGTTTTGAGGAAAACGACAATTTGAGAATTCTTGTTTTGTGGAGAGCAAGAATCCCAGAATTCTCGTTTTTTTTCGAAACCGAGAATTCTTGTTTTGTGGGAAACGAGAATCCGAGAATTTTTATTTTGTGGAAAACGAGAATTCTCGTTTTGTGGAAAACGAGAATCGGAGAATTCTCGGTTTGTGGAAAACCAGAATCAGAGAATTCTCTTTTTTTGGAAAATCAGAATCCGAGAATTCTCGTTTTGTGGAAAACGAGACTCCAAGAATTCTCGTTTTGTGGAAAACCAGAATCCGGAAATTTGTCGAAAACAAGAATTCTCGTTTTGTGGAAAACGAGAATCGGAGAAATCTTGTTTTGTGGAAAACGAGAATGTCGAAATTTGTGGAAAACGAGAATTCCCGTTTTGTGGAAAACGAGAATCCGAGAATTCTCGTTTTTTGGAAAACGAGAATCCGAGAATTCTCCTTTGGTGGAAAACGGGAACTGGAGTAAGTAAGTAGGGGGGGCCGCGTCCGCAGCCTCATCTGACTCCTCCTTCTTTGTTTTACATGGTGGCCGCCATTGGCGGGAAGGAGTGCTCTCCACCATCAGTTCCCCTGGCGACCCCTGTCTCACCTCACGGCCGAGAACTTCAACCAGGTTCCCTTGGGGCATGACCGGTGGTAGGCTGCCTTCAGTCGCTGCCCTCACGGTTTCAGCTCCTTCCGGTCACCCTTTGAAGGATCCCCCGGCCTTCCCCCCCTAGCACAGCCTATTGGGCGCCTGCAGGCGGGTTTCCTGTGGATAGCCCTCGCCGACAGCGGAGCATTTCTCTCTGTCAAACACATTCCACCTCTCCCCATCCCTCACGGGCTGGAGTACCCACTCGGCTCCCGGATGCACTTGGTTATCGTCCATCCACGGCTGCAGGCCAGGGGGCGACCCTTTCCACGTTCCCCCTGGTCCCGCTCACGCGTGAACCTACGTGTACTCAGGCCATTGACCCGGGGATCTCAATGTCAACCCTCACCACTGCGGACACCTCACGGCCGTCCCGGAGTTCAGGACATTTTCCCGACTTCCCGTGGCCAGGTTCCCCATGGTTGGCCCATGGTTCACCACTCCATGGCGACTGGTTTCCCAATCCCATGGGGCTGTTGCTTGGCGCTTTCGGCCTCCCTACCCTTCCCATGTCCCATTCCCCGTTGCCTCATCCCGGCACCGGCCCGTTCTCATGGACTCCCTACCCCTTCAGCCCGTTGTGCGGCCCTAGCCACACGCCCTTCCCCGCCCCGTCCCCTTGTCCCTGCATCCCGTGTTTATACTCCGGCGGGTCGCCTGCTACCCTGTGGCGCTGGCCCACTGGGGCCTCTTCCTTCCAGAGACCGTTTCGTGCGCCTAGCACGGGTCGCTCCCTTCCCGCCCCCGTCCCTCTTCCTTGTGCCGCGGCCCTGGCCTAATCCCCCGGGCTGTCTTGCGGCCCCATCCCATCCCTCATCCCGTGTTTATACCCCACCGGGCCGCCAGCAACCCCGTGGCGCGGGCCCACTGGTTCCTCATCCATCCAGGGACCGTTTCGTGCGCCTAGCACGGGTCGCTCCCCTCTCTCCCCCGCCCCTCTCTCCCGTGCCGTCTCCCTAGCTGTCCTAGTCACCTGGGGCCGTCGCGTGGCCCTAGCCACTTGTCCTTTTCTGTCCCGCCTCCTTGTGGTGCTGCGGGGGGTTGTCCGCGTTTGTTTCCCCCCCCTTGTTTTTTTGGCGCTTTTTTTTTTATCCGAGAATTCTCGTTTTGTCGAAAACGGGAACTGGAATCTCGTTTTGTGGAAAACCAGAATTGGAGAAATTTTTTTTTATCTGAGAAATCTCGTTTTGTGGAAAACGGGAACTGGAGAATTCTCGTTTTGTGGAAAACCACAATCGGAGAACCTTTTTTTTTTATCCGAGAATTCTTGTTTTGTGGAAACGGAGAATTCTCCTTTTGTGGAAAACGGGAACTGGAGAATTCTCGTTTTGTGGAAAACCAGAATCGGAGAATTTTTTTATTTTTTTTTATCCGAGAATTCTCGTTTTGTGGAAAACGGGAACTGGAGAATTCTCGTTTTGTGGAAAACCAGAATCGGAGAATTCTCTTTTTTTGGAAAATCAGAATCGGAGAACTCTCGTTTTGTACAAAACGAGACTCTGAGATTTCTCGTTTTGTGGAAAACGACAATTCCGAAATTTGTGGAAAACGAGAATTCTTGTTTTGTGGAAAACGAGAATTCGAGACTTCTCATTTTGTGGAAAACGAGAATTGGAGAAATCTCGTTTTGTCGAAAACGAGAATCCGACATTTCTCGTTCTCTGGAGAATGCGAATCCGAGAATTCGCGTTTTGTGGAAAACGAGACTCCGAGAATTCTCGTTTTGTGGAAAACGAGAATAAGAGAATTCTCGTTTTTTGGTCAACGAGAATCCAAGAATTTTCTTTTTGCGGAAAGCGAGAATGCGAGAATTGTCGTTTCGTGGAAAACGAGAATCCGAGAATTCTCGCTTTGTGGAAAACGAGAATCCGAGAATTCTCGTTTTGTCAAAAAAAACGAGAATCCCCATTTTTTTTTTAGAAGAGAATTCTCGTTTTGTGGAAAACGGGAACTGGAGAATTCTTGTTTTGTGGAAAACCAGAATCGGAGATTTTTTTTTTTTTATCCGAGAATTCTCGTTTTGTGGAAACGGAGAATTCTCGTTTTGTGGAAAACGGGAAATGGAGAATTCTCTTTTGGTGAAAAACCAGAATCGGAGAATTTCTTTTTTTTTTAAACCCGGAATTCTCGTTTTATGGAAGACGGGAACTGGAGAATTCTCGTTTGGTGGAAAACCAGAATCGGAGAATTTTTTTTTTTCTTAAACCCAGAATTCTCGTTTTGTGGAAAACGGGAACTGGAGAATTCTCGTTTTGTGGAAAACGGGAACTGGAGAATTCTCGTTTTGTGGAAAACCAGAATCGGAGAATTTTTTTTTTTTATCGGAGAATTCTTGTTTTGTGGAAACGGAGAATTCTCGTTTTGTGGAAAACGGGAACTGGAGAATTCTCGTTTTGTGAAAAACCAGAATCGGAGAATTTTTTTTTTTTAACTCAGAATTCTCGTTTTATTTGTGGAAAACGAGAATCCGAGAATTCCCGTTTTGTGGAGAACGAGAATTCCTTTTGTGCAAAACGAGAATCGGAGAATTCTCGTTTTGAGGAAAACGACAATTTGAGAATTCTTGTTTTGTGGAAAACAAGAATCCCAGAATTCTCGTTTTTTTTCGAAACCGAGAATTCTTGTTTTGTGGGAAACGAGAATCCGAGAATTTTTATTTTGTGGAAAACGGGAATTCTCGTTTTGTGGAAAACGAGAATCGGAGAATTCTCGGTTTGTGGAAAACCGGAATCAGAGAATTCTCTTTTTTTGGAAAATCAGAATCCGAGAATTCTCGTTTTGTGGAAAACGAGACTCCAAGAATTCTCGTTTTGTGGAAAACCAGAATCCGGAAATTTGTCGAAAACAAGAATTCTCGTTTTGTGGAAAACGAGAATCGGAGAAATCTTGTTTTGTGGAAAACGAGAATGTCGAAATTTGTGGAAAACGAGAATTCCCGTTTTGTGGAAAACGAGAATCCGAGAATTCTCGTTTTTTGGAAAACGAGAATCCGAGAATTCTCCTTTGGTGGAAAACGGGAACTGGAGTAAGTAAGTAAGGGCGGCCGCGTCCGCAGCCTCATCTGACTCCTCCTTCTTTGTTTTACATGGTGGCCGCCATTGGCGGGAAGGAGTGCTCTCCACCATCAGTTCCCCTGGCGACCCCTGTCTCACCTCACGGCCGAGAACTTCAACCAGGTTCCCTTGGGGCATGACCGGTGGTAGGCTGCCTTCAGTCGCTGCCCTCACGGTTTCAGCTCCTTCCGGTCACCCTTTGAAGGATCCCCCGGCCTTCCCCCCCTAGCACAGCCTATTGGGCGCCTGCAGGCGGGTTTCCTGTGGATAGCCCTCGCCGACAGCGGAGCATTTCTCTCTGTCAAACACATTCCACCTCTCCCCATCCCTCACGGGCCGGAGTACCCACTCGGCTCCCGGATGCACTTGGTTATCGTCCATCCACGGCTGCAGGCCAGGGGGCGACCCTTTCCACGTTCCCCCTGGTCCCGCTCACGCGTGAACCTACGTGTACTCAGGCCATTGACCCGGGGATCTCAATGTCAACCCTCACCACTGCGGACACCTCACGGCCGTCCCGGAGTTCAGGACATTTTCCCGACTTCCCGTGGCCAGGTTCCCCATGGTTGGCCCATGGTTCACCACTCCATTTCGACTGGTTTCCCAATCCCATGGGGCTGTTGCTTGGCGCTTTCGGCCTCCCTACCCTTCCCATGTCCCATTCCCCGTTGCCTCATCCCGGCACCGGCCCGTTCCCATGGACTCCCTACCCCTTCAGCCCGTTGTGCGGCCCTAGCCACACGCCCTTCCCCGCCCCGTCCCCTTGTCCCTGCATCCCGTGTTTATACTCCGGCGGGTCGCCTGCTACCCTGTGGCGCTGGCCCACTGGGGCCTCTTCCTTCCAGAGACCGTTTCGTGCGCCTAGCACGGGTCGCT
This sequence comes from Eutreptiella sp. 'Long Island Sound 2002', assembly GCA_964036045.1. Classification (NCBI taxonomy): domain Eukaryota; phylum Euglenozoa; class Euglenophyceae; order Eutreptiales; family Eutreptiaceae; genus Eutreptiella; species Eutreptiella sp. 'Long Island Sound 2002'. The sequence goes on along the minus strand of OZ038387.1, from coordinate 43,386,451 downwards.
CCCTTGCCGCCCCCGTCCCTCTTCCTTGTGCCGTGGCCCTGGCCTAATCCCCCGGGCTGTCTTGCGGCCCCATCCCATCCCTCATCCCGTGTTTATACCCCACCGGGCCGCCAGCAACCCCGTGGCGCGGGCCCACTGGTTCCTCATCCATCCAGGGACCGTTTCGTGCGCCTAGCACGGGTCGCTCCCCTCTCTCCCCCGCCCCTCTCTCCCGTGCCGTCTCCCTAGCTGTCCTAGTCACCTGGGGCCGTCGCGTGGCCCTAGCCACTTGTCCTTTTCTGTCCCGCCTCCTTGTGGTGCTGCGGGGGGTTGTCCGCGTTTGTTTCCCCCCCCTTGTTTTTTTGGCGCTTTTTTTTTTATCCGAGAATTCTCGTTTTGTCGAAAACGGGAACTGGAATCTCGTTTTGTGGAAAACCAGAATTGGAGAAATTTTTTTTTTATCTGAGAAATCTCGTTTTGTGGAAAACGGGAACTGGAGAATTCTCGTTTTGTGGAAAACCACAATCGGAGAACCTTTTTTTTTTATCCGAGAATTCTTGTTTTGTGGAAACGGAGAATTCTCCTTTTGTGGAAAACGGGAACTGGAGAATTCTCGTTTTGTGGAAAACCAGAATCGGAGAATTTTGTTATTTTTTTTTATCCGAGAATTCTCGTTTTGTGGAAAGCGGGAACTGGAGAATTCTCGTTTTGTGGAAAACCAGAATCGGAGAATTCTCTTTTTTTGGAAAATCAGAATCGGAGAACTCTCGTTTTGTACAAAACGAGACTCTGAGATTTCTCGTTTTGTGGAAAACGACAATTCCGAAATTTGTGGAATACGAGAATTCTTGTTTTGTGGAAAACGAGAATTCGAGACTTCTCATTTTGTGGAAAACGAGAATTGGAGAAATCTCGTTTTGTCGAAAACGGGAATCCGACATTTCTCGTTTTCTGGAGAATGCGAATCCGAGAATTCGCGTTTTGTGGAAAACGAGACTCCGAGAATTCTCGTTTTGTGGAAAACGAGAATAAGAGAATTCTCGTTTTTTGGTCAACGAGAATCCGAGAATTTTCTTTTTGCGGAAAGCGAGAATGCGAGAATTGTCGTTTCGTGGAAAACGAGAATCCGAGAATTCTCGCTTTGTGGAAAACGAGAATCCGAGAATTCTCGTTTTGTCAAAAAAAACGAGAATCCCCATTTTTTTTTATCAAAGAATTCTCGTTTTGTGGAAAACGGGAACTGGAGAATTCTTGTTTTGTGGAAAACCAGAATCGGAGATTTTTTTTTTTTATCCGAGAATTCTCGTTTTGTGGAAACGGAGAATTCTCGTTTTGGGGAAAACGGGAACTGGAGAATTCTCGTTTTGTGGAAAACCAGAATCGGAGAATTGTTTTTTTTTTTATCCGAGAATTCTCCTTTTGTGGAAAACGGGAACTGGAGAATTCTCGTTTTGTGGAAAACCAGAATCGGAGGATTCTCGTTTTGTGGAAAACGAGACTCCGAGAATTCTCGTTTTGTGGAAAACGAGAATTCCGAAATTTGTGGAAAAGGAGAATTCTTCTTTTGTGGAAAACGAGAATAAGAGAATTCTCGTTTTGTGGTCAACGAGAATCCGAGAATTCTTTTTTTGTGGAAAACGAGAATCCGAGAATTCTCGTTTTGTGGAAAACGAGAATCCGCATTTTTTTTTTCATCCGAGAATTCCCGTTTTGTGGAAATCGGGAACTGGAATCTCTTTTTGTGGAAAACCAGAATCGGATAATTTTTTTGTTTTTTTTTTATCCGAGAATTCTCGTTTGGTGGAAAACGGGAACTGGAGAATTCTCGTTTTGTGGAAAACCAGAATCGGAGAGTTCTCTTTTTTTGGAAAATCAGAATCCGAGAATTCTCGTTTTGTGGAAAACGAGACTCCGACAATTCTCGTTTTGTGGAAAACGAGAATTCCGAAATTTGTCGAAAACGAGAATTCTTGTTTTGTGGAAAACGAGAATTCGAGAATTCTCGTTTTGTGGAAAACGAGAATTGGAGAAATCTCGTTTTGTCGAAAAAGAGAATCCGAGATTTCTCGTTTTCTGGAGAACGCGAATCCGAGAATTCGCGTTTTGTGGAAAACGAGACTCCGAGAATTCTCGTTTTGTGGAAAACGAGAATTCAAGAATTCTCGTTTTGTGGAAAATGAGAATTCCGAAATTTGTGGAAAACGAGAATTCAAGAATTCTCGTTTTGTGGAAAATCAGAATGAGAGAATTCTCGTTTTGTGGTCAACGAGAAGACCAGAATTTTCTTTTTGCGGAAAGCGAGAATGCGAGAATTGTCGTTTCGTGGAAAACGAGAATCCAAGAATTCTCGTTTCGTGGAAAACGAGAATCCGAGAATTCTCGTTTTGTGGAAAACGAGAATCCGAGAATTCTCGTTTTGTGGAAAACGAGAATCCCCCCCCCCCCCTTTTTTTTTATCCCGGGAACTGGAGATCTCTCGTTTTGTGGAAAACCAGAATCGGAGAATCTTTTTTTTTCCATCCGAGAATTCTCGTTTTGTGGAAAACGGGAACTGGAGAATTCTCGTTTTGTGGAAAACCAGAATCGGAGAATTTTTTTTTTTATTTTTTTTTATCCGAGAATTCTCGTTTTGTGGAAAACGGGAACTGGAGAATTCTCGTTTTGTGGAAAACCAGAATCGGAGAATTTTTTTTTGTATCCGAGAATTCTCGTTTTTTGGAAACGGAGAATTCTGGTTTTGTGGAAAACGGGAACTGGAGAACTCTCGTTTTGTGGAAAACGAGAATCGGAGAATTTTTTTTTTATCCGAGAATTCTCGTTTTGTGGAAAGCGGGAACTGGAGAATTCTCGTTTTGTGGAAAACCAGAATCGGAGAATTCTCTTTTTTTGGAAAATAGGAATCCGAGAATTCTCGTTTTGTGGAAAACGAGACTCCGAGAATTCTCGTTTTGTGGAAAACGAGAATTCCGAAATTTGTGGAAAGCGAGAATTCTTGTTTTGTGGAAAACGAGAATTCGAGAATTCTCATTTTGTGGAAAACGAGAATTGGAGAAATCTCGTTTTGTCGAAAACGAGAATCCGACATTTCTCGTTTTCTGGAGAATGCGAATCCGAGAATTCGCGTTTTGTGGAAAACGAGACTCCGAGAATTCTCGTTTTGTGGAAAACGAGAATAAGAGAATTCTCGTTTTTTGGTCAACGAGAATCCGAGAATTTTCTTTTTGCGGAAAGCGAGAATGCGAGAATTGTCGTTTCGTGGAAAACGAGAATCCGAGAATTCTCGCTTTGTGGAAAACGAGAATCCGAGAATTCTCGTTTTGTCAAAAAAAACGAGAATCCCCATTTTTTTTTTATCAGAGAATTCTCGTTTTGTGGAAAACGGGAACTGGAGAATTCTTGTTTTGTGGAAAACCAGAATCGGAGATTTTTTTTTTTTATCCGAGAATTCTCGTTTTGTGGAAACGGAGAATTCTCGTTTTGTGGAAAACGGGAACTGGAGAAATCTCGTTTTGTGGAAAACCAGAATCGGAATTTTTTTTTTTTATCGGAGAATTCTCGTTTTGGGGAAAACGGGAACTGGAGAATTCTCGTTTTGTGGAAAACCAGAATCGGAGAATTGTTTTTTTTTTTATCCGAGAATTCTCCTTTTGTGGAAAACGGGAACTGGAGAATTCTCGTTTTGTGGAAAACCAGAATCGCAGAATTCTCTTTTTTTGGAAAATCAGAATCCGAGGATTCTCGTTTTGTGGAAAACGAGACTCCGAGAATTCTCGTTTTGTGGAAAACGAGAATTCCGAAATTTGTGGAAAAGGAGAATTCTTGTTTTGTGGAAAACGAGAATAAGAGAATTCTCGTTTTGTGGTCAACGCGAATCCGAGAATTCTCGTTTTGTGGAAAACGAGAATCCGAGAATTCTCGTTTTGTGGAAAACGAGAATCCGCATTTTTTTTTTATCCGAGAATTCCCGTTTTGTGGAAAACGGGAACTGGAATCTCTTTTTGTGGAAAACCAGAATCGGAGAATTTTTTTGTTTTTTTTTTATCCGAGAATTCTCGTTTGGTGGAAAACGGGAACTGGAGAATTCTCGTTTTGTGGAAAACCAGAATCGGAGAGTTCTCTTTTTTTGGAAAATCAGAATCCGAGAATTCTCGTTTTGTGGAAAACGAGACTCCGACAATTCTCGTTTTGTGGAAAACGAGAATTCCGAAATTTGTCGAAAACGAGAATTCTTGTTTTGTGGAAAACGAGAATTCGAGAATTCTCGTTTTGTGGAAAACGAGAATTGGAGAAATCTCGTTTTGTCGAAAAAGAGAATCCGAGATTTCTCGTTTTCTGGAGAACGCGAATCCGAGAATTCGCGTTTTGTGAAAAACGAGACTCCGAGAATTCTCGTTTTGTGGAAAACGAGAATTCAAGAATTCTCGTTTTGTGGAAAATGAGAATTCCGAAATTTGTCGAAAACGAGAATCCGAGATTTCTGGTTTTCTGGAGAACGCGAATCCGAGAATTCGCGTTTTGTGGAAAACGAGACTCCGAGAATTCTCGTTTTGTGGAAAACGAGAATTCAAGAATTCTCGTTTTGTGGAAAATCAGAATAAGAGAATTCTCGTTTTGTGGTCAACGAGAAGACCAGAATTTTCTTTTTGCGGAAAGCGAGAATGCGAGAATTGTCGTTTCGTGGAAAACGAGAATCTAAGAATTCTCGTTTCGTGGAAAACGAGAATCCGAGAATTGTCGTTTTGTGGAAAACGAGAATCCGAGAATTCTCGTTTTGTGGAAAACGAGAATCCCCCCCCCCCTTTTTTTTTATCCGAGAATTCCCGTTTTGTGGAAAACGGGAACTGGAGATCTCTCGTTTTGTGGAAAACCAGAATCGGAGAATCTTTTTTTTTTTTTCATCCGAGAATTCTCGTTTTGTGGAAAACGGGAACTGGAGAATTCTCGTTTTGTGGAAAACCAGAATCGGAGAATTTTTTTTTAATTTTTTTTTATCCGAGAATTCTCGTTTTGTGGAAAACGGGAACTGGAGAATTCTCGTTTTGTGGAAAACCAGAATCGGAGAATTTTTGTTTTTTTATCCGAGAATTCTCGTTTTTTGGAAACGGAGAATTCTCGTTTTGTGGAAAACGGGAACTGGAGAACTCTCGTTTTGTGGAAAACCAGAATCGGAGAATTTTTTTTTTTATCCGGGAATTCTCGTTTTGTGGAAAACGGGAACTGGAGAATTCTCGTTTTGTGGAAAACCAGAATCGGAGAATTCTCTTTTTTTGGAAAATCAGAATCCGAGAATTCTCGTTTTGTGGAAAACGAGACTCCGAGAATTCTCGTTTTGTGGAAAACGAGAATTCCGAAATTTGTGGAAAACGAGAATTCTTGTTTTGTGGAAAACGAGAATTCGAGAATTCTCGTTTTGTGGAAAACGAGAATTGGAGAATTCTCGTTTTGCCGAAAACGAGAAATGGAGAAATCTCGTTTTGTCGAAAACGAGAATCCGAGATTTCTGGTTTTCTGGAGAACGCGCATCCGAGAATTCGCGTTTTGTGGAAAACGAGACTCCGAGAATTCTCGTTTTGTGGAAAACGAGAATTCAAGAATTCTCGTTTTGTGGAAAATCAGAATAAGAGAATTCTCGTTTTGTGGTCAACGAGAATCCGAGAATTTTCTTTTTGCGGAAAGCGAGAATGCGAGAATTTTCGTTTCGTGGAACACGAGAATCCTAGAATTCTCGTCTTGTGGAAAACGAGAATCCGAGAATTCTCGTTTTGTGGAAAACGAGAATCCCCATTTTTTTTTTTATCCGAGAATTCTCGTTTTGTGGAAAACGGGAACTAGAGAATTCTCGTTTTGTGGAAAACCAGAATCGGAGATTTTTTTTCCTTTTTTTATCCGAGAATTCTCGTTTTGTGGAAAACGGGAACTGGAGAATTCTCGTTTTTTGGAAAACCAGAATCGGAGAATTTTTTTTTTTTCCATCCGAGAATTCTCGTTTTGTGGAAAACGGGAATTGGAGAATTCTCGTTTTGTGGAATACAGAATCGGACAATTATTTTTTTTTTATCCGAGAATTCTCGTTTTGTAGAAAACGGGAACTGGAGAATTCTCGTTTTGTGGAAAACCAGAATCGGAGAATTCTCTTTTTTTGGAAAATCAGAATCCGAGAATTCTCGTTTTGTGGAAAACGAGACTCCGAGAATTCTCGTTTTGTGGAAAACGAGAATTCCGAAATTTGTGGAAAACGAGAATTCTTGTTTTGTGGAAAACGAGAATTCGAGAATTCTCGTTTTGTGGAAAACGAGAATTGGAGAAATCTCGTTTTGTCGAAAACGAGAAATGGAGAAATCTCGTTTTGTCGAAAACGAGAATCCGAGATTTCTGGTTTTCTGGAGAACGCGCATCCGAGAATTCGCGTTTTGTGGAAAACGAGACTCCGAGAATTCTCGTTTTGTGGAAAACGAGAATTCAAGAATTCTCGTTTTGTGGAAAATCAGAATAAGAGAATTCTCGTTTTGTGGTCAACGAGAATCCGAGAATTTTCTTTTTGCGGAAAGCGAGAATGCGAGAATTTTCGTTTCGTGGAACACGAGAATCCTAGAATTCTCGTCTTGTGGAAAACGAGAATCCGAGAATTCTCGTTTTGTGGAAAACGAGAATCCCCATTTTTTTTTTTATCCGAGAATTCTCGTTTTGTGGAAAACGGGAACTAGAGAATTCTCGTTTTGTGGAAAACCAGAATCGGAGATTTTTTTTCCTTTTTTTATCCGAGAATTCTCGTTTTGTGGAAAACGGGAACTGGAGAATTCTCGTTTTTTGGAAAACCAGAATCGGAGAATTTTTTTTTTTTCCATCCGAGAATTCTCGTTTTGTGGAAAACGGGAATTGGAGAATTCTCGTTTTGTGGAATACAGAATCGGACAATTATTTTTTTTTTATCCGAGAATTCTCGTTTTGTAGAAAACGGGAACTGGAGAATTCTCGTTTTGTGGAAAACCAGAATCGGAGAATTCTCTTTTTTTGGAAAATCAGAATCCGAGAATTCTCGTTTTGTGGAAAACGAGACTCCGAGAATTCTCGTTTTGTGGAAAACGAGAATTCCGAAATTTGTGGAAAACGAGAATTCTTGTTTTGTGGAAAACGAGAATTCGAGAATTCTCGTTTTGTGGAAAACGAGAATTGGAGAAATCTCGTTTTGTCGAAAACGAGAATCCGAGATTTCTCGTTTTCTGGAGAACGCGAATCCGAGAATTCGCGTTTTGTGGAAAACGAGACTCCGAGAATTCTCGTTTTGTGGAAAACGAGAATTCAAGAATTCTCGTTTTGTGGAAAATGAGAATAAGAGAATTCTCGTTTTGTGGTCAACGAGAATCCGAGAATTTTCTTTTTGCGGAAAGCGAGAATGCGAGAATTGTCGTTTCGTGGAACACGAGAATCCGAGAATTCTCGTCTTGTGGAAAACGAGAATCCGAGAATTCTCGTTTTGTGGAAAACGAAAATCCCCATTTTTTTTTTATCCGAGAATTCTCTTTTTGTGGAAAACGGGAACTGGAGATCTCTCGTTTTGTGGAAAACCAGAATCGGAGAATTTTTTTTTCTTTTTTTATCCGAGAATTTTCGTTTTGTGGAAAACGGGAACTGGAGAATTCTCATTTTGTGGAAAACCAGAATCGGAGAATTTTTTTTTTTCTCTCGGTGCGCGGCAGGGTGGTGGTGGTGCGCGGGTGGGTGGTGGTGGTGCGCGGGCGGGTGGTGGTGGTGCGCGGGTGGGTGGTGGTGGTGCGCGGGTGGGTGGTGGTGGTGCGCGGGTTGTTGGTGGTGGTGCGCGGGTGGGTGGTGGTGGTGTGGGGTGGGTGGCGGTGGTGCGCGGCTGGGGGGTGGTGGTGCGCGGGTGGGTGGTGGTGGTGCGCGGGTTGTTGGTGGTAGCGCGCAAGTGGGTGGTGGTGGTGCGCGGGTGGGTGTTGGTGGTGCGCGGGTGGGTGGTGGTGCTGCGCGGGTGGGTGGTGGTGGTGCGCGGGTGGGTGGTGGTGGTTCGCGGGTGGGTGGTGGTGCTGCGCGGGTGGGTGGTGGTGGTGCGCGGGTGGGTGGTGGTGGTGCGCGGGTGGGTGGTGGTGGTGCGCGGGTGGGTGGTGCTGGTGCGCGGGTGGGTGGTGGTGGTGCGCGGGTGGGTGGTGGTGGTTCGCGGGTGGGTGGTGGTGCTGCGCGGGTGGGTGGTGGTGGTGCGCGGGTGGGTGGTGGTGGTGCGCGGGTGGGTGGTGGTGGTGCGCGGGTGGGTGGTGGTGGTGCGCGGGTTGTTGGTGGTGGTGCGCGGGTGGGTTGTGGTGGTGCGCGGATGGGTGTTGGTGGTGCGCGGGTGGGTGGTGGTGGTGCGCGGGTGGGTGGTGGTGGTGCGCGGGTGGGTGGTGGTGGTGCGCCGGTGGGTGGTGGTGGTTCGCGGGTGGGTGGTGGTGGTGCGCGGATGGGTGGTGGTGGTGCGCGGGTGGGTGGTGGTGGTGTGCGGGTGGGTTGTGGTGGTGCGCGGGTGGGTGGTGGTGGTGCGCGGGTGGGTGGTGGTGGGTCGCGGGTGGGTGGTGGTGGTGCGCGGTTGGGTGGTGGTGGTGCTCGGGTGGGTGGTTGTGGTGCGCGGGTGGGTGGTGGTGGTGCGCGGGTGGGTGGCGGTGGTGCGCGGCTGGGCGGTGGTGGTGCGCGGGTGGGTGGTGGTGGTGCGCGGGTTGTTGGTGGTGGTGCGCGGGTGGGTGGTGGTGGTGCGCGGGTGGGTGGTGGTGGTGCGCGGGTGGGTGGTGGTGGTGCGCGGGTGGGTGGTGGTGGTGCGCCGGTGGGTGGTGGTGGTTCGCGGGTGGGTGGTGGTGGTGCGCGGCTGGGGGGTGGTGGTGCGCAGGTTGTTGGTGGCGGTGCGCGGGTGGGTGGTGGTGGGTCGCGGGTGGCCGGTGGTGGTGCGCGGGTGGGTGGTGGTGGTGCGCCGGTGGGTGGTGGTGGTGCGCGGACGGGTGGTGGTGGGTCGCGGGTGGGTGGTGGTGGTGCGCGGGTGGGTGGTGGTGGTGCGCGGGTGGGTGGTGGTGGTGCGCGGGTGGGTGGTGGTGGTGCGCGAGTGGGTGGTGGTGGTGCGTCGTCAGGCCAGGAAGTCCTGCCACCAGCTCAGGGCACCCCCCTGGGCCAAAGGTGCAGCCTGTGACGGGCAGACACACCACTGCCTTACCAAGTGTCTGCGACGCCCCTCCGGCTGGGACGAGTCCCTCTGGAAGTGGGCCCGAGAGCCTGAGATGAAGGTGTCGCTGGCTGGACTTGTCCTCTGGCACGCACCATTGACTGCTGGGCTGGTAGTGCGGCCTCTCAGTGGTTTCAGCCAACGCACATCCGTGGGGACGTGAGGTCTGTGGCAACGTTCACAGGCGCTGGAGGCCCCAAAACCTGACCTGACCTGACCTGGTGGTGGTGCACGGATCGGTGCTGGTGGTGCGCGGGTGGGTGGTGGTGGTACCTGGGTGGGTGGTGGTGGTGCGCGGGTGGGTGGTGGTGGTGCGCGGGTGGGTGGTGGTGGGTCGCGGGTGGGTGGTGGTGGTGCGCCGGTGGGTGGTGGTGGTGCGCGGGTGGGTGGTGGTGGTGCGCGGGTGGGTGGTGGTGGTGGTGCGAGGCTCGGTGGTGGTGGTGGTGCGCGGGTGGGTGTTGGTGGTGGTGCGCGGGTGGGTGGTGGTGGTGCGTGGGTGGGTGGTGGTGGTGCGCGGGTGAGTGGTGGTGGTGCGCGGGTGGGTGGTGGTGGTGCGCGGGTGGGTGGTGGTGGTGCGCGGGTGGGTGGTGGTGGTGCGCGGGTGGGTGGTGGTGGTGCGCGGGTGGGTGGCGGTGGTGCGCGGCTGGGGGGTGGTGGTGCGCGGGTGGGTGTTGGTGGTGCGCGGGTGGGTGGTGGTGGTGCGCGGGTGGGTGGAGGTGGTGTGGGGTGGGTGGCGGTGGTGCGCGGCTGGGGGGTGGTGGTGTGGGGTGGGTGGCGGTGGTGCGCGGCTGGGGGGTGGTGGTGCGCGGGGGGTGGTGGTGGTGCGCGGGTGGGTGGTGGTGGTGCGCCGGTGGGTGGTGGTGGTGCGCGGCTGGGGGGTGGTGGTGCGCGGGTGGGTGGTGGTGGTGTGCGGGTGGGTGGCGGTGGTGCGCGGGTGGGTGGCGGTGGTGGTGGTGCGCGGGTTGTTGGGGGTGGTGGTGCGCGGGTGGGTGGTGGTGGTGTGCGGGTGGGTGGCGGTGGTGCGCGGGTGGGTGGCGGTGGTGGTGGTGCGCGGGTTGTTGGGGGTGGTGGTGCGCGGGTGGGTGGTGGTGGTGGTGTGCGGGTGGGTGGTGGTGGTGTGGGGTGGGTGGCGGTGGTGCGCGGGTGGGTGGTGGTGGTGTGGGGTGGGTGGCGGTGGTGCGCGGCTGGGGGGTGGTGGTGCGCGGGTGGGTGGTGGTGGTGCGCGGGTCGTTGGTGGTGGCGCGCGGGTGGGTGGTGGTGGTGCCCGGGTGGGTGTTTTTGGTGCGCGGGTGGGTGGTGGTGCTGCGCGGGTGGGTGGTGCTGGTGCGCGGGTGGGTGGTGGTGGTGCGCGGGTGGGTGGTGGTGGTTCGCGGGTGGGTGGTGGTGCTGCGCGGATGGGTGGTGGTGGTGCGCGGGTGGGTGGTGGTGGTGCGCGGGTGGGTGGTGGTGGTGCGCGGGTGGGTGGTGGTGGTACGCGGGTGGGTGGCGGTGGTGCGCGGCTGGGGGGTGGTGGTGCGCGGGTGGGTGTTGGTGGTGCGCGGGTGGGTGGTGGTGGTGCGCGGGTGGGTGGTGGTGGTGTGGGGTGGGTGGCGGTGGTGCGCGGCTGGGGGGTGGTGGTGCGCGGGTGGGTGGTGGTGGTGCGCGGGTTGTTGGTGGTGGTGCGCGGGTGGGTGTTGGTGGTGCGCGGGTGGGTGGTGGTGCTGCGCGCGTGGGTGGTGGTGGTGCGCCGGTGGGTGGTGGTGGTGCGCGGATCGGTAGTGGTGGTGCGCGGGTGGGTGGCGGTGGTGCGCGGCTGGGGGGTGGTGGTGCGCGGGTGGGTGGTGGTGGTGCGCGGGTTGTTGGTGGTGGTGCGCGGGTGGGTGGTGGTGGTGCGCGGGTGGGTGTTGGTGGTGCGCGGGTGGGTGGTGGTGGTGCGCGGGTGGGTGGTGGTGGTGCGCGGATGGGTGGTGGTGGTGCGCCGGTGGGTGGTGGTGGTGCGCGGGTGGGTGGTGGTGGGTCGCGGGTGGTTGGTGGTGGTGCTCGGGTGGATGGTGGTGGTGCGCAGGTGGGTGGTGGTGGTGCGCGGGTGGGTGGCGGTGGTGCGCGGCTGGGGGGTGGTGGTGCGCAGGTTGTTGGTGGTGGTGCGCGGGTGGGTGGTGGTGGGTCGCGGGTGGGTGGTGGTGGTGCGCGGGTGGGTGGTGGTGGTGCGCGGGTGGGTGGTGGTGGTGCGCGGGTGGGTGGTGGTGGTGCGCGAGTGGGTGGTGGTGGTGCACGGATGGGTGGTGGTGGTGCGCGGGTGGGTGGTGGTGGTACCCGGGTGGGTGGTGGTGGTGCGCGGGTGGATGGTGGTGGTGCGCAGGTTGTTGGTGATGGTGCGCGGGTGGGTGGTGGTGGGTCGCGGGTGGGTGGTGGTGGTGCGCGGGTGGGTGGTGGTGGTGCGCGGGTGGGTGGTGGTGGGTCGCGGGTGGGTGGTGGTGGTGCGCGGGTGGGTGGTGGTGGTGCGCGGGTGGGTGGTGGCGGTGCGCGGGTGGGTGGTGGTGGTGCGCGGGTGGGTGGTGGTGGTGGTGCGAGGCTCGGTGGTGGTGGTGGTGCGCGGGTGGGTGTTGGTGGTGCGCGGGTGGATGGTGGTGCTGCGCGGGTGGGTGGTGGTGGTGCGCGGGTGGGTGGTGGTGGTGCGCGGGTGGGTGGTGGTGGTGGTGGTGCGCGGGTGGCCGGTGGTGGTGGGTCGCGGGTGGGTGGTGGTGGTTCGCAGGTGGGTGGTGGTGGTGCGCGGGTGGGTGGTGGTGGTGCGCGGGTGGGTGGTGGTGGTGCGCGACTGGGTGGTGGTGGGTCGCGGGTGGGTGGTGGTGGTGCGCGGGTGGGTGGTGGTGGTGCGCGGGTGGGTGGTGGTGGGTCGCGGGTGGGTGGTGGTGGTGCGCGGGTGGGTGGTGGTGGTGCGCGGGTGGGTGGTGGTGGTGCGCGGGTGGGTGGTGGTGGTGCGCGAGTGGGTGGTGGTGGTGCACGGATGGGTGGTGGTGGTGCGCGGGTGGGTGGTGGTGGTACCCGGGTGGGTGGTGGTGGTGCGCGGGTGGATGGTGGTGGTGCGCAGGTTGTTGGTGATGGTGCGCGGGTGGGTGGTGGTGGGTCGCGGGTGGGTGGTGGTGGTGCGCGGCTGGGTGGTGGTGGTGCGCGGGTGGGTGGTGGTGGGTCGCGGGTGGGTGGTGGTGGTGCGCGGGTGGGTGGTGGTGGTGCGCGGGTGGGTGGTGGTGGTGCGCGGGTGGGTGGTGGTGGTGCGCGGGTGGGTGGTGGTGGTGGTGCGAGGCGCGGTGGTGGTGGTGGTGCGCGGGTGGGTGTTGGTGGTGCGCGGGTGGATGGTGGTGCTGCGCGGGTGGGTGGTGGTGGTGCGCGGGTGGGTGGTGGTGGTGCGCGGGTGGGTGGTGGTGGTGCGCGGGTGGGTGGTGGTGGTGCGCGGGTGGGTGGTGGTGGTGGTGGTGCGCGGGTGGCCGGTGGTGGTGGGTCGCGGGTGGGTGGTGGTGGTGCGCGGGTGGGTGGTGGTGGTGCGCGGGTGGGTGGTGGTGGGTCGCGGGTGGGCGGTGGTGGTGCGCGGGTGGGTGGTGGTGGTGCGCGGGTGGGTGGTGGTGGTGCGCGGGTGGGTGGTGGTGGTGCGCGAGTGGGTGGTGGTGGTGCACGGATGGGTGGTGGTGGTGCGCGGGTGGGTGGTGGTGGTACCCGGGTGGGTGGTGGTGGTGCGCGGGTGGATGGTGGTGGTGCGCAGGTTGTTGGTGATGGTGCGCGGGTGGGTGGTGGTGGGTCGCGGGTGGGTGGTGGTGGTGCGCGGCTGGGTGGTGGTGGTGCGCGGGTGGGTGGTGGTGGGTCGCGGGTGGGTGGTGGTGGTGCGCGGGTGGGTGGTGGTGGTGCGCGGGTGGGTGGTGGTGGTGCGCGGGTGGGTGGTGGTGGTGCGCGGGTGGGTGGTGGTGGTGGTGCGAGGCGCGGTGGTGGTGGTGGTGCGCGGGTGGGTGTTGGTGGTGCGCGGGTGGATGGTGGTGCTGCGCGGGTGGGTGGTGGTGGTGCGCGGGTGGGTGGTGGTGGTGCGCGGGTGGGTGGTGGTGGTGGTGGTGCGCGGGTGGCCGGTGGTGGTGGGTCGCGGGTGGGTGGTGGTGGTGCGCAGGTGGGTGGTGGTGGTGCGCGGGTGGGTGGTGGTGGTGCGCGGGTGGGTGGTGGTGGTGCGCGGGTGGGTGGTGGTGGTGCGCGGGTGGGTGGTGGTGGTGCGCGTGTTGTTGGTGGTGGTGCGTGGGGGGGTGGTGGTGGTGCGCGGGTGGGTGGTGGTGGTGCGCGGGATGGGTGGCGGTGGTGCGCGGCTGGGGGGTGGTGGTGCGCGGGTGGTAGGTTTGAGGTTTGAGGTTTGATTTTGCGGGTACTAGACGCCTTTCGCCCCCGGGGGGCCACCTGGTCGGGCCAGGTGATATCCTCCCCACTGGGTCCTAGTGGGGGGCCCTCCAAGACGCACCTCCTGCCTGGTGGCGGAGTCCCCCGGGTTCACAGGGCTCGGAGCCCCGTCCTTCCCCGGCTTCCCCGTTTCGCCACTCCCCGGTCAGTGCATCAATTCGCAGCCGTGGTGCGCGGGTGGGTGGTGGTGTTGCGCGGGTGGGTGGTGGTGGTGCGCGGGTGGGTGGTGGTGCGCGGGTGGGTGGTGGTGGTGCGCGGGTGGGTGGTGGTGGTGCGCGGGTGGGTGGTGGTGGTGCGCGGGTGGGTGGTGGTGGTGCGCGGGTGGGTGGTGGTGGTGTGCGGGTGGGTGGTGGTGGTGCGCAGGTGGGTGGTGGTGGTGCGCAGGTTGTTGGTGGTGGTGCGCGGGTGGGTGGTGGTGGGTGGTGGTGGTGCGCGGGTTGTTGGTGGTGGCGCGCGGGTGGGTGGTGGTGGTGCGCGGGTGGGTGTTGGTGGTGCGCGGGTGGGTGGTGGTGCTGCGCGGGTGGGTGCTGCTGGTGCGCGGCTGGGTGGTGCTGGTGTGCGGGTGGGTGGTGGTGGTTCGCGCTTGGGTGGTGGTGCTGTGCGGGTGGGTGGTGGTGGTGCGCGGTTGGGTGGTGGTGGTGCGCGGCTGGGTGGTGGTGGTGCGCGGGTGGGTGGTGGTGGTGCGCCGGTGGGTGGCGGTGGTGCGCGGCTGGGGGGTGGTGGTGCGCGGCTGGGTGGTGGTGGTGACGGGTTGTTGGTGGTGGTGCGCGGGTGAGGGGTGGTGGTGCGCGGGTAGGTGGTGGTGGTGCGCCGGTGGGTGGTGGTGGTTCGCGGGTGGGTGGTTGTGGTGCGCGGATGGGTGGTGGTGGTGCGCGGGTGGGTGTTGGTGGTGCGCGGGTGGGTGGTGGTGGTTCGCGGGTGGGTGGTGGTGGTGCGCGGGTGGGTGGTGGTGGTGCGCGGGTTGTTGGTGGTGGTGCGCGGGTGGGTGGTGGTGGTGCGCGGGTGGGTGGTGGTGGTGCGCGGCCGGGTGGCGGTGGTGCGCGGCTGGGGGGTGGTGGTGCGCGGGTGGGTGGTGGTGGTGCGCGGGTTGTTGCTGGTGGTGCGCGGGTGGGTGGTGGTGGTGCGCGGGTGGGTGTTGGTGGTGCGCGGGTGGGTGGTGGTGGTGCGCGGGTGGGTGGTGGTGGTGCGCGGGTGGGTGGTGGTGGTGCGCGGGTGGGTGGTAGTGGTGCGCGGGTGGGTGGTGGTGGTGCGCGGGTGGGTGGTGGTGGTGCGCGGGTGGGTGGCGGTGGTGCGCGGCTGGGGGGTGTTGGTGCGCGGGTGGGTGTTGGTGGTGCGCGGGTGGGTGGTGGTGGAGGAGGAGGAGGAGGAGGAGGAGCGCCTGCCGCGGTCCCACGTACGGTGAGCCTTGGCGTCGTCCCTCGGGGGCCAAACGCAGGCTCTGCCGAGGGAGTCCTCCGTCTTACCTCCGCTAGAGCAAGACGAATCTCGTCGCACACCTGAGAACGCTCCTCCCAGCAGGCCGTCTGGGTCACAACGTCGGTGTACGACAACGCTACGGCTCGATCTGCTCTCCGGTCCCGGCCACCAACCGCTCCGAACTGTCCTGGATCCACCCGAGTAAGCGTTCCAAGATCAACGGGCACGGAAGATGTGGGTCTCCCGGGGCATCACCTCCGACTTAGAACGCCGCCGGGCTAAATAGAACGCGGCCCGGCACGACTGCGCGCACTGCCGGCGGGCTGAGTACCGCCGGCGTCGCGAGTACGGTCACGCTACACGATCACGCGCACCGCCGGTGGCCTGGGTACCCCCGGGTTCTGTGAGTGCGGGACGTGCATCACAGCCATAGCACCACGGTGGTGCACCGCCGTGGAGGTCACCGACGACGTCCGGCCGCAAAGGCCGAGCCCAAACGACGAGCCCTACGATACGTGCACCGAGACGGCACACGACCGAGAAAGTGGCACCACGATGGTGCCCGAGCGAGACGGCGACGTTCGCCGATGGCACGTGAGGCGGTGAGTACCGCCGATGACTCGTCACCTCTGCACGGGGTGTCACGGAGGGTGGCGGAGCGCCAGGTGCAGACCCCGCCATGGTGCCTCGAGTATTGGCCTGGAGGACACACCATGGCGAGGCTGGCGCACGAAGACCGTTTGGGCAGCGCCACGGTGGCGCTCTGCCCTGAAGGTTGCGCCACGACGGCGCACGTGCACGTTGATTGCACCACGGTGGTGCCACGTCACTGAACTGGCGCCACGTCGGCGCAAGGCTGGCTGGGCAGCGCCGCGGTGGCGTTCTGCCCTGAGGATTGCGCCACGATGGCGCACGTGTACGTTGGCGGCACCACGATGGCGCTCTGCCACTGAAGTGGCGCCATGGAGGCATAGGGCTGTCCGGGCAGTGCCACGACGGCACCGTGCCCCGAACACTGCGCCACGGCGGCACACGTGAACGTTGGCTGCACCACGGTGGTGTGCTGTCACTGAAGTGGCGCCACGTTGGCGTTGGACTGTTTGGGCGGCGCCGCGGCGGCGCTCTGCCGAGAAGTTCGCGCCACGACGGCGCTCTGCCCAGAAGGCCGCGCCACGACGGCGCACGGGTACGTTCGCGGCACCACGATGGTGCCCTGCCACTGAGCCCGCGCCATGTCGGCGCAGAACTGTCGGGGCAGGCGCCACGTTGGCGTCTGGCGGTCGGGGGGAGGCCACGTATGTGCATCTGTCCCCCACAGGACTGCATCTCTGGCCCAGGGAGGGGTCCTGGACGGTTGGCGGGCGGGGTGGGCCCGGCCTGACACAGGGAAGACGCACGAGAAATCGAGACGTATCACGACTGGTTTCGAGCGTGGCAGTGCGTGTGGGCAATCCGTCCCACAGCTACCATCCTGAGGGTTTTTAGACTGATGCCAGGTCACCAGGTGGTGGTGCGCGGGTGGGTGGTGGTGGTGCGCGGGTGGGTGGTGGTGGTTCGCGGGTGGGTGGTGGTGGTGCGCGGGTGGGTGGTGGTGGTGCGCGGGTGGGTGGTGGTGGTGCGCGGGTGGGTGGTGGTGGTGTGCGGGTGGGTTGTGGTGGTGCGCGGGTGGGTGGCGGTGGTGCGCGGCTGGGGGCTGGTGGTGCGCAGGTGGGTGGTGGTGGTGCGTGGGTGGGTGGTGGTGGTGCGCGGGTGGGTGGTGGTGGTGCGCGGGTGGGTGTTGATGGTCCGCGGGTGGGTGCTGGTGCTGGGCGGGTGGGTGGTGGTGGTGCGCGGGAGGGTGGTGTTGGTGCGCCGGTGGGTGGTGGTGGTTCGCGGGTGGGTGGTGGTGGTGCGCGGGTGGGTGGTGGTGGTGCGCGGGTGGGTGGTGGTGTTGCGCGGGTGGGTGGTGGTGGTGCGCGGGTGGGTGGTGGTGGTGCGCGGGTGGGTGGTGGTGGTGTGCGGGTGGGTGGTGGTGGTGCGCGGGTGGGTGGTGGTGGTGCGCGGGTGGGTGGTGGTGGTGCGCGGCTGGGTGGTGGTGATGTGCGGGTGGGTGGTGGTGGTGCGCGGGTGGGTGGTGGTGGTGCGCAGGTTGTTGGTGGTGGTGCGCGGGTGGGTGGTGGTGGGTCGCGGGTGGGTGGTGGTGGTGCGCGGGTGGGTGGTGGTGGTGCGCGGGTATGTGGTGGTGGTGCGCGGGTGGGTGGTGGTGGTGCGCGGGTGGGTGGTGGTGGTGCGCGGGTGGGTGGTGGTGGTGCGCGGGTGGGTGGTGGTGGTGCGCGGGTGGGTGGTGGTGGTGCGCGGGTGGGTGGTGGTGGTGCGCGGATGGGTGGTGGTGGTGCGCGGGTGGGTGGCGGTGGTGCGCGGCTGGGTGGTGGTGGTGCGCGGGTGGGTGTTGGTGGTGCGCGGGTGGGTGGTGGTGTTGCGCGGGTGGGTGGTGCTGGTGCGCGGATGGCTGGTGGTGGTGCGCGGGTGGGTGGTGGTGGTTCGCGGGTGGGTGGTGGTGCTGCGCGGGTGGGTGGTGGTGCTGCGCGCGTGGGTGGTGGTGGTGCGCGGGTGGGTGGTGGTGGTGCGCGGATGGGTGGTGGTGGTGCGCGGGTGGGTGGCGGTGGTGCGCGGCTGGGGGTGGTGGTGCGCGGGTGGGTGGTGGTGGTGCGCGGGTTGTTGGTGGTGGTGCGCGGGTGGGTGGTGGTGGTGCGCGGGTGGGTGTTGGTGGTGCGCGGGTGGGTGGTGGTGGTGCGCGGGTGGGTGGTGGTGGTGCGCGGGTGGGTGGTGGTGGTGCGCGGGTGGGTGGTGGTGGTTCGCGGGTGGGTGGTGGTGCGCGGGTGGGTGGTGGTGGTGTGCGGGTGGGTGGTGGTGGTGCGCGGGTGGGTGGTGGTGGGTCGCGGGTGGGTGGTGGTGGTGCTCTGGTGGGTGGTGGTGGTGCGCGGGTGGGTGGTGGTGGTGCGCGGGTGGGTGGCAGTGGTGCGCGGCTGGGGGGTGGTAGTGCGCAGGTTGTTGGTGGTGGTGCGCGGGTGGGTGGTGGTGGGTCGCGGGTGGGTGGTGGTGGTGCGCGAGTGGGTGGTGGTGGTGCACGGATGGGTGGTGGTGGTGCGCGGGTGGGTGGTGGTGGTACCCGGATTGGTGGTGGTGGTGCGCGGGTGGGTGGTGGTGGTGCTCAGGTGGGTGGTGGTGGGTCGCGGGTGGGTGGTGGTGGTGCGCGGGTGGGTGGTGGTGGTGCGCGGGTGGGTGGTGGTGGTGCGCGGGTGGGTGGTGGTGGTGCGCGGGTGGGTGGTGGTGGTGGTGCGAGGCTCGGTGGTGGTGGTGGTGCGCGGGTGGGTGTTGGTGGTGCGCGGGTGGATGGTGGTGCTGCGCCGGTGGGTGGTGGTGGTGCGCGGGTGGGTGGTGGTGGTGCGCGGGTGGGTGGTGGTGGTGGTGGTGCGCGGGTGGGTGGTGGTGGTGGGTCGCGGGTGGGTGGTGGTGGTTCGCAGGTGGGTGGTGGTGGTGCGCGGGTGGGTGGTGGTGGTGCGCGGGTGGGTGGTGGTGGTGCGCGGCTGGGGGGTGGTGGTGCGCGGGTGGGTGGTGGTGGTGCGCGGGTGGGTGGTGGTGGTGTGCGGGTGGGTGGTGGTGGTGCGCGGGATGGGTGGTGGTGGTGCGCGTGCTGTTGGTGGTGGTGCGCGGGTGGGTGGTGGTGGTGCGCGGGTGGGTGGTGGTGGTGCGCGGGATGGGTGGCGGTGGTGCGCGGCTGGGGGGTGGTGGTGCGCGGGTGGTAGGTTTGAGGTTTGAGGTTTGATTTTGCGGGTACTAGACGCCTTTCGCCCCCGGGGGGCCACCTGGTCGGGCCAGGTGATATCCTCCCCACCGGGTCCTAGTGGGGGGCCCTCCAAGACGCACCTCCTGCCTGGTGGCGGAGTCCCCCGGGTTCACAGGGCTCGGAGCCTCGTCCTTCCCCGGCTTCCCCGTTTCGCCACGCCCCGGTCAGTGCATCAATTCGCAGCCGTGGTGCGCGGGTGGGTGGTGGTGTTGCGCGGGTGGGTGGTGGTGGTGCGCGGGTGGGTGGTGGTGCGCGGGTGGGTGGTGGTGGTGCGCGGGTGGGTGGTGGTGGTGCGCCGGTGGGTGGTGGTGGTTCGCGGGTGGGTGGTGCTGGTGTGCGGGTGGGTGGTGGTGGTGCGCGGGTGGGTGGTGGTGGTGCGCAGGTTGTTGGTGGTGGTGCGCGGGTGGGTGGTGGTGGTGCGCGGGTGGGTGGTGGTGGTGCGCGGGTTGTTGGTGGTGGTGCGCGGGTGGGTGGTGGTGGTGCGCGGGTGGGTGGTGGTGGTGCGCGGGTGGGTGGCGGTGGTGCGCGGCTGGGGGGTGGTGGTGCGCGGGTGGGTGGTGGTGTTGCGCGGGTGGGTGGTGGTGGTGCGCGGGTGGGTGGTGGTGGTGCGCGGGTGGGTGGTGGTGGTGCGCGGGTGGGTGGTGGTGGTGCGCCGGTGGGTGGCGGTGGTGCGCGGCTGGGGGGTGGTGGTGCGCGGGTGGGTATTGGTGGTGCGCGGGTGGGTGGTGGTGGTGCGCGGGTGGGTGGTGGTGGTGCGCGGTTGGGTGGTGGTGGTGCGCGGGTGGGTGGTGGTGGTTCGCGGCCGGGTGGTGGTGCTGCGCGGGTGGGTCGTGGTGGTGCGCGGGTGGGTGGTGGTGGTGCGCGGGTGGGTGGTGGTGGTGTGCGGGTGGGTGGTGGTGGTGCGCGGGTGGGTGGTGGTGGTGCGCGGGTGGGTGGTGGTGGTGCGCGGGTGGGTGGTGGTGGTGCGTGGGTGGGTGGTGGTGGTGCGCGGGTGGGTGGTGGTGGTGCGCGGGTGGGTGTTGACGGTCCGCGGGTGGGTGGTGGTGCTGCGCGGGTGGGTGGTGGTGGTGCGCGGGTGGGTGGTGTTGGTGCGCCGGTGGGTGGTGGTGGTTCGCGGGTGGGTGGTGGTGGTGCGCGGACGGGTGGTGGTGGTGCGCGGGTGGGTGGTGGTGGTGTGCGGGTGGGTGGTGGTGGTGCGCGGGTGGGTGGTGGTGGCGCGCGGGTGGGTGGTGGTGGTGCGCGGGTGGGTGGTGGTTGGTCGCGGGTGGGTGGTGGTGGTGCGCGGGTGGCTGGTGGTGGTGCGCGGGTGGGTGGTGGTGGTGCGCGGGTTGTTGGTGGTGGTGCGCGGGTGGGTGGTGGTGGTGCGCGGGTGGGTGGTGGTGGTGCGCGGGTGGGTGGCGGTGGTGCGCGGCTGGGGGGTGGTGGTGCGCGGGTGGGTGGTGGTGGTGCGCCGGTGGGTGGTGGTGGTTCGCGGGTGGGTGGTGGTGGTGCGCGGATGGGTGTTGGTGGTCCGCGGGTGGGTGGTGGTGGTGCGCGGGTGGGTGGTGGTGGTGCGCGGGTGGGTGGTGGTGGTGCGCGGGTGGGTGGTGCTGGTGTGCGGGTGGGTGGTGGTGGTGCGCGGGTGGGTGGTGGTGGTGCGCAGGTTGTTGGTGGTGGTGCGCGGGTGGGTGGTGGTGGTGCGCGGGTGGGTGGTGGTGGTGGGCGGGTTGTTGGTGGTGGTGCGCGGGTGGGTGGTGGTGGTGCGCGGGTGGGTGGTGGTGGTGCGCGGGTGGGTGGCGGTGGTGCGCGGCTGGGGGGTGGTGGTGCGCGGGTGGGTGGTGGTGTTGCGCGGGTGGGTGGTGGTGGTGCGCGGGTGGGTGGTGGTGGTGCGCCGGTGGGTGGCGGTGGTGCGCGGCTGGGGGGTGGTGGTGCGCGGGTGGGTATTGGTGGTGCGCGGGTGGGTGGTGGTGGTGCGCGGTTGGGTGGTGGTGGTGCGCGGGTGGGTGGTGGTGGTTCGCGGCCGGGTGGTGGTGCTGCGCGGGTGGGTCGTGGTGGTGCGCGGGTGGCTGGTGGTGGTGCGCGGGTGGGTGGTGGTGGTGTGCGGGTGGGTGGTGGTGGTGCGCGGGTGGGTGGTGGTGGTGCGCGGGTGGGTGGTGGTGGTGAGCAGGTGGGTGGTGGTGGTGCGTGGGTGGGTGGTGGTGGTGCGCGGGTGGGTGGTGGTGGTGCGCGGGTGGGTGTTGACGGTCCGCGGGTGGGTGGTGGTGCTGCGCGGGTGGGTGGTGGTGGTGCGCGGGTGGGTGGTGTTGGTGCGCCGGTGGGTGGTGGTGGTTCGCGGGTGGGTGGTGGTGGTGCGCGGACGGGTGGTGGTGGTGCGCGGGTGGGTGGTGGTGGTGTGCGGGTGGGTGGTGGTGGTGCGCGGGTGGGTGGTGGTGGTGCGCGGGTGGGTGGTGGTGGTGCGCGGGTGGGTGGTGGTTGGTCGCGGGTGGGTGGTGGTGGTGCGCGGGTGGCTGGTGGTGGTGCGCGGGTGGGTGGTGGTGGTGCGCGGGTGGGTGGTGGTGTTGCGCGGGTGGGTGGTGGTGGTGCGCGGGTGGGTGGTGGTGCGCGGGTGGGTGGTGGTGGTGCGCGGGTGGGTGGTGGTGGTGCGCGGGTGGCTGGTGGTGGTGCGCGGGTGGGTGGTGGTGGTGCGCGGGTGGGTGGTGGTGGTGCGCGGGTGGGTGGTGGTGGTGCGCGGGTGGGTGGTGGTGGTGCGCGGGTGGGTGGTGGTGGTGTGCGGGTGGGTGGTGGTGGTGCGCGGGTGGGTGGTGGTGGTGTGCGGGTGGGTGGTTGTGGTGCGCGGGTGGGTGGTGGTGGTGCGCGGGTGGGTGGTGGTGGTGCGCGGGTGGGTGGTGGTGGTGCGCGG
This sequence comes from Eutreptiella sp. 'Long Island Sound 2002', assembly GCA_964036045.1. Taxonomy (NCBI): domain Eukaryota; phylum Euglenozoa; class Euglenophyceae; order Eutreptiales; family Eutreptiaceae; genus Eutreptiella; species Eutreptiella sp. 'Long Island Sound 2002'. The sequence continues at coordinate 43,364,752 of OZ038387.1, read as the reverse complement.
GTGGGTGGTGGTGGTGCGCGGGTGGGTGGCGGTGGTGCGCGGGTGGGTGGTGGTGGTGTGCGGGTGGGTGGTTGTGGTGCGCGGGTGGGTGGTGGTGGTGCGCGGGTGGGTGGTGGTGGTGCGCGGGTGGGTGGTGGTGGTGCGCGGGTGGGTGGTGGTGGTGCGCGGGTGGGTGGCGGTGGTGCGCAGCTGGGGGCCGGTGGTGCGCGGGTGGGTGTTGGTGGTGCGCGGGTGGGTGGTGGTGGTGCGCGGGTGGGTGGTGGTGGTGCGCGGGTGGGTGGTGGTGGTGCGCGGGTGGGTGGTGGTGGTGCGCCGGTGGGTGGCGGTGGTGCGCGGCTGGGGGGTGGTGGTGCGCGGGTAGGTATTGGTGGTGCGCGGGTGGGTGGTGGTGGTGCGCGGGTGGGTGGTGGTGGTGCGCGGTTGGGTGGTGGTGGTGCGCGGGTGGGTGGTGGTGGTTCGCGGCCGGGTGGTGGTGCTGTGCGAGTGGGTGGTGGTGGTGCGCGGGTGGGTGGTGGTGGTGTGCGGGTGGGCGGTGGTGGTGCGCGGGTGGGTGGTGGTGGTGCGCGGGTGGGTGGTGGTGGTGAGCAGGTGGGTGGTGGTGGTGCGTGGGTGGGTGGTGGTGGTGCGCGGGTGGGTGGTGGTGGTGCGCGGGTGGGTGTTGACGGTCCGCGGGTGGGTGGTGGTGCTGCGCGGGTGGGTGGTGGTGGTGTGCCGGTGGGTGGCGGTGGTGCGCGGGTGGGGGGTGGTGGTGCGCGGGTAGGTATTGGTGGTGCGCGGGTGGGTGGTGGTGGTGCGCGGGTGGGTGGTGGTGGTGCGCGGTTGGGTGGTGGTGGTGCGCGGGTGGGTGGTGGTGGTTCGCGGGTGGATGGTGGTGCTGCGCGGGTGGGTGGTGGTGGTGCGCGGGTGGGTGGTGGTGGTGCGCGGGTGGGTGGTGGTGGTGAGCAGGTGGGTGGTGGTGGTGCGTGGGTGGGTGGTGGTGGTGCGCGGGTGGGTGGTGGTGGTGCGCGGGTGGGTGTTGACGGTCCGCGGGTGGGTGGTGGTGCTGCGCGGGTGGGTGGTGGTGGTGCGCGGGTGGGTGGTGTTGGTGCGCCGGTGGGTGGTGGTGGTTCGCGGGTGGGTGGTGGTGGTGCGCGGATGGGTGGTGGTGGTGCGCGGGTGGGTGGTGGTGGTGTGCGGGTGGGTGGTGGTGGTGCGCGCGTGGGTGGTGGTGGTGCGCGGGTGGGTGGTGGTGGTGCGCGGGTGGGTGGTGGTTGGTCGCGGGTGGGTGGTGGTGGTGCGCGGGTGGCTGGTGGTGGTGCGCGGGTGGGTGGTGGTGGTGCGCGGGTGGGTGGTGGTGTTGCGCGGGTGGGTGGTGGTGGTGCGCGGGTGGGTGGTGGTGCGCGGGTGGGTGGTGGTGGTGCGCGGGTGGGTGGTGGTGGTGCGCGGGTGGCTGGTGGTGGTGCGCGGGTGGGTGGTGGTGGTGCGCGGGTGGGTGGTGGTGGTGCGCGGGTGGGTGGTGGTGGTGTGCGGGTGGGTGGTTGTGGTGCGCGGGTGGGTGGTGGTGGTGCGCAGGTGGGTGGTGGTGGTGCGCGTGTGGGTGGTGGTGGTTCGCGTGTGGGTGGTGGTGGTGCGCGGGTGGGTGGTGGTGGTGCGCGGGTGGGTGGTGGTGGTGCGCGGGTGGGTGGTGGTGGTGCGCGGGTGGGTGGTGGTGGTGCGTGGGTGGCTGGTGGTGGTGCGCGGGTGGGTGGTGGTGGTGCGCGGGTGGGTGGTGGTGGTGCGTGGGTGGGTGGTGGTGGGTCGCAGGTGGGTGGTGGTGGTGCGCGGGTGGGCGGTGGTGGGTCGCGGGTGGGTGCTGGTGGTGCGCGGGTGCGTGGTGGTGGTGCGCCGCCGGGTGGTGGTGGTGCGCGGGTGGGTGGTGGTGGTGTGGGGTGGGTGGCGGTGGTGTGGGGTGGGTGGCGGTGGTGCGCGGCTGGGGGGTGGTGGTGCGCGGGTGGGTGGTGGTGGTGCGCGGGTTGCTGGTGGTGGCGCGCGGGTGGGTGGTGGTGGTGCGCGGGTGGGTGTTGGTGGTGCGCGGGTGGGTGGTGGTGCTGCGCGGGTGGGTGGTGCTGGTGCGCGGGTGGGTGGTGGTGGTGCGCGGGTGGGTGGTGGTGGTTCGCGGGTGGGTGGTGGTGGTGCGCGGGTGGATGGTGGTGGTGCGCGGGTGGGTGGTGGTGGGTCGCGGGTGGGTGGTGGTGGTGCGCGGGTGGGTGGTGGTGGTGCGCGGGTGGGTGGTGGTGGTGCGCACGTGGCTGGTGGTGGTGCGCGGGTGGGTGGTGGTGGTGGTGCGCGGCGCGGTGGTGGTGGTGGTGCGCGGGTGGGTGTTGGTGGTGCGCGGGTGGATGGTGGTGCTGCGCGGGTGGGTGGTGGTGGTGCGCGGGTGGGTGGTGGTGGTGCGCGGGTGGGTGGTGGTGGTGGTGGTGCGCTAGTGGGTGGTGGTGGTGGGTCGCGGGTGGGTGGTGGTGGTGCGCGGGTGGGTGGTGGTGGTGCGCGGGTGGGTGGTGGTGGTGCGCGGGTGGGTGGTGGTGGTGCGCGGCTGGGTGGTGGTGGTGCGCGGGTGGGTGGTGGTGGTGCGCGGGTTGTTGGTGGTGGTGCGCGGCTGTGGGGTGGTGGTGCGCGGGTGGGTGGTGGTGGTGCGCGGGTGGGTGGTGGTGGTGCGCGGGTGGGTGGTGGTGGTGCGCGGGTGGGTGGCGGTGGTGCGCGGCTGGGGGGTGGTGGTGCGCGGGTGGGTGGTGGTGGTGCGCGGGTGGGTGGTGGTGGTGCGCGGGTGGGTGGTAGTGGTGCGCGGGTGGGTGGTGGTGGTGCGCGGGTGGGTGGTGGTGGTGCGCGGGTGGGTGGCGGTGGTGCGCGGCTGGGGGATGGTGGTGCGCGGGTGGGTGTTGGTGGTGCGCGGGTGGGTGGTGGTGGTGCGCGGGTGGGTGGTGGTGGTGCGCGGGTGGGTGGTGGTGGTTCGCGGGTGGGTGGTGGTGCTGCGCGGGTGGGTGGTGGTGGTGCGCGGGTGGGTGGTGGTGGTGCGCGGGTGGGTGGTGGTGGTGTGCGGGTGGGTGGTGGTGGTGCGCGGGTGGGTGGCGGTGGTGCGCGGCTGGGGGCTGGTGGTGCGCAGGTGGGTGGTGGGGGTGCGCGGGTGGGTGGTGGTGGTGCACGGGTGGGTGGTGGTGGTGCGCGGGTGGGTGTTGATGGTCCGCGGGTGGGTGGTGGTGCTGCGCGGACGGGTGCTGCTGGTGCGCGGGTGGGTGGTGGTGGTGCGCCGGTGGGTGGTGGTGGTTCGCGGGTGGGTGGTGGTGGTGCGCGGATGGGTGGTGGTGGTGCGCGGGTGGGTGGTGGTGGTGTGCGGGTGGGTGGTGGTGGTGCGCGGGTGGGTGGTGGTGGTGCGCGGCCGGGGGGTGGTGGTGCGTGGGTGGGTGGTGCTGGGTCGCGGGTGGGTGGTGGCGGTGCACGGCCGGGTGGTGGTGGGTCGTAGGTGGGTGGTGGTGGTGCGCGGGTGGGCGGTGGTGGGTCGCGGGTGGGTGCTGGTGGTGCGCGGGTGCGTGGTGGTGGTGCGCCGCCGGGTGGTGGTGGTGCGCGGGTGGGTGGTGGTGGTGCGCGGGTGGGTGGTGGTGGTGCGCGGGTGGGTGGTGGTGGTGCGCGGGTGGGTGGTGGTGTTGCGCGGGTGGGTGGTGGTGGTGCGCGGGTGGGTGGTGGTGGTGTGGGGTGGGTGGCGGTGTAGCGCGGCTGGGGGGTGGTGGTGCGCGGGTGGGTGGTGGTGGTGCGCGGGTGGGTGGTGGTGGTGTGCGGGTGGGTGGTGGTGGTGCGCAGGTGGGTGGTGGTGGTGCGCGGGTGGGTGGTGGTGGTGTGCGGGTGGGTGGTGGTGGTGCGCGGGTGGGTGGTGGCGGTGCGCAGGTTGTTGGTGGTGGTGCGCGGGTGGGTGGTGGTGGGTCACGGGTGGGTGGTGGTGGTGCGCGGGTGGGTGGTGGTGGTGCGCGGGTGGGTGGTGGTGGTGCGCGGGTGGGTGGTGGTGGTGCGCGGGTGGGTGATGATGGTGCGCGGCTCGGTGGTGGTGGTGCGCGGGTGGGTGGTGGTGGTGCGCGGGTGGCTGGTGGTGGTGCGCGGGTGGGTGGTGGTGGTGCGCGGGTGGGTGGTGGTGGTGCGCGGCCGGGGGGTGGTGGTGCGTGGGTGGGTGGTGCTGGGTCGCCGGTGGGTGGTGGCGGTGCGCGGGTGGGTGGTGGTGGGTCGTAGGTGGGTGGTGGTGGTGCGCGGGTGGGCGGTGGTGGGTCGCGGGTGGGTGCTGGTGGTGCGCGGGTGGGTGGTGGTGATGCGCGGGTGGGTGGTGGTGGTGCGCAGGTGGGTGGTGGTGGTGCGCGGGTGGGTGGTGGTGGTGCGCGGGTGGGTGGTGGTGGTGCGCGGGTGGGTGGTGGTGGTGCGCGGGTGGGTGGTGGTGGTGCGCGGGTGGGTGGTGGTGGTGCGCGGGTGGGTTGTGGTGGTGCGCGGGTGGGTGGTGGTGCTGCGCGGGTGGGTGGTGGTGGGGCGCGGGTGGGTGGTGGTGGTGCGCGGGTGGGTGGTGGTGGTGCGCGGGTGGGTGGTGGTGGGTCGTAGGTGGGTGGTGGTGGTGCGCGGGTGGGCGGTGGTGGGTCGTGGGTGGGTGGTGGTGGTGCGCGGGTGGGTGGTTGTGGTGCGCGGGTGGGTGTTGGTGGTGCGCGGGTGGGTGGTGGTGGTGCGCGGGTGGGTGGTGGTGGTGCGCGGGTGGGTGGTGGTGGTGCGCGGGTTGTTGGTGGTGGCGCGCGGGTGGGTGGTGGTGGTGCGCGGGTGGGTGTTGGTGGTGTGCGGGTGGGTGGTGGTGCTGCGCGGGTGGGTGGTGGTGGTGCGCGGGTGGGTGGTGGTGGTGCGCGGGTGGGTGGTGGTGGTGTGCGGGTGGGTGGTTGTGGTGCGCGGGTGGGTGGTGGTGGTGCGCAGGTGGGTGGTGGTGGTGCGCGTGTGGGTGGTGGTGGTTCGCGTGTGGGTGGTGGTGGTGCGCGGGTGGGTGGTGGTGGTGCGCGGGTGGGTGTTGGTGGTGCGCGGGTGGGTGGTGGTGGTGCGCGGGTGGGTGGTGGTGGTGCGCGGGTGGGTGGTGGTGGTGCGCGGGTTGTTGGTGGTGGCGCGCGGGTGGGTGGTGGTGGTGCGCGGGTGGGTGTTGGTGGTGTGCGGGTGGGTGGTGGTGCTGCGCGGGTGGGTGGTGCTGCTGCGCGGGTGGGTGGTGGTGGTGCGCGGGTGGGTGGTGGTGGTGCGCGGGTGGGTGGTGGTGGTGTGCGGGTGGGTGGTTGTGGTGCGCGGGTGGGTGGTGGTGGTGCGCAGGTGGGTGGTGGTGGTGCGCGTGTGGGTGGTGGTGGTTCGCGTGTGGGTGGTGGTGGTGCGCGGGTGGGTGGTGGTGGTGCGCGGGTGGGTGGTGGTGGTGCGCGGGTGGGTGGTGGTGGTGCGCGGGTGGGTGGTGGTGGTGCGTGGGTGGCTGGTGGTGGTGCGCGGGTGGGTGGTGGTGGTGCGCGGGTGGGTGGTGGTGGTGCGTGGGTGGGTGGTGGTGGGTCGCAGGTGGGTGGTGGTGGTGCGCGGGTGGGCGGTGGTGGGTCGCGGGTGGGTGCTGGTGGTGCGCGGGTGCGTGGTGGTGGTGCGCCGCCGGGTGGTGGTGGTGCGCGGGTGGGTGGTGGTGGTGTGGGGTGGGTGGCGGTGGTGTGGGGTGGGTGGCGGTGGTGCGCGGCTGGGGGGTGGTGGTGCGCGGGTGGGTGGTGGTGGTGCGCGGGTTGCTGGTGGTGGCGCGCGGGTGGGTGGTGGTGGTGCGCGGGTGGGTGTTGGTGGTGCGCGGGTGGGTGGTGGTGCTGCGCGGGTGGGTGGTGCTGGTGCGCGGGTGGGTGGTGGTGGTGCGCGGGTGGGTGGTGGTGGTTCGCGGGTGGGTGGTGGTGGTGCGCGGGTGGATGGTGGTGGTGCGCGGGTGGGTGGTGGTGGGTCGCGGGTGGGTGGTGGTGGTGCGCGGGTGGGTGGTGGTGGTGCGCGGGTGGGTGGTGGTGGTGCGCACGTGGCTGGTGGTGGTGCGCGGGTGGGTGGTGGTGGTGGTGCGCGGCGCGGTGGTGGTGGTGGTGCGCGGGTGGGTGTTGGTGGTGCGCGGGTGGATGGTGGTGCTGCGCGGGTGGGTGGTGGTGGTGCGCGGGTGGGTGGTGGTGGTGCGCGGGTGGGTGGTGGTGGTGGTGGTGCGCTAGTGGGTGGTGGTGGTGGGTCGCGGGTGGGTGGTGGTGGTGCGCGGGTGGGTGGTGGTGGTGCGCGGGTGGGTGGTGGTGGTGCGCGGGTGGGTGGTGGTGGTGCGCGGCTGGGTGGTGGTGGTGCGCGGGTGGGTGGTGGTGGTGCGCGGGTTGTTGGTGGTGGTGCGCGGCTGTGGGGTGGTGGTGCGCGGGTGGGTGGTGGTGGTGCGCGGGTGGGTGGTGGTGGTGCGCGGGTGGGTGGTGGTGGTGCGCGGGTGGGTGGCGGTGGTGCGCGGCTGGGGGGTGGTGGTGCGCGGGTGGGTGGTGGTGGTGCGCGGGTGGGTGGTGGTGGTGCGCGGGTGGGTGGTAGTGGTGCGCGGGTGGGTGGTGGTGGTGCGCGGGTGGGTGGTGGTGGTGCGCGGGTGGGTGGCGGTGGTGCGCGGCTGGGGGATGGTGGTGCGCGGGTGGGTGTTGGTGGTGCGCGGGTGGGTGGTGGTGGTGCGCGGGTGGGTGGTGGTGGTGCGCGGGTGGGTGGTGGTGGTTCGCGGGTGGGTGGTGGTGCTGCGCGGGTGGGTGGTGGTGGTGCGCGGGTGGGTGGTGGTGGTGCGCGGGTGGGTGGTGGTGGTGTGCGGGTGGGTGGTGGTGGTGCGCGGGTGGGTGGCGGTGGTGCGCGGCTGGGGGCTGGTGGTGCGCAGGTGGGTGGTGGGGGTGCGCGGGTGGGTGGTGGTGGTGCACGGGTGGGTGGTGGTGGTGCGCGGGTGGGTGTTGATGGTCCGCGGGTGGGTGGTGGTGCTGCGCGGACGGGTGCTGCTGGTGCGCGGGTGGGTGGTGGTGGTGCGCCGGTGGGTGGTGGTGGTTCGCGGGTGGGTGGTGGTGGTGCGCGGATGGGTGGTGGTGGTGCGCGGGTGGGTTGTGGTGGTGTGCGGGTGGGTGGTGGTGGTGCGCGGGTGGGTGGTGGTGGTGCGCGGCCGGGGGGTGGTGGTGCGTGGGTGGGTGGTGCTGGGTCGCGGGTGGGTGGTGGCGGTGCACGGCCAGGTGGTGGTGGGTCGTAGGTGGGTGGTGGTGGTGCGCGGGTGGGCGGTGGTGGGTCGCGGGTGGGTGCTGGTGGTGCGCGGGTGCGTGGTGGTGGTGCGCCGCCGGGTGGTGGTGGTGCGCGGGTGGGTGGTGGTGGTGCGCGGGTGGGTGGTGGTGGCCCGCGGGTGGGTGGTGGTGGTGCGCGGGTGGGTGGTGGTGTTGCGCGGGTGGGTGGTGGTGGTGCGCGGGTGGGTGGTGGTGGTGTGGGGTGGGTGGCGGTGTAGCGCGGCTGGGGGGTGGTGGTGCGCGGGTGGGTGGTGGTGGTGCGCGGGTGGGTGGTGGTGGTGTGCGGGTGGGTGGTGGTGGTGCGCAGGTGGGTGGTGGTGGTGCGCGGGTGGGTGGTGGTGGTGTGCGGGTGGGTGGTGGTGGTGCGCGGGTGGGTGGTGGCGGTGCGCAGGTTGTTGGTGGTGGTGCGCGGGTGGGTGGTGGTGGGTCACGGGTGGGTGGTGGTGGTGCGCGGGTGGGTGGTGGTGGTGCGCGGGTGGGTGGTGGTGGTGCGCGGGTGGGTGGTGGTGGTGCGCGGGTGGGTGATGATGGTGCGCGGCTCGGTGGTGGTGGTGCGCGGGTGGGTGGTGGTGGTGCGCGGCCGGGGGGTGGTGGTGCGTGGGTGGGTGGTGCTGGGTCGCCGGTGGGTGGTGGCGGTGCGCGGGTGGGTGGTGGTGGGTCGTAGGTGGGTGGTGGTGGTGCGCGGGTGGGCGGTGGTGGGTCGCGGGTGGGTGCTGGTGGTGCGCGGGTGGGTGGTGGTGATGCGCGGGTGGGTGGTGGTGGTGCGCGGGTGGGTGGTGGTGGTGCGCGGGTGGGTGGTGGTGGTGCGCGGGTGGGTGATGATGGTGCGCGGCTCGGTGGTGGTGGTGCGCGGGTGGGTGGTGGTGGTGCGCGGCCGGGGGGTGGTGGTGCGTGGGTGGGTGGTGCTGGGTCGCCGGTGGGTGGTGGCGGTGCGCGGGTGGGTGGTGGTGGGTCGTAGGTGGGTGGTGGTGGTGCGCGGGTGGGCGGTGGTGGGTCGCGGGTGGGTGCTGGTGGTGCGCGGGTGGGTGGTGGTGATGCGCGGGTGGGTGGTGGTGGTGCGCAGGTGGGTGGTGGTGGTGCGCGGGTGGGTGGTGGTGGTGCGCGGGTGGCTGGTGGTGGTGCGCGGGTGGGTGGTGGTGGTGCGCGGGTGGGTGGTGGTGGTGCGCGGCCGGGGGGTGGTGGTGCGTGGGTGGGTGGTGCTGGGTCGCCGGTGGGTGGTGGCGGTGCGCGGGTGGGTGGTGGTGGGTCGTAGGTGGGTGGTGGTGGTGCGCGGGTGGGCGGTGGTGGGTCGCGGGTGGGTGCTGGTGGTGCGCGGGTGGGTGGTGGTGATGCGCGGGTGGGTGGTGGTGGTGCGCAGGTGGGTGGTGGTGGTGCGCGGGTGGGTGGTGGTGGTGCGCGGGTGGGTGGTGGTGGTGCGCGGGTGGGTGGTGGTGGTGCGCGGGTGGGTGGTGGTGGTGCGCGGGTGGGTGGTGGTGGTGCGCGGGTGGGTTGTGGTGGTGCGCGGGTGGGTGGTGGTGCTGCGCGGGTGGGTGGTGGTGGGGCGCGGGTGGGTGGTGGTGGTGCGCGGGTGGGTGGTGGTGGTGCGCGGGTGGGTGGTGGTGGGTCGTAGGTGGGTGGTGGTGGTGCGCGGGTGGGCGGTGGTGGGTCGCGGGTGGGTGGTGGTGGTGCGCGGGTTGTTGGTGGTGGTGCGCGGGTGGGTGGTGGTGGTGCGCGGGTGGGTGGTGGTGGTGCGCGGGTGGGTGGTGGTGGTGCGCGGGTGGGTGGTGGTGGTGCGCGGGTGGGTGGTGGTGGTGCGCGGGTGGGTGGTGGTGTTGCGCGGGTGGGTGTTGGTGGTGCGCGGGTGGGTGGTGGTGGTGCGCGGGTGGGTGGTGGTGGTGCGCGGGTGGGTGGTGGTGGTGCGCGGGTTGTTGGTGGTGGCGCGCGGGTGGGTGGTGGTGGTGCGCGGGTGGGTGTTGGTGGTGTGCGGGTGGGTGGTGGTGCTGCGCGGGTGGGTGGTGCTGCTGCGCGGGTGGGTGGTGGTGGTGCGCGGGTGGGTGGTGGTGGTTCGCGGGTGGATGGTGGTGCTGCACGGGTGGGTGGTGGTGGTGCGCGGGTGGGGGTGGTGGTGCGCGGGTGGGTGGTGGTGGTGCGCGGGTGGGTGGTGGTGGTGCGCGGGTGGTTGTTGGTGGTGCGCGGGTGGGTGGTGGTGGTCCGCGGGTGGGTGGTGGTGGTGCGCGGGTTGGTGGTGGTGGTGCGCGCATGGGTGTTGGTGGTGCGCGGGTGGGTGGCGGTGGTGCGCGGGTGGGTGGTGGTGGTGCGTGGTTGGGTGGTGGTGGTGCGCGGCCGGGTGGTGGTGGTTCGCGGGTGGGTGGTGATGGTGCGCGGTTGGGTGGTGGTGGTGCGCGGGTGGGTGGTGGTGGTGCGCGGGTGGGTGGTGGTGGTGCGCGGCTGGGGGGTGGTGGTGCGCGGGTGGGTGGTGGTGGTGCGCGGGTGGGTGGCGGTGGTGCGCGGCTGGGGGGTGGTGGTGCGCGCGTGGGTGGTGGTGGTGCGTGGGTTGTTGGTGGTGGTGCGCGGGTGGGTGGTGGTGGTGCGCGGGTGGGTGGTGGTGGTGCGCGGCTGGGAGGTGGTGGTGCGCGGGTGGGTGGTGGTGGTGTGGGGTGGGTGGCGGTGGTGCGCGGCTGGGGGGTGGTGGTGCGCGGGTGGGTGGTGGTGGTGCGTGGGTTGTTGGTGGTGGTGCGCGGGTGGGTGGTGGTGGTGCACGCGTGGGTGGTGGTGGTGCGCGGGTGGTTGTTGGTGGTGCGCGGGTGGATGGTGGTGGTGCGCGGGTGGGTGGTGGTGGTGCGCGGGTGGGTGGTGGTGGTGCGCGGGTGGGTGGTGGTGATGCGCGGCTCGGTGGTGGTGGTGCGCGGGTGGGTGGTGGTGGTGCGCAGGTGGCTGGTGGTGGTGCGCGGGTGGGTGGTGGTGGTCCGCGGGTGGGTGGTGGTGGTGCGCGGCCGGGTGGTGGTGGTGCGTGGGTGGGTGGTGCTGGGTCGCGGGTGGGTGGTGGCGGTGCGCGGGTGGGTGGTGGTGGGTCGCAGGTGGGTGGTGGTGGTGCGCGGGTGGGTGGTGGTGGGTCGCGGGTGGGTGCTGGTGGTGCGCGGGTGCGTGGTGGTGGTGCGCGGGTGGCTGGTGGTGGTGCGCGGGTGGGTGGTGGTGGTTCGCGGGTGGGTGGTGGTGGTGCGCGGGTGGGTGGTGGTGGTGCGCGGGTGGGTGGTGGTGTTGCGCGGGTGGGTGGTGGTGGTGCGCGGGTGGGTGGTGGTGGTGTGGGGTGGGTGGCGGTGTAGCGCGGCTGGGGGGTGGTGGTGCGCGGGTGGGTGGTGGTGGTGCGCGGGTTGTTGGTGGTGGCGCGCGGGTGGGTGGTGGTGGTGCGCGGGTGGGTGTTGGTGGTGCGCGGGTGGGTGGTGGTGCTGCGCGGGTGGGTGGTGCTGGTGCGCGGGTGGGTGGTGGTGGTGCGCGGGTGGGTGGTGGTGGTGCGCGGGTGGGTGGTGGTGGTGCGCGGGTGGGTGGTGGTGTCGCGCGGCTGGGTGGTGGTGATGCGCGGGTCGTTGGTGGTGGTGCGCGGGTTGGTGGTGGTGGTGCGCGGGTGGTTGTTGGTGGTGCGCGGGTGGGGGGGGTGGTGCGCGGGTGGGTGGTGGTGGTTCGCGGGTGGGTGGTGGTGCTGCGCGGGTGGGTGGTGGTGGTGCGCTGGTGGGGGTGGTGGTGCGCGGGTGGGTGGTGGTGGTGCGCGGGTGGGTGGTGGTGGTGCGCGGGTGGGTGGCGGTGGTGCGCGGCTGGGGGGTGGTGGTGCGCGGCTGGGTGGTGGTGGTGCGCGGGTCGTTGGTGGTGGTGCGCGGGTTGGTGGTGGTGGTGCGCGGGTGGTTGTTGGTGGTGCGCGGCTGGGTGGTGGTGGTGCGCGGGTGGGTGGTGGTGGTGCGCGGGTGGGTGGTGGTGGTGCGCCGGTGGGTGGTGGTGGTTCGCGGGTGGGTGGTGGTGGTGCGCGGGTGGGTGGTGGTGGTGCGTGGGTGGGTGGTGGTGGTGCGAGGGTGGGTGGTGGTGGTGCGCGGGTGGGTGGTGGTGGTGCGCGGATGGATGGTGGTGGTGCGCAGGTTGTTGGTGGTGGTGCGCGGGTGGGTGGTGGTGGGTCGCGGGTGGCAGGTGGTGGTGCGCGGGTGGGTGGTGGTGGTGCGCGGGTATAGCCTGTATTCTAGTGTGCGATCTCCCTTCCCGTCTCAACTAGCGCTGGAGGTGTTGGGGTCTGGTTCGTGCAGTGCCCCCATACCCCGAGAGGAGTGGGACCGCCAATGCAGAAAAGGGGGGTCAGAGGCCACCTCCAGGGACGAGTTCCCTAATGCCGTAGTAAAATTGCTCAGCGGCTTTGCCACTGAAGTGATTCTGCAGTGGTCCAGACAGCTCAGGACAGGCGTACACAGTTTTTTCCTGCATGCGGCACTACATGTGTGCTTACTCAAAAAAGAGCCTTATTGGCTTATAAGAAACAGCAGGCCCATCATTCTGGAGCCTGATATAAGAAGAAAAGAATCATCAGCGATGTTTCAGAGGTTCATGTCCCGCGGAGAGGCAACGGGTTTCATACCACCGTGGACATTTTCGTACAGAAAGGAAATTACCCCCCTTTTTCTCGCCATCCTGGTGCGCTGGTTTACCGCGTACTGGGCGCTGAACAACGGACACATATACTGTGGCGACTGGGACGAGAGCAACGCTTTCTGCAACGTCTCCCGCCCCAGTCTCTCAGAAGTCCTGCAGGAAAACCCCTCCCTGGACGTGGGTGAGTGGGTGGACTGGTTTTTCTCTTCCTTCCAGGTTTTCCTGCAGACCCCGTACGGGCTGGCGCCGCCGTACAGGCTGAAACAGGGAGGCACACAGGGAGACAGCATGGGGGTCGGATCGTACATGATACCCAGAATCCTGAGGTCTCTGGCGCTGTACCGCAAGGTTCCAGCGCCTGAGCATCCGGGTCTCCCAGGGGTAAGAATCCCCGAGCTGATTTTTTCAGACGATGGCAGGTAATCCGGTTTGAACAAAGCAGACTTTGTGTGTGTTTTGAATGAATGTACTTCTCTAGCCAATGATGCCGGCGCATCACCGAATGCGTCCAAACTGCAGTGTTTCCTTATTAAATTTGTTGATGGACGCCTCATCTACGCTGCAGATGAAGTGTTCTGTCGGCTAGGGCACTTCCCGATGAAGAAGAGTGGGTTCAAAATCGTCGGAGTGCCGTGTCGTATGGGTGAATGCCTACGAGCTGATAGAGATAAAGTAGGGGACAAGTTCAGGGCAGTCAGGAGGTCCATCACTCAGCACAGGCCATCCTGTATCCTGGCGCTTAGGTGTCTCATGGCATATGCGGTTTCCTCCACAGATTTCAAGTTCACTGTAGTGCCAGTGCCAGCGGAGTTTTGTGAACCCCTGCAAGTAACAGTTCGGCAATGTGCGCGCACTGCTCTGTCACTGCCATCCTGGTTTTCGGATGTCCTGCTCGGTGCCCCTATCTCAGCTGATGGGTTAGGATTCCCGGTCCTGCATGTCAGGCCGAGTCTGCAGCGAACGCTCGTTACCTTGCAAGCGGCGTGCTCACGGAGCGTCTACACCAAGGGTATCGTTAGGGCCCTTCTGTATGACAGCCAGTGGCAACGAATACCAGGGTCTGACCCGCAGGTGCTTTGTGACGAGTTACGGCAGAGAGGCCTGTACATCAGTGTGTCTCCCGACTTGGAAGTGACAGAAGCCCCTGTGCATGGTGCGTGGTACCGGAAGGTGCAGGGACATCATGTTGTCGCTGTGTCCGATGGATCAGCGACGCGCACAGCAGTGGGCTGTGCTGTGGTCTTCCTGGATGCCTCAGGAGTGTGTGGTGCGTTCTGGTGTCACTGGTGTGTTGAGGATCCTGATGCCCAAGTGGCAGAATGGTTTGGGAAATTATTGGCAGTTCACAAGGCTAGGGAAGCTGGAGCGCCCAAGTGCCTGTTCTTGGCAGACTTCGCGAGTGCAGCAGTAAATGAAGGGGTGACGAAATCGTCAGGCTCCCATGTGCTGGACAGCTGCATCAGGAGTGTGGTGTCCATAGTGAACCAACAGGGCTATGAGGAAGGCTATGTCCAAGCCCAACATGACTCCGGCAGGAGCACGGAAGTGGCCCAGGCGCAAGCGCTGGCGCACGACCTATCACAAACACCGGGGGTCCAGCCTCAAGGCGCTGTCCTTCCCCTACTACCCCTCCTTTCGCTGCATGCAGTGCTTCTTAAGTCAGGCAAAGTATGTCTGCGACCCGCCAATGTCCTTTCGGCCATCTATGATGCGGAGGTTCTTGCCTCGAGGCCTCAATTTCTGTCAAGGTATTACAGCCAGACAGGCTCAGCATGGGCACCCCTGGTGCTCGAAGCCAAGATATCTAATGAGGTGATCAGGGCATGTGTGTGGCTGAGGTCAGCCACAGGGCTGCGCGAATACCCCCGATCTCCGTACTGCCCGTTCTGCAAAGCCTCGGTGCAGGACTGGGGCCAACATCTGTTTCAGAACTGCCTCAAAGTGTGTGCAGCAGTGCATCGTGCTTTTTGGGACCTGCTTCAGTACATGCAATTAGATGGATGGACAGTGGAGATGCAAAGTCTCACACAGGCAAGGGTCTCAGTCGAGTCAGTAAGCCTCCTGGTCAGGCTTGTGCATGATGACCATGTGGGCCAAGGGGAGGGAATCTTGTGGGTTACAACCTCAGGGCTCATCTATATGCCACACAGCATGCAGTCCAAAACCTTGATCTCCCGTGTTCAATCTCTCTCCCTAGTGTTCCTGCATACGCTGCAACACGTGCTCTGGTCTGACTCCGTGATAGAGCCACTGCAGCAATCAGAAATGGTGCCAGCTGGGCTCACCAGGCCCTGAGGTCTCGCGGTGTTCATCAGCTTCATGGTGGGGGCGGTCTCATCGGCTCAACTCAACCCTCCGGAGTCGCGTCCTCCATGGGTGAGGGTGGTGCCTACGGCCCGAACCGTCGTCTACGAACCGGGTCAGTGTTCGCGTGATCCACTCTCAGTAACCATAGGACATGCACCGAGTGAGTGGCCCAGGGACCGGGGACAGTGGAATGGGACGACATCCCAGGACAAGTGGACCTCCGAGAACTGGCGCATACGCTGAAACTGGCTTGAATTGGATTTTGCATCTACGTGCTCGTGGGGTGAACATCAATCCGTGGGGACGTGAGGTCAGTGGCAATCGTTCACTGGCGCTGGAGGCCCCAAAAACCTGAACTGAACTGAACTGGTGCGCGGGTGGGTGGTGGTGGTGCGCGGGTGGGTGGTGGTGGTGCGCGAGTGGGTGGTGGTGGTGCACGAGTGGGTGCTGGTGGTGCGCGGGTGGGTGGTGGTGGTACCCGCGCGGGTGGGTGGTGGTGCGCGGGTGGGTGGCGGTGGTGCGCGGGTGGGTGGTGGTGGTGCGCGGGTGGGTGGTCATGGTGCGCGGTTGGGTGGTGGTGGGTCGCGGGTGGGTGGTGGTGGTGCGCGGGTGGGTGGTGATGGTGCGCGGGTGGGTGGCGGTGGTGCGCGGCTGGGTGGTGGTGTTGCGCGGGTGGGTGGTGGTGGTGCGCGGGTGGGTGGTGGTGCGCGGGTGGGTGGTGGTGGTGCGCGGGTGGGTGGTGGTGGTGCGCGGGTGGCTGGTGGTGGTGCGCGGGTGGGTGGTGGTGGTGCGCGGGTGGGTGGTGGTGGTGCGCGGGTGGCTGGTGGTGGTGTGCGGGTGGGTGGTGGTGGTGCGCGGGTGGGTGGTGGTGGTGCGCAGGTTGTTGGTGGTGGTGCGCGGGTGGGTGGTGGCGGGTCGCGGTTGGGTGGTGGTGGTGTGCGGGTGGGTGGTGGTGGTGCGCGGGTGGGTGGTGAGGGTGCGCGGGTGGGTGGTGGTGGTGCGCGGGTGGGTGGTGGTGGTGCGCGGGTGGGTGATGGTGGTGCGCGGGTGGGTGGTGGTGGTGCGCGGGTGGGTGGTGGTGGTGCGCGGGTGGCTGGTGGTGGTGCGCGGGGGGGTGGTGGTGGTGCGCGGGTGGGTGGTGGTGGTGCGCGCTCCGGGTGGTGGTGGTGCGTGGGTGGGTGGTGCTGGGTCGCGGGTGGGTGGTGACGGTGCGCGCCTGGGTGGTGGTGGGTCGCAGGTGGGTGGTGGTGGTGCGCGGGTGGGCGGTGGTGGGTCGCGGGTGGGTGGTGGTGGTGCGCGGGTGGGTGGTGGTGGTGCGCGGGTGGGTGGTGGTGGTGCGCGGGTGGGTGGTGGTGGTGCGCGGGTGGGTGGTGGTGGTGCGCGGGTGGGTGGTGGTGGTGCGCGGGTGGGTGGTGGTGTTGCGCGGGTGGGTGGTGGTGGTGCGCGGGTGGGTGGTGGTGGTGCGCGGGTGGGTGGTGGTGGTGCGCGGGTGGGTGGTGATGGTGCGTGGGTGGGTGGTGGTGGTGCGCGGGTGGGTGGTGGTGGTGCGCGGGTTGTTGGTGGTGGTGCGCGGGTGGGTGGTGGTGGTGCGCGGGTGGGTGGTGGTGGTGCGCGGGTGGGTGGCGGTGGTGCGCGGCTGGGGGGTGGTGGTGCGCGGGTGGGTGGTGGTGGTGCGCGGGTTGTTGCTGGTGGTGCGCGGGTGGGTGGTGGTGGTGCGCGGGTGGGTGTCCGTGGTGCGCGGGTGGGTGGTGGTGGTGCGCGGGTGGGTGGTGGTGGTGCGCGGGTGGGTGGTGGTGGTGCGCGCGTGGGTGGTGGTGGTGCACGGGTGGGTGGTGGTGGTGCGCGGGTGGGTGGTGGTGGTGCGCGGGTGGGTGGCGGTGGTGGGCGATTGGGGGGTGGTGGTGCGCGGGTGGGTGATGGTGGTGCGCGGGTGGGTGGTGGTGGTGCGCGGGTGGGTGGTGGTGGTGCGCGGGTGGCTGGTGGTGGTGCGCGGGGGGGTGGTGGTGGTGCGCGGGTGGGTGGTGGTGGTGCGCGCTCCGGGTGGTGGTGGTGCGTGGGTGGGTGGTGCTGGGTCGCGGGTGGGTGGTGACGGTGCGCGCCTGGGTGGTGGTGGGTCGCAGGTGGGTGGTGGTGGTGCGCGGGTGGGCGGTGGTGGGTCGCGGGTGGGTGGTGGTGGTGCGCGGGTGGGTGGTGGTGGTGCGCGGGTGGGTGGTGGTGGTGCGCGGGTGGGTGGTGGTGGTGCGCGGGTGGGTGGTGGTGGTGCGCGGGTGGGTGGTGGTGTTGCGCGGGTGGGTGGTGGTGGTGCGCGGGTGGGTGGTGGTGGTGCGCGGGTGGGTGGTGGTGGTGCGCGGGTGGGTGGTGGTGGTGCGTGGGTGGGTGGTGGTGGTGCGCGGGTGGGTGGTGGTGGTGCGCGGGTTGTTGGTGGTGGTGCGCGGGTGGGTGGTGGTGGTTTGCGGGTGGGTGGTGGTGGTGCGCGGGTGGGTGGTGGTGGTGCGCGGGTGGGTGGTGGTGGTTTGCGGGTGGGTGGTGGTGCTGCGCGGGTGGGTGGTGGTGGTGCGCGGGTGGGTGGTGGTGGTGCGCGGGTGGGTGGTGCTGGTGTGCGGCTGGGTGGTGGTGGTGCGCGGGTGGGTGGCGGTGGTGCGCGGCTGGGGGCTGGTGGTGCGCAGGTGGGTGGTGGTGGTGCGTGGGTGGGTGGTGGTGGTGCGCGGGTGGGTGGTGGTGGTGCGCGGGTGGGTGTTGATGGTCCGCGGGTGGGTGGTGGTGCTGCGCGGGTGGGTGGTGGTGGTGCGCGGCCGGGTGGTGTTGGTGCGCCGGTGGGTGGTGGTGGTTCGCGGGTGGGTGGTGGTGGTGCGCGGATGGGTGGTGGTGGTGCGCGGGTGGGTGGTGGTGGTGTGCGGGTGGGTGGTGGTGGTGCGCGGGTGGGTGGTGGTGGTGCGCGGGTGGGTGGTGGTGGGTCGCGGGTGGGTGGTGGTGGTGCGCGGGTGGGTGTTGGTGGTGCGCGGGTGGGTGGTGGTGGTGCGCGGGTGGGTGGTGGTGTTGCGCGGGTGGGTGGTGGTGGTGCGCGGGGGGGTGGTGGTGCGCGGGTGGGTGGTGGTGGTGCGCGGGTGGGTGGTGGTGGTGCGCGGGTGGGTGGTGGTGGTGCGCGGGTGGGTGGTGGTGGTGCGCGGGTGGGTGGTGGTGGTGCGCGGGTGGGTGGTGGTGGTGCGCGGGTGGGTGGTGGTCGTGCGCGGGTGTGTGGTGGTGGTGCGCGGGTGGGTGGTGGTGGTGCGCGGGTGGGTGGGGGTGGTGCGCGTGTGGGTGGTGGTGGTGCGCGGGTGGGTGGTGGTGGTGCGCGGGTGGGTGGTGGTGGTGCGCGGCCGGGTGGTGGTGGTGCGTGGGTGGGTGGTGGTGGGTGGCAGGTGGGTGGTGGTGGTGCGCGGGTGGGCGGTGGTGGGTCGCGGGTGGGTGCTGGTGGTGCGCGGGTGGGTGGTGGTGGTGCGCTGCCGGGTGGTGGAGGTGCGCGGGTGGGTGGTGGTGGTGCGCGGGTGGGTGGTGGTGGTGCGCGGGTGGGTGGTGGTGGTGCGCGGGTGGGTGGTGGTGTTGCGCGGGTGGGTGGTGGTGGTGCGCGGATGGGGGGTGGTGGTGCGCGGGTGGGTGGTGGTGGTGCGCGGGTTGTTGCTGGTGGTGCGCGGCTGGGTGTTGGTGGTGCGTGGGTGGGTGGTGGTGGTGCGTGGGTGGGTGGTGGTGGTGCGCGGGTGGGTGGTGGTGGTGCGCGGGTGGGTGGTGGTGGTGCGCGGGTGGGTGGTGGTGGTGCGCGGGTGTGTGGTGGTGGTGCGCGGGTGGGTGCCGGTGGTGCGCGGGTGGGTGTTGGTGGTGCGCGGGTGGGTGGTGGTGGTGCGCGGGTGGGTGGTGGTGGTGCGCGGGTGGGTGGTGGTGGTGCGCGGGTGGGTGGTGGTGGTGCGCGGGTGGGTGGTGGTGGTGCGCGTGTGGGTGGTGGTGGTGCGCGGGTGGGTGTTGATGGTCCGCGGGTGGGTGGTGGTGCTGCGCGGGTGGGTGGTGGTGGTGCGCGGGTGGGTGGTGTTGGTGCGCCGGTGGGTGGTGGTGGTTCGCGGGTGGGTGGTGGTGGTGCGCGGATGGGTGGTGGTGGTGCGCGGGTGGGTGGTGGTGGTGTGCGGGTGGGTGGTGGTGGTGCGCGGGTGGGTGGTGGTGGGTCGCGGGTGGGTGGTGGTGGTGCGCGGGTCGGTGGTGGTGGTGCGCGGGTGGGTGGTGGTGTTGCGCGGGTGGGTGGTGGTGGTGCGCGGGAAGCTGCACGGGTTGTCCAATGCCCAGTTAACGGGACGTGGCCAGCTCTGGTTAGTTCTGCAGTACCCCGCCAGCCCAGACCAAGACGGCTCCTGGATCCGGTGGGGCAGCTATCTCTGTTTGAGATGGTGTGTGCGGAAAACATAGGAGCCACCCCCCTTCCCCCCCCCAAGAACCCAACGCCCCAAGAGTAAAGTAACAGCTAACAGTTCGGTTCTCTCAGTTGTTCCCTCACTTCTCCCGCTCTGCCCAGCCCCCCCCCCCCCCTTCCGCCTGTGTACAGGAATGATGGATCTGAGAATCTCTGCAACGGGCACCATGAGGTTTAACTGGGTGCATACTGCAAACAAACGAGCTCCAATAATATAGGCCCAAATTTCAGCGTGTCTGCAAACCAGTGGCGGGGTAAGTGCAGGTGCGCATCGCCCCCAGTGTCGTGCAGGGATAAATTCCATTGACAGTATCCCCAGAACGGTTGCCTGTGAGATAGCCAAATAACACACTGAATTCCTCTCGTCCCAACCGAATCCTGCAGTGAGCAAAGTCTGGGGCCCCTCTAGCTGGGCTTTGGGCCGCTGCCCATCGCTTGCCCAGCTTAGGAGGCGAGCTCCAGACGGTGCAGAGCACCCTACTGATCACCGCGGTGTGGCGATCAGTCTGTCGAGTGATCGCCGGCGCAGGTGCATCGTAAGTGCAGGTGCACATCGTCCCCAGTGTCGTGCAGGGATAAATTCCATTGACAGTATCCCCAGAACGGTTGCCTGTGAGATAGCTAAATAACGCACAGAATTCCTCTCGTCCCAACCGAATCCTGCAATGAGCAAAGTCTGGGGCCCCTCTAGCTGGGCTTTGGGCCGATGCCCATCGCTTGCCCAGCTTAGGAGGCGAGCTCCAGACGGTGCAAGCACCCTGCTGAACACTGCGGTGTGGCGATCCTCTGGACTGGTCAGTCTGTCGAGTGATCGCCGGCGCTGGTGCATGGTAAATGCAGGTGCACATTGGCCTCGTTTCCTAACCGGTGACAGTTCCTCCAGAATGGTATCCATCGATGCACTGAAGTCCGTCTTCCCCTAACTGATTGTTTGATCGCAAGGTGGAACTAGAAAATTCCACTGACAGTGACCTACCTCCGGCTGGGACCAGTCCCTCTGGCAGCGGGCCCGAGAGCCCCGAGTAACCCTTTCCGCCGGCTGGACCTATCCTCTGGTGTGCTGGTTTGTCTACTGGACTGGCTATGTGCTGCCTTTCAGTGATTCTAACATGAGCATGGAAGAACTTCGTCAGAACCTCCGTGTTGAGGATTTGTTGCATATCAACCGGGTGGAGGACGGGGAGTCAGGATTGCTGTTGGTGGTCCTGCATGAGAAGCAAGAGATCTCAGGGGTCAAGATCGACAATTATGTGAACTCGTTTCCACTGATGTACTCTGTCTTGCAAGGCAGGATGTCGCCCAACACCGACCTCCCTCTGCTTATTGCCAAGTACCCCCAGTACTCATGGTTGACCTTCGGTGAGGTGCTGCAGCAAGTCGCCCAAATGCTGTCAACGGCCACCAAAAGTGACATTCAGCGTATGGTAGCCGAGATTCTGAGCCTAGTGGTGGCTAAGGACGTGGCCGACAGTTTGCGCAAGAAGCTTGGTTCCAAGCCAGAAATGATTGTCGACCTCCTCAATGGCGATGTGGCTGCAGTGGACAAAGCCTGATTGGGTGCCTGTGGTTCGACCTGGCAGTTAGTTGCCAGATGGGTGGCGAAGCGAAACGGCAAAGACCTTTCTTGGCAGCTCGCAGTTCAGCCGGACAAACTCGTGCCTGTTGGCACCTTCGTGACCGAGCCCAAGCTGCAGGCATCTCTGGCAGGGTGCTGGCCCAAGCCGGAAGCTCCAATCCCGAGTGTGGCAGCCATTATGAACCCAGACCAACCAAAGCGCCCGGAAGAAGACGTGTCGAGCTCCAATTCTTCAGGGGGGCCTGCCGGCCCTGAAACGGGACTCCCTACAGCAGAGGCCGAACTCCTGACCATGGCAGAGGTCCTCAAGAAGGTGGTCGCAGTAGTGGAGGACGTCCCGAAGGACAAAATGCCTATGGCAACAGGGCACCTTGAGACCCTATTATCCAGCTTCAAGTCCACGCAAGGACTGACGATCATTATGAAGAGGATTACGGACGCAGCACAGCTCTCCTCATGCCTCAACAGCTTTGCGTGGCCGATTGGGGCGGAGAACGTCAAGGTGAGGGCGGTGCTGCTGGCCTGGCTGAAGTACCTTCAGACATCAGGAGCAACAGAGGCGAACCCCGCAGCAAAGTCCAAATATCTTTCTGAAATTCTTACCATCCTGCACAAAGCCAACTCAGCCACAGAAAAAGGGCCGCACTGGCCAGATCTGGCTTGTCAATTTGCAGTCGGGCTGCTGGCGATCTCAGAGGAAGCGGCCAAGGTCTTCCCAGTTGAGAAAGTGAAGGACTGGCCCACCTTTGCTGACGCAATCATCCCAGCACTATCAGTCTTCAGTCAAGCACCCCAACTGCGCGCGCTAGTAGATCTAGCCAGGAAGGTTACGGTCTCAGGCGATAAGCCCTCCTGGGCTGCAGATGTGCTAAAGGAGCTGCAGGCCTCCCTCGGTGGTCCTGCCAAGGCAACTAATGCTAGTCTCGTGATGAGGTCGGATTTGGCTGAGAGCGATCAAACTCTGGTGAAAGTATCCCTTGATGGGACAGGGACAGTGCCGTGGCCTGTGTTCCTCACGGCGGTGTCTGTGTTTGTCGGGTGTAATGTTCCGGCCCTGGCCTCGGCAGAGTCCCAGAAAGGCAAAGGCCGCTGCGTGCATCAACTCACGGTTAGAGTGCCCACGAGTCAGCTGCAGGCAGTAGCGAAACACAGAAAGAAATGGCAGCTTCCCATAGGGGCCGGCTCCACGGTCACCATGGAAATTCTCGAGAACCCATTGAATCCCCCCAAGACCCCCCCATCCTCCCACAACATGTCAGCTCTCTGGGCTTTGGGTGAGGTGCAGCAATCACCGACGGAGCCGAGCAAGGGCAGTAAAGGAGGTAAAAGTGGCAAGCAAGGGTGGGACTCCTGGGCCTGGGACAACAGGTCCACCTGGGAACGCCAGTGGGAGCGTCCCTGGGAACGGCAGTCATGGGGAAAAGGTCCCTCACACGAGCCCCCCTCGCTGTATAATGACAGGCCCTCTAAGAGACAGAGGCGAGACTCTCCGAATCGCAGCCCATCGCCTGCTGGTCCAGATGATAGGCCTCGCAGGAGTGACAGTCGAGCCTCCCAGCGGTCAGTCCCAAGGTATGACAGACCACAACACTCAGGTTCACATCATGTGGACAGGCCTCTGGAGGGATCCGCTGCCACTCACCGAGATGGCAATGGCTGGAGAGGTCCCGGGAACCTGTGATATCCTCCCAATGTTCCCAGCCTGTCGACTGTCCCCCTGCTCCCTGCAGCCGTCATTACAGACTTTATGTCAGTGAAACGGTCCGAACGTGTGGCCGATGCTGTGGCAGACATTTTGTCTTGGGCCACAGAGTTACTGAAGTCACTGCCTGAGCAGCCGGTACTGTCAAGTGGTGTTGCCGAGGCATGTAGTCTCTGTGGAACATTTTTCCACAATTTCAGAGGATTCTGCCCTGAGTGTGGCTCGGGTAACCGAACGAGTCTCAAGGGCTGGACAGCGGAGTGTATCCCCTCAGTGGTTACGAAATCGGTTTGCAGGAGCCTTGATCTTGCCAAAAGCATAGTGGACCGTATGCCTAGACAACACTTGAGGTGGGCGGTGCAGCTAGTGAGAGACTGGGCTTATCTACTCTGCTCACTGTCGCACAGGCTCTGGAGTTGTGCAGTGTCCCCCCCCCTCGTGGTCTCTTCCCATCTCTGTGTGTGGGTGATCTCTGAACCTATCTGGACCAGTCCTAGCCAGACTGGTGTCTCTCAGTCCGGTCTTCCAGTGGCTGGAGTCTCCACGGTTGAAGAGATCTGGCACGAGACGTCCAGGTGTCCGCTGATTCTAGGGCCGGGTTGCCGTAGTTGTCAGCAGCCTCTTTTATTTTCATGCGAAGTTAGCCTGCCCTTTGACTGGAGTGTAAGTGTAGCGAAAGCAGTCTGCGTGTCTCTGGCACGTATTTCCCCGACCAAGGAACAGGCCAGCCGGTCCGTCATCTGTCATGGCAGTATCACACTGCATGATACGTTGCTGGTTTCGGCTGGAAAGCGCATATCCTGCTCGCATCAGCCGGCTGCGGAGACATGGACAGGCCCCTTTGTTGTGTCAGCACGTCAAGAGGAACCCCCCTCCCATCAACAGCTAGAACCACAGACAGAGTCTAAGGCTATAACTTTTATGACATTGAACTGTGGTGGAGCCATGAGAAAAATTCATGACGTCATCTCCCTTGCCGAGAGTCAAGGTGCAGACGCAGTGGCGCTGCAGGAACTATGGGAAGGCTTCGATCCTTCAGATTTCTTTGGGACCAGGTACTGTGTAGTGTATGACGAACTGCGTGAGAGAGCGGCAGGACTGTCTATTTTGCTGTTGTATAGGCTGGTTGAATTGTCTGGTGGAGTGACCAGTATCAGGCGACACTCAGTAGAGGACGCCTTAATCGTAGAGCTCTCCTTGGCATCTGGGGGAGTTCTGAAATTTGCCAATATCTACTTGAGGCCAGGGCAGGATCTCGAAGTTTGGAAGCACATCCAAACTCTCGTGGCCAAACACAAGCCGAAAAAAGGGGAAACCATGGTATTGGGTGGTGACTTCAATGAACGTTTGTCTGGTCACAGGCATGGCAGAGTGGCCAGAGCCCTGGCCGCCTCAGGGTGTTGGTCTTTTCTCCATGTGCCCTACCAGCTTGGTCAGTGTACCAACTTTGTAGTGCGAAGTGGTAGTCTCTCTCAGAAGGAAATAGACTTTGTCCTCATCCCAGTTGATTCAGGTCTGCAGCTAATGGCCAAAGCAGTTGTGCCTGGAGTCAGCACCCATGGTGCAGTGGTGTGTGAGTTCTCCCTGCCAGAAAATTTTCACTACGTGAAAAACGGGAGTCTCAAGAAATTCAATTTCAGAAAGGCCAGCCCTACCTCAGTGACTAGGCTTGCAGCTCATGCCTCCCTGTTTCTGTGGCTGGGGAGGGTGCATGGGCTACACCCCGACGCGATCCTGGAGGGCTATCATGAACTGGCCAGGGGCTTCATTCCCCCCCACGTCGGCAGGGTTGAGGGTTCCAAAGCAGACGTCCTCAGGCGTCAGGAAGTCAAGGCCCTTCTGGGCGACGCAGTGGCCGCGGAGCGCGTCAAAAAGTGGAAACAGCAGCAGAGGGACCAAAGGTGCAGAAATAACCTAGGTCTCTCAGCCTCGCTGGCTGGTGAAGTGGCGGTGACGGGTCTCACCTCGAAATTCTTCAAGCAGAAGAAATCATCCTTCAAAGTGGTGACCCAAGTGAGTCATGACGGGAAAGTGTTCTGCACCCCCCCCCAGGAATTCAAAACAGCGGCCAGGAAGCAGGCCATGGAACTGTACTCGCTGAGGCATCTCCGAATGGACAGATGCTCTCTTGCCATGCCCCCCCAGTGCGTCTACGACCCTTCCTTTCCGACGGATGACCTGTCGATGTCTGACTGGAGCCTGTATTGTAGTGTGCGATCTCCCTTCCCGTCTCAACTAGCGCTGGAGGTGTTGGGGTCTGGTTCCTGCAGTGCCCCCATATCCCGAGAGGAGTGGGACCGCCAATGCAGAAAAGGGGGGTCAGAGGCCACCTCCAGGGACGAGTTCCCTAATGCCGTAGTAAAACTGCTCAGCGGCTTTGCCACTGAAGTGATTCTGCAGTGGTCCAGACAGCTCAGGAGAGGCGTACACAGTTTTTTCCTGCATGCGGCGCTACATCTGTGCTTACTCAAAAAAGAGCCTTATTGGCTTATAAGAAACAGCAGGCCCATCATTCTGGAGCCTGATATAAAAAGAAAAGAATCATCAGCGATGTTTCAGAGGTTCATGTCCCGCGGAGAGGCAACGGGTTTCATACCACCGTGGACATTTTCGTACAGAAAGGAAATTACCCCCCTTTTTCTCGCCATCCTGGTGCGCTGGTTTACCGCGTACTGGGCGCCGAACAACGGACACATATACTGTGGCGACTGGGACGAGAGCAACGCTTTCTGCAACGTCTCCCGCCCCAGTCTCTAAGAAGTCCTGCAGGAAAACCCCTCCCTGGACGTGGGTGGGTGGGTGGACTGGTTTTTCTCTTCCTTCCAGGTGTTTCTGCAGACCCCGTACGGGCTGGCGCCGCCGTACAGGCTGAAACAGGGAGGCACACAGGGTGACAGCATGGGGGTCGGATCGTACATGATACCCAGAATCCTGAGGTCTCTGGCGCTGTACCGCAAGGTTCCAGCGCCTGAGCATCCGGGTCTCCCAGGGGTAAGAATCCCCGAGCTGATTGTTTCAGACGATGGCAGGTTATTCGGCTTGAACAAAGCAAACTTTGTGTGTGTTCTGAATGAATGTACTTCTCTAGCCAATGATGCCGGCGCATCACCGAATGCGCGGGTGGGTGGTGGTGGTGCGCGGGTGGGTGGCAGTGGTGCGCGGGTTGTTGGTGGTGGTGCGCGGGTGGGTGGTGGTGCTGCGCGGGTGGGTGGTGGTGGTGCGCGGGTGGGTGGCGGTGGTGCGCGGCTGGGGGATGGTGGTGCGCGGGTGGGTGGTGGTGGTGCGCGGGTTGTTGGTGGTGGTGCGCGGGTGGGTGGTGGTGGTGCGCGGGTGGGTGTTGGTGGTGCGTGGGCGGGTGGTGTTGGTGCGCGGGTGGGTGGTGGTGGTGCGCGGGTGGGTGGTGGTGGTGCGCGGGTGGGTGGTGGTGGTGCGCGGGTGGGTGGTGGTGGTGCGCGGGTGGGTGGTGGTGGTGCGCGGGTGGGTGGTGGTGGTGCGCGGGTGGGTGGCGGTGGTGCGCGGCTGGGTGGCGGTGGTGCGCGGCTGGGGGGTGGTGGTGCGCGGGTGGGTGTTGGTGGTGCGCGGGTGGGTGGTGGTGGTGCGCGGGTGGGTGGTGGTGCTGCGCGGCTGGGTGGTGGTGGTGCGCGGGTGGGTGGTGGTGGTGCGCGGGTGGGTGGTGGTGGTGCGTAGGTGGGTGGTGGTGGTGCGCAGGTGGATGGTGGTGGTGCACAGGTTGTTGGTGGTGGTGCGCGGGTGGGTGGTGGTGGGTCGCGGGTGGGTGGTGGTGGTGCGCGGGTGGGTGGTGGTGGTGCGCGGGTGGGTGGTGGTGGGTTTCTCGCCATCCTGGTGCGCTGGTTTACCACGTACTGGGCGCTGAACAACGGACACATATACTGTGGCGACTGGGACGAGAGCAACGCTTTCTGCAACGTCTCCCGCCCCAGTCTCTCAGAAGTCCTGCAGGAAAACCCCTCCCTGGACGTGGGTGAGTGGGTGGACTGGTTTTTCTCTTCCTTCCAGGTTTTCCTGCAGACCCCGTACGGGCTGGCGCCACCGTACAGGCTGAAACAGGGAGGCACACAGGGAGACAGCATGGGGGTCGGATCGTACATGATACCCAGAATCCTGAGGTCTCTGGCGCTGTACCGCAAGGTTCCAGCGCCTGAGCATCCGGGTCTCCCAGGGGTAAGAATCCCCGAGCTGACTTTTTCAGACGATGGCAGGTTATTCGGCTTGAAGGAAGCAGACTTTGTGTGTGTTCTGAATGAATGTACTTCTCTAGCCAATGATGCCGGCGCATCTCCGAAAGCGTCCAAACTGCAGTGTTTCCTTATTAAGTTTGTAGATGGACGCCTGATCTACGCTGCAGATGAAGTGTTCTGTCGGCAGTTCCCGATGAAGAAGAGTGGGTTCAAAATCGTCGGAGTGCCGTGTGTCATGGGTGAATGCCTACGAGCTGATAGAGATAAAGTAGGGGACAAGTTCAGGGCAGTCAGGAGGTCCATCACTCAGCACAGGCTGTCCTGTATCCTGGCGCTTAGGTGTCTCATGGCATATGCCGTTTCCTCCACAGATTTCAAGTTCACTGTAGTACCAGCGCCAGCGGAGTTCTGTGAACCCCTGCAAGTAACAGTTCGGCAATGTGCGCGCACTGCTCTGTCATTGCCATCCTGGTTTTCAGATGTCCTGCTCAGTGCCCCTATCTCAGCTGGTGGGTTAGGATTCCCGGTCCTGCATATCAGGCTGAGTCTGCAGCGAACGCTCGTTACCTTGCAAGCGGCGTGCTCACGTAGCGTCTACACTAGGGGTATCGTTAGGGCCCTTCTGTATGACAGCCAGTGGCAACGAATACCAGGGTCTGACCCGCAGGTGCTTTGTGACGAGTTACGGCAGAGAGGCCTGTACATCAGTGTGTCTCCCGACTTGGAACTGACAGAAGCCCCTGTGCAAGGTGCGTGGTACCGGAAGGTGCAGGGACATCATGTTGTCGCTGTGTCCGATGGATCAGCGACGCGCACAGCAGTGGGCTGTGCTGTGGTCTTCCTGGATGCCTCAGGAGTGTGTGGTGCGTTCTGGTGTCACTGGTGTGTTGAGGATCCTGATGCCCAAGTGGCAGAATGGTTTGGGAAACTATTGGCAGTTCACAAGGCTAGGGAAACTGGAGCGCCCAAGTGCCTGTTCTTGGCAGACTGCACGAGTGCAGCAGTAAATGAAGGGGTGACGAAATCGTCAGGCTCCCATGTGCTGGACAGCTGCATCAGGAGTGTGGTGTCGATAGTGAACCAATAGGGCTATGAGGAAGGCTATGTCCAAGCCCAACATGACTCCGGCAGGAGCACGGAAGTGGCCCAGGCGCAAGCGCTGGCGCACGACCTATCACAAACACCGGGGGTCCAGCCTCAAGGCGCCGTCCTTCCCCTACTACCCCTCCTTTCACTGCATGCAGTGCTTCTTAAGGCAGGCAAAGTATGTCTGCGACCCGCCAATGTCCTTTCGGCCATCTATGATGCGGAGGTTCTTGCCTCGAGGCCTCAATTCCTGTCAAGGTATTACAGCCAGACAGGCTCCGCATGGGCACCCCTGGTGCTCGAAGCCAAGATATCTAATAAGGTGATCAGGGCGTGTGTGTGGCTGCGGTCAGCCACAGGGCTGCGCGAATACCCCCGATCTCCGTACTGCCCGTTCTGCAAAGCCTCGGTGCAGGACTGGGGCCAACATCTGTTTCAGAACTGCCTCAAAGTGTGCGCAGCAGTGCATCGTGCTTTTTGGGACCTGCTTCAAGACATGCAATTAGATGGATGGACAGTGGAAATGCAAAGTATCACACAGGCAAGGGTCTCAGTCGAGTCAGTAAGCTTCCTGGTCAGGCTTGTGCATGATGATCATGTGGGCCAAGGGGAGGGAATCCTGTGGGTTACAACCTCAGGGCTCATCTATATGTCACACAGCATGCGGCCCAAAACCTTGATCTCCCGTGTTCAATCTCTCTCCCTAGTGTTCCTGCATACGCTGCAACACGTGCTCTGGTCTGACTCCGTGATAGAGCCACTGCAGCAATCAGAAATGGTGCCAGCTGGGCTCACCAGGCCCTGGGGTCTCGCGGTGTTCATCAGATTCATGGTGGGGGCGGTCTCATCGGCTCAACTCGACCCTCCGGAGTCGCGTCCTCCATGGGTGAGGGTGGTGGTGCCTACAGCCCGAACCGTCGTCTATGAACCGGGTCAGTGTTCACGTGATCCACTCTCAGTAACCATAGGACATGCACCGAGTGGGTGGCCCAGGGATTTTCGGATCTGCCTGGGACCGTGGACAGTGGAATGGGACGACATCCCAGGACAAGTGGACCTCCGAGAACGGGCGCATACGCTGAAACTGGCTTGAATTGGATTGTGCATCTACGTGCTCGTGGGGTGAACATCAATCCGTGGGGACGTGAGGTCAGTGGCAATCGTTCACTGGCGCTGGAGGCCCCAAAACCTGAACTGAACTGAACTGGTGGTGCGCGGGTGGGTGGTGGTGCGCGGGTGGGTGGTGGTGGTGCGCGGGTGGGTGGTGGTGGTGCGCGGGTGGCTGGTGGTGGTGCGCGGGTGGGTGGTGGTGGTGCGCGGGTGGGTGGGGGTGGTGCGCGGGTGGGTGGTGGGGGTGCGCGGGTGGGTGGTGGTGGTGTGCGGGTGGGTGGTGGTGGTGCGCGGGTGGGTGGTGGTGGTGCGCAGGTTGTTGGTGATGGTGCGCGGGTGGGTGGTGGTGGGTCGCGGCTGCGTGGTGGTGGTGCGCGGGTGGGTGGTGGTGGTGCGCGGGTGGGTGGTGGTGGTGCGCGGGTGGGTGGTGGTGGTGCGCGGGTGGGTGGTGGTGGTGCGCGGGTGGGTGGTGGTGGTGCGCGGGTGGGTGGTGGTGGTGCGCGGGTGGCTGGTGGTGGTGCGCGGGTGGGTGGTGGTGGTGCGCGGGTGGGTGGTGGTGGTGCGCGGCCGGGTGGTGGTGGTGCGTGGGTGGGTGGTGGTGGGTCGCAGGTGGGTGGTGGTGGTGCGCGGGTGGGCGGTGGTGGGTCGCGGGTGGGTGCTGGTGGTGCGCGGGTGGGTGGTGGTGGTGCGCCGCCGGGTGGTGGTGGTGCGCGGGTGGGTGGTGGTGGTGCGCGGGTGGGTGGTGGTGGTGCGCGGGTGGGTGGTGGTGGTGCGCGGTAGGGTGGTGGTGTTGCGCGGGTGGTTGGTCGTGGTGCGCGGGTGGGTGGTGGTGGTGTGGGGTGGGTGGCGGTGGTGCGCGAATGGGGGGTGGTGGTGCGCGGGTGGGTGGTGGTGGTGCGCGGGTTGTTGGTCATGGCGCGCAGCTGGGTGGTGGTGGTGCGCGGGTGGGTGGTGGTGGGTCGCAGGTGGGTGGTGGTGGTGCGCGGGTGGGCGGTGGTGGGTCGCGGTTGGGTGCTGGTGGTGCGCTGGTGGGTGGTGGTGGTGCGCGGGTGGGTGGTGGTGGTGCGCGGGTGGGTGGTGGTGGTGCGCGGGTGGGTGGTGGTGGTGGTGCGCGGCTCGGTGGTGGTGGTGGTGCGCGGGTGGGTGTTGGTGGTGCGCGGGTGGATGGTGGTGCTGCGCGGGTGGGTGGTGGTGGTGCGCGGGTGGGTGGTGGTGGTGCGCGGGTGGGTGGTGGTGGTGCGCGGGTGGGTGGTGGTGGTGCGCGGGTGGGTGGTGGTGGTGCGCGGGTGGCTGGTGGTGGTGCGCGGGTGGGTGGTGGTGGTGCGCGGGTGGGTGGTGGTGGTGCGCGGCCGGGTGGTGGTGGTGCGTGGGTGGGTGGTGGTGGGTCGCAGGTGGGTGGTGGTGGTGCGCGGGTGGGCGGTGGTGGGTCGCGGGTGGGTGCTGGTGGTGCGCGGGTGCGTGGTGGTGGTGCGCCGCCAGGTGGTGGTGGTGCGCGGGTGGGTGGTGGTGGTGCGCGGGTGGGTGGTGGTGGTGCGCGGGTGGGTGGTGGTGGTGCGCGGGTGGGTGGTGGTGTTGCGCGGGTGGGTGGTCGTGGTGCGCGGGTGGGTGGTGGTGGTGTGGGGTGGGTGGCGGTGGTGCGCGAATGGGGGGTGGTGGTGCGCGGGTGGGTGGTGGTGGTGCGCGGGTTGTTGGTCATGGCGCGCGGCTGGGTGGTGGTGGTGCGCGGGTGGGTGGTGGTGGGTCGCAGGTGGGTGGTGGTGGTGCGCGGGTGGGCGGTGGTGGGTCGCGGTTGGGTGCTGGTGGTGCGCTGGTGGGTGGTGGTGGTGCGCGGGTGGGTGGTGGTGGTGCGCGGGTGGGTGGTGGTGGTGCGCGGGTGGGTGGTGGTGGTGGTGCGCGGCTCGGTGGTGGTGGTGGTGCGCGGGTGGGTGTTGGTGGTGCGCGGGTGGATGGTGGTGCTGCGCGGGTGGGTGGTGGTGGTGCGCGGGTGGGTGGTGGTGGTGCGCGGGTGGGTGGTGGTGGTGGTGGTGCGCGGGTGGGTGGTGGTGGTTGGTCGCGGGTTGGTGGTGGTGATGCGCGGGTGGGTGGTGGTGGTGCGCGGGTGGGTGGTGGTGCCGCGCGCATGGGTGGTGGTGGTGCGCGGCTGGGTGGTGGTGGTGCGAAGGTGGGTGGTGGTGGTGCGCGGGTGGGTGGCGGTGGTGCGCGGCTGGGGGGTGGTGGTGCGCGGGTGGGTGGTGGTGGTGCGCGGGTTGTTGGTGGTGGTGCGCGGGTGGGTGGTGGTGGTGCGCGGGTCGGTGGTGGTGGTGCGCGGGTGGGAGGTGGTGGTGCGCGGGTGGGTGGTGGTGGTGCGCGGGTGGGTGGTGGTGGTGCGCGGATGGGTGGTGGTGGTGCGCGGCTGGGTGTTGGTGGTGCGCGGGTGGGTGGTGGTGGTGCGCGGGTGGGTGGTGGTGGTGCGCGGGTGGGTGGTGGTGGTGCGCGGGTGGGTGGCAGTGGTGCGCGGGTTGTTGGTGGTGGTGCGCGGGTGGGTGGTGGTGGTGCGCGGGTGGGTGGTGGTGGTGCGCGGGTGGGTGGCGGTGGTGCGCGGCTGGGGGATGGTGGTGCGCGGGTGGGTGGTGGTGGTGCGCGGGTTGTTGGTGGTGGTGCGCGGGTGGGTGGTGGTGGTGCGCGAGTGGGTGTTGGTGGTGCGTGGGCGGGTGGTGTTGGTGCGCGGGTGGGTGGTGGTGGTGCGCGGGTGGGTGGTGGTGGTGCGCGGGTGGGTGGTGGTGGTGCGCGGGTGGGTGGTGGTGGTGCGCGGCTGGGTGGTGGTGGTGCACTGGTGGGTGGCGGTGGTGCGCGGCTGGGGGGTGGTGGTGCGCGGGTGGGTGTTGGTGGTGCGCGGGTGGGTGGTGGTGGTGCGCGGGTGGGTGGTGGTGCTGCGCGGCTGGGTGGTGGTGGTGCGCGGGTGGGTGGTGGTGGTGCGCGGGTGGGTGGTGGTGGTGCGCAGGTGGGTGGTGGTGGTGCGCAGGTGGATGGTGGTGGTGCACACGTTGTTGGTGGTGGTGCGCGGCTGGGTGGTGATGGGTCGCGGGTGGGTGGTGGTGGTGCGCGGGTGGGTGGTGGTGGTGCGCGGGTGGGTGGTGGTGGGTTTCTCGCCATCCTGGTGCGCTGGTTTACCGGGTACTGGGCGCTGAACAACGGACACATATACTGTGGCGACTGGGACGAGAGCAACGCTTTCTGCAACGTCTCCCGCCCCAGTCTCTCAGAAGTCCTGCAGGAAAACCCCTCCCTGGACGTGGGTGAGTGGGTGGACTGGTTTTTCTCTTCCTTCCAGGTTTTCCTGCAGACCCCGTACGGGCTGGCGCCGCCGTACATGCTGAAACAGGGAGGCACACAGGGAGACAGCATGGGGGTCGGATCGTACATGATACCCAGAATCCTGAGGTCTCTGGCGCTGTACCGCAAGGTTCCAGCGCCTGAGCATCCGGGTCTCCCAGGGGTAAGAATCCCCGAGCTGATTTTTTCAGACGATGGCAGGTTATTCGGCTTGAACGAAGCAGACTTTGTGTGTGTTCTGAATGAATGTACTTCTCTAGCCAATGATGCCGGCGCATCTCCGAATGCGTCCAAACTGCAGTGTTTCCTTATTAAATTTGCAGATGGACGCCTCATCTACGCTGCAGATGAAGTGTTCTGTCGGCTAGGGCAGTTCCCGATGAAGAAGAGTGGGTTCAAAATCGTCGGAGTGCCGTGTGTCATGGGTGAATGCCTACGAGCTGATAGAGATAAAGTAGGGGACAAGTTCAGGGCAGTCAGGAGGTCCATCACTCAGCACAGGCCGTCCTGTATCCGGGCGCTTAGGTGTCTCATGGCATATGCGGTTTCCTCCACAGATTTCAAGTTCACTGTAGTGCCAGTGCCAGCGGAGTTCTGTGAACCCCTGCAAGTAACAGTTCGGCAATGTGCGCGCGCTGCTCTGTCACTGCCATCCTGGTTTTCAGATGTCCTGCTCAGTGCCCCTATCTCAGCTGGTGGGTTAGGATTCCCGGTCCTGCATATCAGGCTGAGTCTGCAGCGAACGCTCGTTACCTTGCAAGCGGCGTGCTCACGGAGCGTCTACACCAGGGGTATCGTTAGGGCCCTTCTGTATGACAGCCAGTGGCAACAAATACCAGGGTCTGACCCGCAGGTGCTTTGTGACGAGTTACGGCAGAGAGGCCTGTACATCAGTGTGTCTCCCGACTTGGAAGTGACAGAAGCCCCTGTGCATGGTGCGTGGTACCAGAAGGTGCAGGGACATCATGTTGTCGCTGTGTCCGATGGATCAGCGACGCGCACAGCAGTGGGCTGTGCTGTGGTCTTCCTGGATGCCTCAGGAGTGTGTGGTGCGTTCTGGTGTCACTGGTGTGTTGAGGATCCTGATGCCCAAGTGGCAGAATGGTTTGGGAAACTATTGGCAGTTCACAAGGCTAGGGAAACTGGAGCGCCCAAGTGCCTGTTCTTGGCAGACTGCACGAGTGCAGCAGTAAATGAAGGGGTGACGAAATCGTCAGGCTCCCATGTGCTGGACAGCTGAATCAGGAGTGTGGTGTCCATAGTGAACCAACAGGGCTATGAGGAAGGCTATGTCCAAGCCCAACATGACTCCGGCAGGAGCACGGAAGTGGCCCAGGCGCAAGCGCTGGCGCACGACCTATCACAAACACCGGGGGTCCAGCCTCAAGGCGCTGTCCTTCCCCTACTACCCCTCCTTTCACTGCATGCAGTGCTTCTTAAGGCAGGCAAAGTATGTCTGCGACCCGCCAATGTCCTTTCGGCCATCTATGATGCGGAGGTTCTTGCCTCGAGGCCTCAATTTCTGTCAAGGTATTACAGCCAGACAGGCTCCGCATGGGCACCCCTGGTGCTCGAAGCCAAGATATCTAATGAGGTGATCAGGGCGTGTGTGTGGCTGCGGTCAGCCACAGGGCTGCGCGAATACCCCCGATCTCCGTACTGCCCGTTCTGCAAAGCCTTGGTGCAGGACTGGGGCCAACATCTGTTTCAGAACTGCCTCAAAGTGTGCGCAGCAGTGCATCGTGCTTTTTGGGACCTGCTTCAAGACATGCAATTAGATGGATGGACAGTGGAAATGCAAAGTCTCACACAGCCAAGGGTCTCAGTCGAGTCAGTAAGCTTCCTGGTCAGGCTTGTGCATGATGATCATGTGGGCCAAGGGGAGGGAATCCTGTGGGTTACAACCTCAGGGCTCATCTATATGTCACACAGCATGCGGCCCAAAACCTTGATCTCCCGTGTTCAATCTCTCTCCCTAGTGTTCCTGCATACGCTGCAACACGTGCTCTGGTCTGACTCCGTGATAGAGCCACTGCAGCAATCAGAAATGGTGCCAGCTGGGCTCACCAGGCCCTGGGGTCTCGCGGTGTTCATCAGCTTCATGGTGGGGGCGGTCTCATCGGCGCAACTCGACCCTCCGGAGTCGCGTCCTCCATGGGTGAGGGTGGTGCCTACGGCCCGAACCGTCGTCTATGAACCGGGTCAGTGTTGACGTGATCCACTCTCAGTAACCATAGGACATGCACCGAGTGAGTGGCCCAGGGATTTTCGGATCGGCCTGGGACCGTGGACAGTGGAATGGGACGACATCCCAGGACAAGTGGACCTCCGAGAACTGGCGCATACGCTGAAACTGGCTTGAATTGGATTTTGCATCTACGTGCTCGTGGGGTGAACATCAATCCGTGGGGACGTGAGGTCAGTGGCAATCGTTCACTGGCGCTGGAGGCCCCAAAACCTGAACTGAACTGGACTGGTGGTGCGTCGCGGGTGGGTGGTGGTGGTGCGCGGGTGGGTGGTGGTGGTGCGCGGGTGGGTGGTGGTGGTGCGCGGGTGGGTGGTGGTGGTGCGCGGGTGGGTGGTGGTGGTGGTGCGCGGCTCAATGGTGGTGGTGGTGCGCGGGTGGGTGTTGGTGGTGCGCGGGTGGATGGTGGTGCTGCGCGGGTGGGTGGTGGTGGTGCGCGGGTGGGTGGTGGTGGTGCGCGGGTGGGTGGTGGTGGTGGTGGTGCGCGGGTGGGTGGTGGTGGTGGGTCGCGGGTTGGTGGTGGTGGTGCGCGGGTGGGTGGTGGTGGTGCGCGGGTGGGTGGTGGTGGTGCGCGGGTGGGTGGTGGTGGTGCGCGGCTGTGTGGTGGTGGTGCGCGGGTGGGTGGTGGTGGTGCATGGGTGGGTGGCGGTGTTGCGCGGCTGGGGGGTGGTGGTGCGCGGGTGGGTGGTGGTGGTGCGCGGGTTGTTGGTGGTGGTGCGCGGGTGCGTGGTGGTGGTGCGCGGGTCGCTGGTGGTGGTGCGCCGGTGGGTGGTGGTGGTTCGCGGCTGGGTGGTGGTGGTGCGCGGATGGGTGGTGGTGGTGCGCGGGTGGGTGGTGGTGGTGCGCGGGTGGGTGGTGGTGGTGCGCGGGTGGGTGGTGGTGGTGCCCGGGCCGGTGGTGGTGGTGCGCGGGTGGGTGGTGATGGTGCGCGGGTGGGTGGTGGTGGTGCGCGGGTTGTTGGTGGTGGTGCGCGGGTGGGTGGTGGTGGTGCGCGGGTGGGTGGTGGTGGTGCGGAGGTGGGTGGTGGTGGTGGTGGTGCGCCCGTGGGTGGTGGTGGTGGGTCGCGGGTTGGTGGTGGTGGTGCGCGGGTGGGTGGTGGTGGTGCGCGGGTGGGTGGTGGTGGTGCGCGGGTGGGTGGTGGTGGTGCGCGGCTGGGCGGTGGTGGTGCGCGGGTGGGTGGTGGTGGTGCGTGGGTGGGTGGCGGTGGTGCACGGCTGGGGGGTGGTGGTGCGCGGGTGGGTGGTGGTGGTGCGCGGGTTGTTGGTGGTGGTGCGCGGGTGCGTGGTGGTGGTGCGCGGGTCGGTGGTGGTGGTGCGCCGGTGGCTGGTGGTGGTTCGCGGGTGGGTGGTGGTGGTGCGCGGATGGGTGGTGGTGGTGCGCGGGTGGGTGGTGGTGGTGCGCGGGTGGGTGGTGGTGGTGCGCGGGTGGGTGGTGGTGGTGCCCGGGCCGGTGGTGGTGGTGCGCGGGTGGGTGGTGATGGTGCGCGGGTGGGTGGTGGTGGTGCGCGGGTTGTTGGTGGTGGTGCGCGGGTGGGTGGTGGTGGTGCGCGGGTCGGTGGTGGTGGTGCGCGGGTGGGTGGTGGTGGTGCGCGGGTGGGTGGTGGTGGTGCGCGGGTGGGTGGCGGTGGTGCGCGGCTGGGGGGTGGTGGTGCGCAGGTGAGTGGTGGTGGTGCAGGGGGCTGCAGGGGTTGTCCAATGCCCAGTTAACGGGACGTGGCCAGCTCTGGTTAGTTCTGCAGTACCCCGCCAGCCCGGACCAAGACGGCTCCTGGATCCGGTGGGGCAGCTATCTCTGTTTGAGATGGTGTGTGCGGAAAACATAGGAGCCACCCCCCATCCCCCCCAAGAACCCAACACCCCAAGAGTAAAGTAACGGCTAACAGTTCGGTTCTCTTGGTTGTTCCCTCACTTCTCCCGCTCTGCCCAGCCCCCCCCCCCCCCCTTCCGCCTGTGTACAGGAATGATGGATCTGAGAGTCTCTGCAACGGGCACCATGAGGTTTAACCGGGTGCAAACTGCTCAAGAAACAAACGAGCTCCAATAATATAGGCCCAAAATTCAGCGTGTCTGCAAACCAGTGGCGGGGTAAGTGCAGGTGCGACCGAATCCTGCAATGAGCAAAGTCTGGGGCCCCTCTAGCTGGGCTTTGGGCCGCTGCCCATCGCTTGCCCAGATCAGGAGGCGAGCTCCTGACCTTGCAGAGCACCCTACTGATCACCGCGGTGTGGCGATCAGTCTGCCGAGTGATCGCCGGCGCAGGTGCATCGTAAGTGCGGGTGCACATCGTCCCCAGTGTCGTGCACGGATAAATTCCACTGACAGTATCCGCAGAACGGTTGCCTGTGAGATAGCTAAATAACGCACAGAATTCCTCTCGTCCCAACCGAATCCTGCAATGAGCAAAGTCCGGGGCCCCTCTAGCTGGGCTTTGGGCCGATGCCCATCGCTTGCCC
Organism: Eutreptiella sp. 'Long Island Sound 2002'; assembly: GCA_964036045.1. Taxonomy (NCBI): domain Eukaryota; phylum Euglenozoa; class Euglenophyceae; order Eutreptiales; family Eutreptiaceae; genus Eutreptiella; species Eutreptiella sp. 'Long Island Sound 2002'. The sequence goes on along the minus strand of OZ038387.1, from coordinate 43,328,452 downwards.
AGCTTAGGAGGCGAGCTCCAGACGGCGCAAGCACCCTGCTGATCACTGCGGTGTGGCGATCCTCTGGACTGGTTAGTCTGTCGAGTGATCGCCGGCGCTGGTGCATCGTAAATGCAGGTGCACATTGGCCTCGTTTCCTAACCGGTGACAGTTCCTCCAGAATGGTATCCATCGATGCAATGAAGTCCGTCTTCCCCAAACTGATTGTTTGATCGCAGGGTGGAACTAGAAAAATCCATTGACAGTGACCTACCTCCGGCTGGGACCAGTCCCTCTGGCAGCGGGCCCGAGAGCCCTGAGTAACCGTTTTCGCCGGCTGGACCTATCCTCTGGTGTGCACGTTTGTCTACTGGACTGGCTATGTGCTGCCTTTCAGTGATTCTACCATGAGCATGGAAGAACTTCGTCAGAACCTCCGTGTTCAGGATGTGCTGCATATCAACCGGGTGGAGGACGGAGAGTCAGGACTGCTGTTGGTGGTCCTGCATGAGAAGCAAGAGATCTCAGGGGTCAAGATCGACAATTATGTGAATTCATTTCCACTGATGTACTCTGTCCTGCAAGGCAGGATGTCGCCCAACACCGACCTCCCTCTGCTTATTGCCAAGTACCCCCAGTACACATGGTTGACCTTCGGTGAGGTGCTGCAGCAAGTCGCCCAAATGCTGTCAACGGCCACCAAAAGTGACATTCAGCGTATGGTAGCCGAGATTTCTGAGCCTAGTGGTGGCTAAGGATGTGGCCGACAGTTTGCGCAAGAAGCTTGGTTCCAAGCCAGAAATGATTGTCGACCTCCTCAATGGCGATGTGGCTGCAGTGGACAAAGGCAGGGTCCTGATTGGGTGCCTGTGGTTCGACCTGGCAGTTGCCAGATGGGTGGCGAAGCGAAACGGCAAAGACCTTTCTTGGCAGCTCGCAGTTCAGCCGGACAAACTCGTGCCTGTTGGCACCTTCGTGACCGAGCCCATGATGCAGGCATCTCTGACAGGGTGCTGGCCCAAGCCGGAAGCTCCAATCCCGAGTGTGGCAGCCATTATGAACCGAGACCAACCAAAGCGCCCGGAAGAGGACGTGTCGGGCTCCAATTCTTCAGGGGGGCCTGCCGGCCCTGAAATGGGACTCCCTACAGCAGAGGCCGAACTCCTCACCATGGCAGAGGTCCTCAAGAAGGTGGTCGCAGTAGTGGAGGCTTCAAGTCCACGCAAGGACTGACGATCATTATGAAGAGGATTACGGACGCAGCACAGCTCTCCTCATGCCTCAGCAGCTTTGCGTGGCCGATTGGGGCGGAGAACGTCAAGGTGACGGCGGTGCTGCTGGCCTGGCTGAAGTACCTTCAGACATCAGGAGCAACAGAGGCGAACCCCGCAGCAAAGTCCAAATATCTTTCTGAAATTCTTACCATCCTGCACAAAGCCAACTCAGCCACAGAAAAAGGGCTGGACTGGCCAGATCTGGCTTGTCAATTTGCAGTCGGGCTGCTGGCGATCTCAGAGGAAGCGGCCAAGGTCTTCCCAGTTGAGAAAGTGAAGGACTGGCCCACCTTTGCTGACGCAATCATCCCAGCACTATCAGTCTTCAGTCAAGCACCCCAACTGCGCGCGCTAGTAGATCTAGCCAGGAAGGTTACAGTCTCAGGTGATAAGCCCTCCTGGGCTGCAGATGTGCTAAAGGAGCTGCAGGCCTCCCTCGGTGGTCCTGCCAAGGCAACTAATGCTAGTCTCGTGATGAGGTCGGATTTGGCTGAGAGCGATCAAACTCTGGTGAAAGTATCCCTTGATGGGACAGGGACAGTGCCGTGGCCTGTGTTCCTCACGGCGGTGTCTGTGTTTGTCGGGTGAAATGTTCCGGCCGTGGCCTCGGCAGAGTCCCAGAAAGGCAAAGGCCGCTGCGTGCATCAACTCACAGTTAGAGTGCCCACGAGTCAGCTGCAGGCAGTAGCGAAACACGGAAAGAAATGGCAGCTTCCCATAGGAGCCGGCTCCACGGTCACCATGGAAATTCTCGAGAACCCGCTGAATCCCCCCAAGACCCCCCCATCCTCCCACAACATGTCAGCTCTCTGGGCTTTGGGTGAGGTGCAGCAATCACCGACGGAGCCGAGCAAGGGCAGTAAAGGAGGTAAAAGTGGCAAGCAAGGGTGGGACTCCTGGGCCTGGGACAACAGGTCCACCTGGGAACGCCAGTGGGAGTGTCCCTGGGAACGGCAGTCATGGGGAAAAGGTCCCTCACACGAGCCCCCCTCGCTGTATAATGACAGGCCCTCTAAGAGACAGAGGCGAGACTCTCCGAATCGCAGCCCATCGCCTGCTGGTCCAGAGGATAGGCCTCGCAGGAGTGACAGTCGAGCCTCCCAGCGGTCAGTACCAAGGTATGACAGACCACAACACTCAGGTTCACATCATGTGGACAGGCCTCTGGAGGGATCCGCTGCCACTCACCGAGATGGCAATGGCTGGAGAGGTCCCGGGAACCTGTGATATCCTCCCAATGATCCCAGCCTGTCGACTGTCCCCCTGCTCCCTGCAGCCGTCATTACAGGCTTTATGTCAGTGAAACGGTCCGAACGTGTGGCCGATGCTGTGGCAGACATTTTGTCTTGGGCCACAGAGTTACTGAAGTCCCTGCCAGAGCAGCCGGTACTGTCAAGTGGTGTTGCCGAGGCATGTAGTCTCTGTGGAACATTTTTCCACAATTTCAGAGAATTCTGCCCTGAGTGTGGCTCGGGTAACCGAACGAGTCTCAAGGGCTGGACAGCGGAGTGTATCCCCTCAGTGGTTACGAAATCGGTATGCAGGAGCCTTGATCTTGCCAAAAGCATAGTGGACCGTATGCCTAGACAACACTTAAGGTGGGCAGTGCAGCTAGTGAGAGACTGGGCTTCTCTACTCTGCTCACTGTCGCACAGGCTCTGGAGTTGTGCGGTGTCCCCCCCCCTCTTGGTCTCTTCCCATCTCTGTGTGTGGGTGATCTCGGAACCTACCTGGACCAGTCCTAGCCAGACTGGTGTCTCTCAGTCCGGTCTTCCAGTGGCTGGAGTCTCCACGATTGAAGAGATCTGGCACGAGACGTCCATGTGTCCGCTGATTCTAGGGCCGGGTTGCCGTAGTTGTCAGCAGCCTCTTTTATTCTCATGCGAAGTCAGCCTGCCCTTTGACTGGAGTGTAAGTGTAGTGAAAGCAGTCTGCGTGTCTCTGGCACGTATTTCCCCGACAAAGGAACAGGCCAGCCGGTCTGTCATCTGTCATGGCAGTATCACACTGCATGATACGTTGCTGGTTTCGGCTGGAAAGCGCATATCCTGCTCGCATCAGCCGGCTGAGGAGCCATGGACAGGCCCCTTTGTTGTGTCAGCACGTCAAGAGGAACCCCCCTCCCATCAACGGCTAGAACCGCAGACAGAGTCTAAGGCTATAACTTTTATGACATTGAACTGTGGCGGAGCCATGAGAAAAATTCCTGACGTCATCTCCCTTGCCGAGAGTCAAGGTGCAGACGCAGTGGCGCTGCACGAACTATGGGAAGGCTTCGATCCTTCAGATTTCTTTGGGACCAGGTACTGTGTAGTGTATGACGAAGTGCGTGAGAGAGCGGCAGGACTGTGTATTTTGCCGTTGTATAGGCTCGTTGAATTGTCTGGTGGAGTGACCACTATCAGGCGACACTCAGTAGAGGACGCCTTAATCGTAGAGCTCTCCTTGGCATCTGGGGGAGTTCTGAAATTTGCCAATATCTACTTGAGGCCAGGGCAGGATCTCGAAGTTTGGAAGCACATCCAAACTCTCGTGGCCAAACACAAGCCGAAAAAAGGGGAAACCATGGTATTGGGTGGTGACTTCAATGAACGTTTGTCTGGTCACAGGCATGGCAGAGTGGCCAGAGCCCTGGCCGCCTCAGGGTGTTGGTCTTTTCTCCATGTGCCCTACCAGCTTGGTCAGTGTACCAACTTTGTAGTGCGAAGTGGTAGTCTCTCTCAGAGGGAAATAGACTTTGTCCTCATCCCAGTTGATTCAGGTCTACAGCTAATGGCCAAAGCAGTTGTGCCTGGAGTCAGCACCCATGGTGCAGTGGTGTGTGAGTTCTCCCTGCCAGAGAATTTTCACTACGTGAAAAACGGGAGTCTCAAGAAATTCAATTTCAGAAAGGCCAGCCCTACCTCAGTGACTAGGCTTGCAGCTCATGCCTCCCTGTTTCTGTGGCTGGGGAGGGTGCATGGGCTACACCCCGACGCGATCCTGGAGGGCTATCATGAACTGGCCAGGGGCTTCATCCCCCCCCACGTCGGCAGGGTTGAGGGTTCCGAAGCAGACGTCCTCAGGCGTCAGGAAGTCAAGGCCCTTCTGGGCGACGCAGTGGCCGCGGAGCGCGTCAAAAAATGGAAACAGCAGCAGAGGGACCAAAGGTGCAGAAATAACCTAGGTCTCTCAGCCTCGCTGGCTGGTGAAGTGGCGGTGACGGGTCTCACCTCGAAATTCTTCAAGCAGAAGAAATCATCCTTCAAAGTGGTGACCCAAGTGAGTCGTGACGGGAAAGTGTTCTGCACCTCCCCCCAGGAATTCAAAACAGAGGCCAGGAAGCAGGCAATGGAACTGTACACGCTGAGGCATCTCCGAATGGACAGATGCTCTCTTGCCATGTCCCCCCAGTGCGTCTACGACCCTTCCTTTCCGACGGATGACCTGTCGATGTCCGACTGGAGCCTGTATTGTAGTGTGTGATCTCCCTTCCCGTCTCAACTAGCGCTCGAGGTGTTGGGGTGTGGTTCCTGCAGTGCCCCCATATCCCGAGAGGAGTGGGACCGCCAATGCAGAAAAGGGGGGTCAGAGGCCACCTCCAGGGACGAGTTCCCTAATGACGTAGTAAGATTGCTCAGCGGCTTTGCCACTGAAGTGATTCTGCAGTGGTCCAGCCAGTTCAGGACAGGCGTACACAGTTTTTTCCTGCATGCGGCGCTACATCTGTGCTTACTCAAAAAAGAGCCTTATTGGCTTATAAGAAACAGCAGGCCCATCATTCTGGAGCCTGATATAAAAAGAAAAGAATCATCAGCGATGTTTCAGAGGTTCATGTCCCGCGGAGAGGCAACGGGTTTCATACCACCGTGGACATTTTCGTACAGGAAGGAAATTACCCCCCTTTATCTCGCCATCGTGGTGCGCTGGTTTACCGCGTACTGGGCGCTGAACAACGGACACATATACTGTGGCGACTGGGACGAGAGCAACGCTTTCTGCAACGTCTCCCGCCCCAGTCTCTCAGAAGCCCTGCAGGAAAACCCCTCCCTGGACGTGGGTGAGTGGGTGGACTGGTTTTTCTCTTCCTTCCAGGTTTTCCTGCAGACCCCGTACGGGCTGGCGCCACCGTACAGGCTGAAACAGGGAGGCACACAGGGAGACAGCATGGGGGTCGGATCGTACATGATACCCAGAATCCTGAGGTCTCTGGCGCTGTACCGCAAGGTTCCAGCGCCTGAGCATCCGGGTCTCCCAGGGGTAAGAATCCCCGAGCTGATTTTTTCAGACGATGGCAGGTTATTCGGCTTAAACAAAGCAGACTTTGTGTGTGTTTTGAATGAATGTACTTCTCTAGCCAATGATGCCGGCGCATCCCCGAATGCGTCCAAACTGCAGTGTTTCCTTATTAAATTTGTAGATGGACGCCTCATCTACGCTGCAGATGAAGTGTTCTGTCGGCTAGGGCAGTTCCCGATGAAGAAGAGTGGGTTCAAAATCGTCGGAGTGCCGTGTGTCATGGGTGAATGCCTACGAGCTGATAGAGATAAAGTAGGGGACAAGTTCAGGGCAGTCAGGAGGTCCATCACTCAGCACAGGCCGTCCTGTATCCTGGCGCTTAGGTGTCTCATGGCATATGCGGTTTCCTCCACAGATTTCAAGTTCACTATAGTGCCAGTGCCAGCGGAGTTCTGTGAACCCCTGCAAGTAACAGTTCGGCAATGTGCGCGCACTGCTCTGTCACTGCCATCCTGGTTTTCAGATGTCCTGCTCAGTGCCCCTATCTCGGCTGGTGGGTTAGGATTCCCGGTCCTGCATGTCAGGCTGAGTCTGCAGCGAACGCTCGTTACCTTGCAAGCGGCGTGCTCACGGAGCGTCTACACCAGGGGTATCGTTAGGGCCCTTCTGTATGACAGCCAGTGGCAACGAATACCAGGGTCTGACCCGCAGGTGCTTTGTGACGAGTTACGGCAGAGAGGCCTGTACATCAGTGTGTCTCCCGACTTGGAAGTGACAGAAGCCCCTGTGCAAGGTGCGTGGTACCGGAAGGTGCAGGGACATCATGTTGTCGCTGTGTCCGATGGATCAGCGTCGCGCACAGCAGTGGGCTGTGCTGTGGTCTTCCTGGATGCCTCAGGAGTGTGTGGTGCGTTCTGGTGTCACTGGTGTGTTGAGGATCCTGATGCCCAAGTGGCAGAATGGTTTGGGAAACTATTGGCAGTTCACAAGGCTACGGAAACTGGAGTGCCTGTTCTTGGCAGACTGCACGAGTGCAGCGGTAAATGAAGGGGTGACGAAATCGTCAGGCTCCCATGTGCTGGACAGCTGCATCAGGAGTGTGGTGTCCATAGTGAACCAACAGGGCTATGAGGAAGGCTATGTCCAAGCCCAACATGACTCCGGCAGGAGCACGGAAGTGGCCCAGGCGCAAGCGCTGGCGCACGACCTATCACAAACACCGGGGGTCCAGCCTCAAGGCGCTGTCCTTCCCCTACTACCCCTCCTTTCACTGCATGCAGTGCTTCTTAAGTCAGGCAAAGTATGTCTGCGACCCGCAAATGTCCTTTCCGCCATCTATGATGCGGAGGTTCTTGCCTCGAGGCCTCAATTTCTGTCAAGGTATTACAGCCAGACAGGCTCAGCGTGGGCACCCCTGGTGCTCGAAGCCAAGATATCTAATGAGGTGATCAGGGCGTGTGTGTGGCTGCGGTCAGCCACAGGGCTGCGCGAATACCCCCGATCTCCGTACTGCCCGTTCTGCAAGGCCTCGGTGCAGGACTGGGGCCAACATCTGTTTCAGAACTGCCTCAAAGTGTGTGCAGCAGTGCATCGTGCTTTTTGGGACCTGCTTCAAGACATGCAATTAGATGGATGGACAGTGGAAATGCATAGTCTGACACAGGCAAGGGTCTCAGTCGAGTCAGTAAGCTTCCTGGTCAGGCTTGTGCATGATGACCATGTGGGCCAAGGGGAGGGAATCCTGTGGGTTACAACCTCAGGGCTCATCTATATGTCACACAGCATGCGGCCCAAAACCTTGATCTCCCGTGTTCAATCTCTCTCCCTAGTGTTCCTGCATACGCTGCAACACGTGCTCTGGTCAGACTCCGTGATAGAGCCACTGCAGCAATCAGAAATGGTGCCAGCTGGGCTCACCAGGCCCTGGGGTCTCGCGGTGTTCATCAGCTTCATGGTGGGGGCGGTCTCATCGGCTCAACTCAACCCTCGCGTCCTCCATGGGTGAGGGTGGTGCCTACGGCCCGAACCGTCGTCTATGAACCGGGTCAGTGTTCACGTGATCCACTCTCAGTAACCATAGGACATGCACCGAGTGAGTGGCCCAGGGATTTTCGGATCTGCCTGGGACCGTGGACAGTGGAATGGGACGACATCCCAGGACAAGTGGACCTCCGAGAACTGGCGCATACGCTGAAACTAGCTTGAATTGGATTTTGCATCTACGTGCTCGTGGGGTGAACATCAATCCGTGGGGACGTGAGGTCAGTGGCAAACGTTCACTGGCGCCGGAGGCCCCAAAACCTGAACTGAACTGAACTGGTGGTGGTGCGCGGGTGGGTGGTGGTGGTGCGCGGGTGGGTGGTGGTGGTGCGCGGGTGGGTGTTGGTGGTGCGCGGGTGGGTGGTGGTGCTGCGCGGACGGGTGGTGCTGGTGTGCGGGTGGGTGGTGGTGGTGCGCCGGTGGGTGGTGGTGGTTCGCGGGTGGGTGGTGGTGGTGCACGGATGGGTGGTGGTGGTGCGCGGGTGGGTGGCGGTGGTGCGCGGGTGGTTGTTGGTGGTGCGCGGGTGGTTGTTGGTGGTGCGCGGGTGGGTGGTGGTGGTGCGCGGGTGGGTGGTGGTGGTGCGCGGGTGGGTGGTGGTGGTGCGCGGCTCGGTTGTGGTGGTGCAGGGGTGGGTGGTGGTGGTGCGCGGGTGGCTGGTGGTGGTGCGTGGGTGGCTGGTGCCGGCGCGCGGGTGGGTGGTGGTGGTGCGCGGGTGGGTGGTGGTGGTGCGCGGCCGGGTGGTGGTGGTGCGTGGGTGGGTGGTGCTGGGTCGCGGGCGGGTGGTGGCGGTGCGCGGGTGGGGCTGCGGGGGTTGTCCAATGCCCAGTTAACGGGACGTGGCCAGCTCTGGTTAGTTCTGCAGTACCCCGCCAGCCCGGACCAAGATGGCTCCTGGATCCGGTGGGGCAGCTATCTCTGTTTGAGGTGGTGTGTGCGGAAAACATAGGAGCCACCCCCCCTTCCCCCCCCAAGAACCCAACACCCCAAGAGTAAAGTAACAGCTAACAGTTCGGTTCTCTCAGTTGTTCCCTCACTTCTCCCGCTCTTCCCAGCCCCCCCCCCCCTTCCGCCTGTGTACAGGAATGATGGATCTGCGAGTCTCTGCAACGGGCACCATGAGGTTTAACTGGGTGCAAACTGCTCAGGAAGTGCGGGTGCACATCGTCCCCAGTGTCGTGCAGGGTTAAATTCCATTGACAGTATCCCCAGAACGGTTGCCTGTGAGATAGCTAAATAACGCACAGAATTCCTTTCGTCCCAACCGAATCCTGCAATGAGCAAAGTCTGGGGCCCCTCTAGCTGTGCTTTGGGCCGATGCCCATCGCTTGCCCAGCTTAGGAGGCGAGCTCCTGACGGTGCAAGCACCCTGCTGATCACTGCGGTGTGGCGATCCTCTGGACTGGTCCGTCTGTCGAGCGATCACCGGCGCTGGTGCATCGTAAATGCAGGTGCACATTGGCCTCGTTTCCTAACCGGTGACAGTTCCTCCAGAGTGGTATACATCGATGCACTGAAGTCCGTCTTCCCCCAACTGATTGTTTGATCGCAGGGTGGGACTAGAAAATCCCACTGACAGTGACCTACCTCCGGCTGGGACCAGTCCCTCTGGCAGCGGGCCCGAGAGCCCTGAGTAACCGTTTCCGCCGGCTGGACCTATTCCTCTGGTGTGCACGTTTGTCTACTGGACTGGCTATGTGCTGCCTTTCAGTGATTCTACCATGATCATGGAAGAACTTCGTCAGAACCTCCGTGTTGAGGATGTGCTGCATATCAACCGGGTGGAGGACGGAGAGTCAGGACTGCTGTTGGTGGTCCTGCATGAGAAACAAGAGATCTCAGGGGTCAAGATCGACAATATGGTGAACTCATTTCCACTGATGTACTCTGTCCTGCAAGGCAGGATGTCGCCCAACACCGACCTCCCTCTGCTTATTGCCAAGTACCCCCAGTACTCATGGTTGACCTTCGGTGAGGTGCTGCAGCAAGTCGCCCAAATGCTGTAGACGGCCACCAAAAGTGACATTTAGCGTATGGTAGCCGAGATTCTGAGCCCAGTGGTGGCTAAGGATGTGGCCGACAGTTTGCGCAAGAAGCTTGGTTCCAAGCCAGAAATGATTGTCGACCTCCTCAATGGCGATGTGGCTGCAGTGGACAAAGGCAGGGTCCTGATTGGGTGCCTGTGGTTCCACCTGGCAGTTGCCAGATGGGTGGCGAAGCGAAACGGCAAAGACCTTTCTTGGCAGCTCGCAGTTCAGCCGGACAAACTCGTGCCTGTTGGCACCTTCGTGTCTGAGCCCAAGCTGCAGGCATCTCTGGCAGGGTGCTGGCCCAAGCCGGAAGCTCCAATCCCGAGTGTGGCAGCCATTATGAACCAAGACCAACCAAAGCGCCCGGAAGAAGACGTGTCGGGCTCCAATTCTTCAGGGGGGCCTGCCGGCCCTGAAACGGGACTCCCTACAGCAGAGGCCGAACTCCTGACCATGGCAGAGGTCCTCAAGAAGGTGGTCGCAGCAGTGGAGGACGTCCCGAAGGACGAAATGCCTATGGCAACAGGGCACCTTGAGACCCTATTATCCAGCTTCAAGTCCACGCAAGGACTGACGATCATTATGAAGAGGATTACGGACACAGCACAGCTCTCCTCATGCCTCGGCAGCTTTGCGTGGCCGATTGGGGCGGAGAACGTCAAGGTGAGGGCGGTGCTGCTGGCCTGGCTGAAGTACCTTCAGACATCAGGAGCAACAGAGGCGAATCCCGCAGCAAAGTCCAAATATCTCTCCGAAATTCTTACCATCCTGCACAAAGCCAACTCAGCCACATAAAAAGTGCTGGACTGGCCAGATCTGGCTTGTCAATTTGCAGTCGGGCTGCTGGCGATCTCAGAGGAAGCGGCCAAGGTCTTCCCAGTTGAGAAGGTGAAGGACTGGCCCACCTTTGCTGACGCGATCATCCCAGCACTATCAGTCTTCAGTCAAGCACCCCAACTGCGCGCGCTAGTAGATCTAGCCAGGAAGGTTACAGTCTTAGGCGATAAGCCCTCCTGGGCTGCAGATGTGCTAAAGGAGCTGCAGGCCTCCCTCGGTGGTCCTGCCAAGGCAACTAATGCTAGTCTCGTGATGAGGTCGGATTTGGCTGAGAGCGATCAATCTCTGGTGAAAGTATCCCTTGATGGGACAGGGACAGTGCCGTGGCCTGTGTTCCTCACGGCGGTGTCTGTGTTTGTCGGGTGAAATGTTCCGGCCCTGGCCTCGGCAGAGTCCCAGAAAGGCAAAGGCCGCTGCGTGCATCAACTCACAGTTAGAGTGCCCACGAGTCAGCTGCAGGCAGTAGCGAAACACAGAAAGAAATGGCAGCTTCCCATAGGGGCCGGCTCCACGGTCACCATGGAAATTCTCGAGAACCCGCTGCATCCCCCCAAGACCCCCCCATCCTCCCACAACATGTCAGCTCTCTGGGCTTTGGGTGAGGTGCAGCAATCACCGACGAGGCAGAGCAAGGGCAGTAAAGGAGGTAAAAGTGGCAAGCAAGGGTGGGACTCCTGGGCCTGGGACAACAGGTCCACCTGGGAACGCCAGTGGGAGCGTCCCTGGGAACGGCAGTCATGGGGAAAAGGTCCCTCACACGAGCCCCCCTCGCTGTATAATGACAGGCCCTCTAAGAGACAGAGGCGAGACTCTCCGAATCGCAGCCCATCGCATGCTGGTCCAGAGGATAGGCCTCGCAGGAGTGACAGTCGAGCCTCCCAACGGTCAGTACCAAGGTATGACAGACCACAACACTCAGGTTCACATCATGTGAACAGGCCTCTGGAGGGATCCGCTGCCACTCACCGAGATGGCAATGGCTGGAGAGGTCCCGGGAACCTGTGATATCCTCCCAATGTTCCCAGCCTGTCGACTGTCCCCCTGCTCCCTGCAGCCGTCATTACAGGCTTTATGTCAGTGAAACGGACCGCACGTGTGGCCGATGCTGTGGCAGACATTTTGTCTTGGGCCACAGAGTTACTGAAGTCACTGCCAGAGCAGCCGGTACTGTCAAGTGGTGTTGCCGAGGCATGTAGTCTCTGTGGAACATTTTTCCACAATTTCAGAGAATTCTGCCCTGAGTGTGGCTCGGGTAACCGAACGAGTCTCAAGGGCTGGACAGCGGAGTGTATCCCCTCAGTGGTTACGAAATCGGTATGCAGGAGCCTTGATCTTGCCAAAAGCATAGTGGACCGTATGCCTAGACAACACTTAAGGTGGGCAGTGCAGCTAGTGAGAGACTGGGCTTCTCTACTCTGCTCACTGTCGCACAGGCTCTGGAGTTGTGCGGTGCCCCCCCCCCCCTCTTGGTCTCTTCCCATCTCTGTGTGTGGGTGATCTCTAAACCTACCTGGACCAGCCCTAGCCAGACTGGTGTCTCTCAGTCCGGTCTTCCAGTAGCTGGAGTCTCCACGGTTGAAGAGATCTGGCACGAGACGTCCAGGTGTCCGCTGATTCTAGGGCCGGGTTGCCGTAGTTGTCAGCAGCCTCTTTTATTCTCATGCGAAGTCAGCATGCCCTTTGACTGGAGTGTAAGTGTAGCGAAAGCAGTCTGCGTGTCCCTGGCACGTATCGCCCCGACCAAGGAACAGGCCAGCCGGTCCGTCATCTGTCATGGCAGTATCACACTGCATGATACGTTGCTGGTTTCGGCTGGACGGCGCATATCCTGCTTGCATCAGCCGGCTGAGGAGCCATGGACAGGCCCCTTTGTTGTGTCAGCACGTCAAGAGGAACCCGCCTCCCATCAACAGCTAGAACCGCAGACAGAGTCTAAGGCTATAACTTTTATGACATTGAACTATGGTGGAGCCATGAGAAAAATTCCTGACGTCATCTCCCTTGCCGAGAGTCAAGGTGCAGACGCAGTGGCGCTGCAGGAACTATGGGAAGGCTTCGATCCTTCAGATTTCTTTGGGACCAGGTACTGTGTAGTGTATAACGAAGTGCGTGAGAGAGCGGCAGGACTGTGTATTTTGCTGTTGTATAGGCTGGTTGAATTGTCTGGTGGAGTGACCAGTATCAGGCGACACTCAGTAGAGGACGCCTTAATCGTAGAGCTCTCCTTGGCATCTGGGGGAGTTCTGAAATTTGCCAATATCTACTTGAGGCCAGGGCAGGATCTCGAAGTTTGGAAGCACATCCAAACTCTCGTGGCCAAACACAAGCCGAAAAAAGGGGAAATCATGGTATTGGGTGGTGACTTCAATGAACGTTTGTCTGGTCACAGGCATGGCAGAGTGGCCAGAGCCCTGGCCGCCTCAAAGTGTTGGTCTTTTCTCCATGTGCCCTACCAGCTTGGTCAGTGTACCAACTTAGTAGTGCGAAGTGGTAGTCTCTCTCAGAGGGAAATAGACTTTGTCCTCATCCCAGTTGATTCAGGTCTGCAGCTAATGGCCAAAGCAGTTGTGCCTGGAGTCAGCACCCATGGTGCAGTGGTGTGTGAGTTCTCCCTGCCAGAGAATTTTCACTACGTAAAAAACGGGAGTCTCAAGAAATTCAATTTCAGAAAGGCCAGCCCTGCCTCAGTGACTAGGCTTGCAGCTCATGCCTCCCTGTTTCTGTGGCTAGGGTGGGTGCATGGGCTACACCCCGACGCGATCCTGGAGGGCTATCATGAACTGGCCAGGGGCTTCATCCCCCCCCACGTCGGCAGGGTTGAGGGTTCCGAAGCAGACGTCCTCAGGCGTCAGGAAGTCAAGGCCCTTCTGGGCGACGCAGTGGCCGCGGAGCGCGTCAAAAAATGGAAACAGCAGCAGAGGGACCAAGCGTGCAGAAATAACCTAGGTCTCTCAGCCTCGCTGGCTGGTGAAGTGGCGGTGACGGGTCTCACTTCGAAATTCTTCAAGCAGAAGAAATCATCCTTCAAAGTGGTGACCCAAGTGAGTCGTGACGGGAAAGTGTTCTGCACCTCCCCCCAGGAGTTCAAAACAGAGGCCAGGAAGCAGGCCATGGAGCTGTACTCGCTGAGGCATCTCCGAATGGACAGCTGCTCTCTTGCCATGCCCCCCCAGTGCGTCTACGACCCTTCCTTTCCGACGGATGACCTGTCGATGTCTGACTGGAGCCTGTATTGTAGTGTGCGATCTCCCTTCCCGTCTCAACTAGCGCTGGAGGTGTTGGGGTCTGGTTCATGCAGTGCCCCCATTTCCCGGGAGGAGTGGGACCGCCAATGCAGAAAAGGGGGGTCAGAGGCCACCTCCAGGGACGAGTTCCCTAATGCCGTAGTAAAACTGCTCAGCGGCTTTGCCACTTAAGTGGTTCTGCAGTGGTCCAGACAGCTCAGGACAGGCGTACACAGTTTTTTCCTGCATGCGGCACTACATAGTGTGCTTACTCAAAAAAGAGCCTTATTGGCTTATAAGAAACAGCAGGCCCATCATTCTGGAGCCTGATATAAAAAGAAAAGAATCATCAGCGATGTTTCAGAGGTTCATGTCCCGCGGAGAGGCAACGGGTTTCATACCACCGTGGACATTTTCGTACAGAAAGGAAATTACCCCCCTTTTTCTCGCCATCCTGGTGCGCTGGTTTACCGCGTACTGGGCGCTGAACAACGGACACATATACTGTGGCGACTGGGACGAGAGCAACGCTTTCTGCAACGTCTCCCGCCCCAGTCTCTCAGAAGTCCTGCAGGAAAACCCCTCCCTGGACGTGGGTGAGTGGGTGGACTGGTTTTTCTCTTCCTTCCAGGTTTTCCTGCAGACCCCGTACGGGCTGGCGCCGCCGTACAGGCTGACACAGGGAGGCACACAGGGAGACAGCATGGGGGTCGGATCGTACATGATACCCAGAATCCTGAGGTCTCTGGCGCTGTACCGCAAGGTTCCAGCGCCTGAGCACCCGGGTCTCCCAGGGGTAAGAATCCCCGAGCTGATTTTTTCAGACGATGGCAGGTTATTCGGTTTGAACAAAGCAGACTTTGTGTGTGTTCTGAATGAATGTACTTCTCTAGCCAATGATGCCGGCGCATCCCCGAATGCGTCCAAACTGCAGTGTTTCCTTATTAAATTTGTAGGTGGACGCCTCATCTACGCAGCAGATGAAGTGTTCTGTCGGCTAGGGCAGTTCCCGATGAAGAAGAGTGGGTTCAAAATCGTCGGAGTGCCGTGTGTCATGGGTGAATGCCTACGAGCTGATAGAGATAAAGTAGGGGACAAGTTCAGGGCAGTCAGGAGGTCCATCACTCAGCATAGGCCGTCCTGTATCCTGGCGCTTAGGTGTCTCATGGCATATGCGGTTTCCTCCACAGATTTCAAGTTCACTGTAGTAGGGGTATCGTTAGGGCCCTTCTGTATGACAGCCAGTGGCAACGAATACCAGGGTCTGACCCGCAGGTGCTTTGTGACGAGTTACGGCAGAGAGGCCTGTACATCAGTGTGTCTCCCGACTTGGAAGTGACAGAAGCCGCTGTGCAAGGTGCGTGGTACCGGAAGGTGCAGGGACATCATGTTGTCGCTGTGTCCGATGGATCAGCGTCGCGCACAGCAGTGGGCTGTGCTGTGGTCTTCCTGGATGCCTCAGGAGTGTGTGGTGCGTTCTGGTGTCACTGGTGTGTTGAGGATCCTGATGCCCACGTGGCAGAATGGTTTGGGAAACTATTGGCAGTTCACAAGGCTAGGGAAGCTGGAGCGCCCAAGTGCCTGTTCTTGGCAGACTGCACGAGTGCAGCAGTAAATGAAGGGGTGACGAAATCGTCAGGCTCCCATGTGCTGGACAGCTGCATCAGGAGTGTGGTGTCCATAGTGAACCAACAGGGCTATGAGGAAGGCTATGTCCAAGCCCAACATGACTCCGGCAGGAGCACGGAAGTGGCCCAGGCGCAAGCGCTGGCGCACGACCTATCACAAACACCGGGGGTCCAGCCTCAAGGCGCTGTCCTTCCCCTACTACCCCTCCTTTCACTGCATGCAGTGCTTCTTAAGTCAGGCAAAGTATGTCTGCGACCCGCCAATGTCCTTTCGGCCATCTATGATGCGGAGGTTCTTGCCTCGAGGCCTCAATTTCTGTCAAGGTATTACAGCCAGACAGGCTCAGCATGGGCACCCCTGGTGCTCGAAGCCAAGATATCTAATGAGGTGATCAGGGCGTGTGTGTGGCTGCGGTCAGCCACAGGGCTGCGCGAATACCCCCGATCTCCGTACTGCCCGTTCTGCAAAGCCTCGGTGCAGGACTGGGGCCAACATCTGTTTCAGAACTGCCTCAAAGTGTGTGCAGCAGTGCATCGTGCTTTTTGGGACCTGCTTCAAGACATGCAATTAGATGGATGGACAGTGGAAATGCAAAGTCTCACACAGGCAAGGGTCTCAGTCGAGTCAGTAAGCCTCCTGGTCAGGCTTGTGCATGATGATCATGTGGGTCAAGGGGAGGGAATCCTGTGGGTTACAACCTCAGGGCTCAACTATAGGCCACACAGCATGCAGTCCAAAACCTTGATCTCCCGTGTTCAATCTCTCTCCCTAGTGTTCCTGCATACGCTGCAACACGTGCTCTGGTCTGACTCCGTGATAGAGCCACTGCAGCAATCAGAAATGGTGCCAGCTGGGCTCACCAGGCCCTGGGGTCTCGCGGTGTTCATCAGATTCATGGTGGGGGCGGTCTCATCGGCTCAACTCGACCCTCCGGAGTCGCGTCCTCCATGGGTGAGGGTGGTGCCTACGGCCCGAACCGTCGTCTATGAACCGGGTCAGTGTTCACGTGATCCACTCTCAGTAACCATAGGACATGCACCGAGTGAGTGGCCCAGGGATTTTCGCATCTGCCTGGGACCGTGGACAGTGGAATGGGACGACATCCCAGGACAAGTGGACCTCCGAGAACTGGCGCATACGCTGAAACTGGCTTGAATTGGATTTTGCATCTACGTGCTCGTGGGGTGAACATCAATCCGTGGGGACGTGAGGTCAGTGGCAATCCTTCACTGGCTCTGGAGGCCCCAAAACCTGAACTGAACTGAACTGGTGGTGGTGCGCAGGTTGTTGGTGGTGGTGCGCGGGTGGGTGGTGGTGGGTCGCGGGTGGGTGGTGGTGGTGCGCGGGTGTTGGTGGTGCGCGGGTGGGTGGTGGTGGTGCGCGGGTGGGTGGTGGTGGTTCGCGGGTGGGTGGTGGTGGTGCGCGGGTGGGTGGTGGTGGTGCGCGGCTCGGTGGTGGTGGTGCGCGGGTGGGTGGTGGTGGTGCGCGGGTGGCTGGTGGTGGTGCGCGGGTGGGTGGTGGTGGTGCGCGGGTGGGTGGTGGTGATGCACGGCCGGGTGGTGGTGGTGCGTGGGTGGGTGGTGCTGGGTCGCGGGTGGGTGGTGGCGGTGCGCGGGTGGGTGGTGGTGGGTCGTAGGTGGGTGGTGGTGGTGCGCGGGTGGGCGGTGGTGGGTCGCGGGTGGGTGCTGGTGGTGCGCGGGTGCGTGGTGGTGGTGCGCCGCCGGGTGGTGGTGGTGCGCGGGTGGGTGGTGGTGGTGCGCAGGTGGGTGGTGGTGGTGCGCGGATGGGTGGTGGTGGTGCGCAGGTGGGTGGTGGTGGTGTGCGGGTGGGTGGTGGTGGTGCGTGGGTGGGTGGTGGTGGTGCGCGAGTGGGTGGTGGTGGGTCGCGGGTGGGTGGTGGTGGTGCGCGGGTGGGTGGTGGTGGTGCTCGGGTAGGTGGTGGTGGTGCGCGGGTGGGTGGTGGTGGTGCGCGGGTGGGTGGTGGTGGTGCGCGGGTGGGTGGCGGTGGTGCGCGGCTGGGGGGTGGTGGTGCGCGGCTGGGTGGTGGTGGTGCGCGGGTTGTTGGTGGTGGTGCGCGGGTCGGTGGTGGTGGTGCGCGGGTGGTTGTTGGTGGTGCGCGGGTGGGTGGTGGTGGTGCGCGGGTGGGTGGTGGTGGTGCGCGGGTGGGTGGTGGTGGTGCGCGGGTGGGTGGTGGTGGTGCGCGGCTCGGTTGTGGTGGTGCAGGGGTGGGTGGTGGTGGTGCGCGGGTGGCTGGTGGTGGTGCGCGGGTGGCTGGTGCCGGCGCGCGGGTGGGTGGTGGTGGTGCCCGGGTGGGTGGTGGTGGTGCGCAGCCGGGTGGTGGTGCTGCGTGGGTGGGTGGTGCTGGGTCGCGGGTGGGTGGTGGCGGTGCGCGGGTGGGTGGTGGTGGGTCGCAGGTGGGTGGTGGTGGTGCGCGGGTGGGCGATGGTGGGTCGCGGGTGGGTGGTGGTGGTGTGGGGTGGGTGGCGGTGTAGCGCGGCTGGGGGGTGGTGGTGCGCGGGTGGGTGGTGGTGGTGCGCGGGTTGTTGGTGGTGGCGCGCGGGTGCGTGGTGGTGGTGTGCCGCCGGGTGGTGGTGGTGCGCGGGTGGGTGGTGGTGGTGCGCGGGTGGGTGGTGGTGGTGCGCGGGTGGGTGGTGGTGGTGCGTGGGTGGGTGGTGGTGTTGCGCGAGTGGGTGGTGGTGGTGCGCGGGTGGGTGGTGGTGGTGTGGGGTGGGTGGCGGTGTAGCGCGGCTGGGGGGTGGTGGGGCGCGGGTGGGTGGGGGTGGTGCGCGGGTTGTTGGTGGTGGCGCGCGGATGGTCGGTGGTGGTGCGCGGGTGGGTGTTGGTGGTGTGCGGTTGGGTGGTGGTGCGCGGGTGGGTGGTGCTGGTGCGCGGCTGGGTGGTGGTGGTGCGCGGGTGGGTGGTGGTGCTGCGCGGGTGGGTGGTGGTGGTGCGCGGGTGGGGGTGGTGGTGCGCGGGTGGGTGGTGGTGGTGCGCGGATGGGTGGTGGTGGTGCGCGGGTGGGTGGCGGTGGTGCGCGGCTGGGGGGTGGTGGTGCGCGGCTGGGTGGTGGTGGTGCGCGGGTTGTTGGTGGTGGTGCGCAAGTGGGTGGTGGTGGTGCGCGTCTGGTTGTTGATGGTGCGCGGGTGGGTGGTGGTGGTGCGCGGGTGGGTGGTGGTGGTGCGCGGGTGGGTGGTGGTGGTGCGCCGGTGGGTGGTGGTGGTTCGCGGATGGGTGGTGGTGGTGCGCAGATGGGCGGTGGTGGTGCGCGGGTGGGTGGTGGTGGTGCGCAGGTGGGTGGTGGTGGTGCGCGGGTGGGTGGTGGTGGTGCGCGGGTGGGTGGTGGTGGTGCGCGGGTGGGTGGTGGTGGTGTGGGGTGGGTGGCGGTGTAGCGCGGCTGGGGGGTGGTGGGGCGCGGGTGGGTGGGGGTGGTGCGCGGGTTGTTGGTGGTGGCGCGCGGATGGTCGGTGGTGGTGCGCGGGTGGGTGTTGGTGGTGTGCGGGTGGGTGGTGGTGCGCGGGTGGGTGGTGCTGGTGCGCGGGTGGGTGGTGGTGGTGCGCGGGTGGGTGGTGGTGCTGCGCGGGTGGGTGGTGGTGGTGCGCGGGTGGGGGTGGTGGTGCGCGGGTGGGTGGTGGTGGTGCGCGGGTGGGTGGTGGTGGTGCGCGGGTGGGTGGCGGTGGTGCGCGGCTGGGGGGTGGTGGTGCGCGGCTGGGTGGTGGTGGTGCGCGGGTGGGTGGTGGTGGTGCGCGTCTGGTTGTTGGTGGTGCGCGGGTGGGTGGTGGTGGTGCGCGGGTGGGCGGTGGTGGGTCGCGGGTGGGTGCTGGTGGTGCGCGGGTGCGTGGTGGTGGTGCGCCGCCGGGTGGTGGTGGTGCGCGGGTGGGTGGTGGTGGTGCGCAGGTGGGTGGTGGTGGTGCGCAGGTGGGTGGTGGTGGTGCGCGGATGGGTGGTGGTGTTGCGCGGGTGGGTGGTGGTGGTGCGCGGGTGCGTAGTGGTGGTGTGGGGTGGGTGGCGGTGTAGCGCGGCTGGGGGGTGGTGGGGCGCGGGTGGGTGGGGGTGGTGCGCGGGTTGTTGGTGGTGGCGCGCGGATGGTCGGTGGTGGTGCGCGGGTGGGTGTTGGTGGTGTGCGGGTGGGTGGTGGTGCGCGGGTGGGTGGTGCTGGTGCGCGGCTGGGTGGTGGTGGTGCGCGGGTGGGTGGTGGTGCTGCGCGGGTGGGTGGTGGTGGTGCGCGGGTGGGGGTGGTGGTGCGCGGGTGGGTGGTGGTGGTGCGCGGGTGGGTGGTGGTGGTGCGCGGGTGGGTGGCGGTGGTGCGCGGCTGGGGGGTGGTGGTGCGCGGCTGGGTGGTGGTGGTGCGCGGGTTGTTGGTGGTGGTGCGCGGCTGGGTGGTGGTGGTGCGCGTCTGGTTGTTGGTGGTGCGCGGGTGGGTGGTGGTGGTGCGCGGGTGGGTGGTGGTGGTGCGCGGGTGGGTGGTGGTGGTGCGCCGGTGGGTGGTGGTGGTTCGCGGATGGGTGGTGGTGGTGCGCGGATGGGCGGTGGTGGTGCGCGGGTGGGTGGTGGTGGTGTGCGGGTGGGTGGTGGTGGTGCGTGGGTGGGTGGTGGTGGTGCGCGAGTGGGTGGTGGTGGGTCGCGGGTGGGTGGTGGTGGTGCGCGGGTGGGTGGTGGTGGTGCTCGGGTAGGCGGTGGTGGTGCGCGGGTGGGTGGTGGTGGTGCGCGGGTGGGTGGTGGTGGTGCGCGGGTGGGTGGCGGTGGTGCGCGGCTGGGGGGTGGTGGTGCGCGGCTGGGTGGTGGTGGTGCGCGGGTGCTTGTTGGTGGTGCGCGGGTGGGTGGTGGTGGTGCGCGGGTGGGTGGTGGTGGTGCGCGGGTGGGTGGTGGTGGTGCGCGGGTGGGTGGTGGTGGTGCGCGGCTCGGTTGTGGTGGTGCAGGGGTGGGTGGTGGTGGTGCGCGGGTTGTTGGTGGTGGCGCGCGGGTGCGTGGTGGTGGTGTGCCGCCGGGTGGTGGTGGTGCGCGGGTGGGTGGTGGTGGTGCGCGGGTGCTTGTTGGTGGTGAGCGGGTGGGTGGTGGTGGTGCACGCGTGGGTGGTGGTGGTGCGCGGGTGGGTGGTGGTGGTGCGCGGGTGGGTGGTGGTGGTGCGCGGCTCGGTTGTGGTGGTGCAGGGGTGGGTGGTGGTGGTGAGCGGGTGGCTGGTGGTGGTGCGCGGGTGGCTGGTGCCGGCGCGCGGGTGGGTGGTGGTGGTGCGCGGGTGGGTGGTGGTGGTGCGCAGCCGGGTGGTGGTGGTGCGTGGGTGGGTGGTGCTGGGTCGCGGGTGGGTGGTGGCGGTGCGCGGGTGGGCGATGGTGCGTCGCGG
Organism: Eutreptiella sp. 'Long Island Sound 2002'; assembly: GCA_964036045.1. Taxonomy (NCBI): domain Eukaryota; phylum Euglenozoa; class Euglenophyceae; order Eutreptiales; family Eutreptiaceae; genus Eutreptiella; species Eutreptiella sp. 'Long Island Sound 2002'. Next base: position 43,307,886 of record OZ038387.1, on the reverse strand, counting down.
GTGGGTGGTGGTGGTGTGGGGTGGGTGGCGGTGTAGCGCGGCTGGGGGGTGGTGGTGCGCGGGTGGGTGGTGGTGGTGCGCGGGTTGTTGGTGGTGGCGCGCGGGTGCGTGGTGGTGGTGTGCCGCCGGGTGGTGGTGGTGCGCGGGTGGGTGGTGGTGGTGCGCGGGTGGGTGGTGGTGGTGCGCGGGTGGGTGGTGGTGGTGCGTGGGTGGGTGGTGGTGTTGCGCGAGTGGGTGGTGGTGGTGCGCGGGTGGGTGGTGGTGGTGTGGGGTGGGTGGCGGTGTAGCGCAGCTGGGGGGTGGTGGGGCGCGGGTGGGTGGGGGTGGTGCGCGGGTTGTTGGTGGTGGCGCGCGGATGGTCGGTGGTGGTGCGCGGGTGGGTGTTGGTGGTGTGCGGGTGGGTGGTGGTGCGCGGCTGGGTGGTGCTGGTGCGCGGATGGGTGGTGGTGGTGCGCGGGTGGGTGGTGGTGCTGCGCGGGTGGGTGGTGGTGGTGCGCGGGTGGGGGTGGTGGTGCGCGGGTGGGTGCTGGTGGTGCGCGGGTGGGTGGTGGTGGTGCGCGGGTGGGTGGCGGTGGTGCGCGGCTGGGGGGTGGTGGTGCGCGGCTGGGTGGTGGTGGTGCGCGGGTTGTTGGTGGTGGTGCGCGGGTGGGTGGTGGTGGTGCGCGTCTGGTTGTTGGTGGTGCGCGGGTGGGTGGTGGTGGTGCGCGGGTGGGTGGTGGTGGTGCGCGGGTGGGTGGTGGTGGTGCGCCGGTGGGTGGTGGTGGTTCGCGGATGGGTGGTGGTGGTGCGCGGATGGGCGGTGGTGGTGCGCGGGTGGGTGGTGGTGGTGCGCAGGTGAATGGTGGTGGTGCGCGGGTGGGTGGTGGTGGTGCGCGGATGGGTGGTGGTGTTGCGCGGGTGGGTGGTGGTGGTGCGCGGGTGGGTGGTGGTGGTGTGGGGTGGGTGGCGGTGTAGCGCGGCTGGGGGGTGGTGGGGCGCGGGTGGGTGGGGGTGGTGCGCGGGTTGTTGGTGGTGGCGCGCGGATGGTCGGTGGTGGTGCGCGGGTGGGTGTTGGTGGTGTGCGGGTGGGTGGTGGTGCGCGGGTGGGTGGTGCTGGTGCGCGGCTGGGTGGTGGTGGTGCGCGGGTGGGTGGTGGTGCTGCGCGGGTGGGTGGTGGTGGTGCGCGGGTGGGGGTGGTGGTGCGCGGGTGGGTGGTGGTGGTGCGCGGGTGGGTGGTGGTGGTGCGCGGGTGGGTGGCGGTGGTGCGCGGCTGGGGGGTGGTGGTGCGCGGCTGGGTGGTGGTGGTGCGCGGGTTGTTGGTGGTGGTGCGCGGGTGGGTGGTGGTGGTGCGCGTCTGGTTGTTGGTGGTGCGCGGGTGGGTGGTGGTGGTGCGCGGGTGGGTGGTGGTGGTGCGCGGGTGGGTGGTGGTGGTGCGCCGGTGGGTGGTGGTGGTTCGCGGATGGGTGGTGGTGGTGCGCGGATGGGCGGTGATGGTGCGCGGGTGGGTGGTGGTGGTGTGCGGGTGGGTGGTGGTGGTGCGTGGGTGGGTGGTGGTGGTGCACGAGTGGGTGGTGGTGGGTCGCGGGTGGGTGGTGGTGGTGCGCGGGTGGGTGGTGGTGGTGCTCGGGTAGGTGGTGGTGGTGCGCGGGTGGGTGGTGGTGGTGCGCGGGTGGCTGGTGGTGGTGCGCGGGTGGGTGGCGGTGGTGCGCGGCTGGGGGGTGCTGGTGCGCGGCTGGGTGGTGGTGGTGCGCGGGTTGTTGGTGGTGGTGCGCGGGTGGGTGGTGGTGGTGCGCGGGTGGTTGTTGGTGGTGCGCGGGTGGGTGGTGGTGGTGCGCGGGTGGGTGGTGGTGGTGCGCGGGTGGGTGGTGGTGGTGCGCGGGTCGGTGGTGGTGGTGCACGGCTCGGTTGTGGTGGTGCAGGGGTGGGTGGTGGTGGTGCGCGGGTGGCTGGTGGTGGTGCGCGGGTGGCTGGTGCCGGCGCGCGGGTGGGTGGTGGTGGTGCGCGGGTGGGTGGTGGTGGTGCGCAGCCGGGTGGTGGTGGTGCGTGGGTGGGTGGTGCTGGGTCGCGGGTGGGTGGTGGCGGTGCGCGGGTGGGTGGTGGTGGGTCGCAGGTGGGTGGTGGTGGTGCGCGGGTGGGCGATGGTGGGTCGCGGGTGGGTGGTGGTGGTGTGGGCTGGGTGGCGGTGTAGCGCGGCGGGGGGGCGGTGGTGCGCGGGTGGGTGGTGGTGGTGCGCGGGTTGTTGGTGGTGGCGCGCGGGTGCGTGGTGGTGGTGCGCGGGTGGGTGGTGGTGGTGCGCGGGTGGGTGGTGGTGGTGCGCGGGTGGGTGGTGGTGGTGCGTGGGTGGGTGGTGGTGTTGCGCGAGTGGGTGGTGGTGGTGCGCGGGTGGGTGGTGGTGGTGTGGGGTGGGTGGCGGTGTAGCGCGGCTGGGGGGTGGTGGTGCGCGGGTGGGTGGTGGTGCTGCGCGGGTGGGTGGTGGTGGTGCGCGGGTGGGGGTGGTGGTGCGCGGGTGGGTGGTGGTGGTGCGCGGGTGGGTGGTGGTGGTGCGCGGGTGGGTGGCGGTGGTGCGCGGCTGGGGGGTGGTGGTGCGCGGCTGGGTGGTGCTGGTGCGCGGGTGGGTGGTGGTGGTGCGCGGGTGAGTGGTGGTGGTGCGCGGCTGGGTGGTGGTGGTGCGCGGGTTGTTGGTGGTGGTGCGCGGGTGGGTGGTGGTGGTGCGCGGGTGGGTGGTGGTGGTGCGAGGGTGGGTGGTGGTGGTGCGCCGGTGGGTGGTGGTGGTTCGCGGGTGGGTGGTGGTGGTGCGCGGCTGGGTGGTGGTGGGTCGCGGGTGGGTGGTGGTGGTCCGCAGGTGGGTGCTGGTGCTGCGTGGGTGGGTGGTGGTGGTGCTCGGGTGGGTGGTGGTGGTGCGCGGGTGGGTGGTGGTGGTGCGCGGGTGGGTGGTGGTGGTGCGCGGGTGGATGGTGGTGGTGCGCAGGTTGTTGGTGGTGGTGCGCGGGTGGGTGGTGGTGGGTCGCGGGTGGGTGGTGGTGGTGCGCCGGTGGGTGGTGGTGGTGCGCGGGTGGCTGGTGGTGGTGCGCGAGTGGGTGGAGGTGGTGCACGGGTGGGTGCTGGTGGTGCGCGGGTGGGTGGTGGTGGTATCCGCACGGGTGGTGGTGGTGCGCGGGTGGGTGGTGGTGGTGCGCGGGTGGGTGGTGGTGGTGCGCGGGTGCGTGGTGGTGGTGCGCGGGTGGGTGGTGGTGGGTCGCGGGTGGGTGGTGGTGGTGCGCGGGTGGGTGGTGATGGTGCGCGGGTGGGTGGTGGTGGTGCGCGGGTGGGTGGTGGTGGTGCGCGGGTGGGTGGTGGTGGTGCGCGGGTGGGTGGTGGTGCGCGGGTGGGTGGTGGTGGTGCGCGGGTGGGTGGTGGTGGTGCGCGGGTGGGTGGTGGTGGTGCGCGGGTGGGTGGTGGTGGTGCGCGGGTGGGTGGTGGTGGTGCGCGGGTGGGTGGTGGTGGTGTGCGGGTGGGTGGTGGAGGAGGAGGAGGAGGAGGAGCGCCTGCCGCGGTCCCACGTACGGTGAGCCTTGGCGTCGTCCCTCGGGGGCCCCACGCAGGCTCTGCCGAGGGAGTCCTCCGTCTTACCTCCGCTAGAGTAAGACGAATCTCGTCGCACACCTGAGAACGCTCCTCCCAGCAGGCCGTCTGGGTCACAACGTCGGTGTACGACAACGCTACGGTTCGATCTGCTCTCCCGTCCCGGCCACCAACCGCTCCGACCTGTCCTGGATCCACCCGAGTCAGCGTTCCAAGATCAACGGGCACGGAAGATGTGGGTCTCCCGGGGCATCACCTCCGACTTGAAAACGTCGCCGGGCTAAAAAGAACGCGGCCCGGCACGACTATGCGCACTGCCGGCGGGCTGAGTACCGCCGGCGGCGCGAGTACGGTCACGTTACACGATCACGCGCACCGCCGGGGGCCTGGGTACCCCCGGGTTCTGTGGGTGCGGGACGTGTGCCAGCGCCTTGTCGGCGCACGGTTGTCTAGGCGTCGCCATGGTGGCGCGCTGCCCTGGAGGTTGTGGCGTGGCGACGCACTCGTGAGTTGGCGGCACCACGGTGGTGCTCCGCCATCGTTGTCGCGGCACATTGGCGCTTGGCTGTTGGGGCGGTGCGTCTGTGGTGCTCTGCCCTGGAGGTCGCGCCACGACGGCGTATGTCTACGGCGAAGGCACCGCGGCGGTGTCCTGCCATTGAGCCTGGTGGCTGGGCGAGGCGGTGAGGACCGCATAAGTCACGCGAGGCGGTGAGCACCGCCGACGACAAAGCACCCCTGCACGAGGTGTCACGGTTGGCGGAGCGCCAGGTGCAGACCCAACAATGGTGCCTCGAATATTGGCCTGGAGGAAACACCATGGCAAGGCTGGCGCAAACGGTCCACGGGTCTGGGCGGCGCCACGGTGGCGCTCTGCACCGGAAACCGCGCCACGACGGCGCACGTGCATGTTGTCGGCACAACGATTGTGCTCTGTCACTGAGCCGGCGCCACGACAACGCACGGGCGTTCGGTCGGCGCCGCGACGGCGCTCTGCCCCGAAGGCCGCGCCGCTACGGCGTACCCGGGCGTTGGCGGCACCACGGTGGCGCCCTGCGACTGTGCTGGGGTCACATTGGCGCACTGCTCTCCGGGCGGTGCCACGGTGTCGCACGGCCCTAGAGGAGGCGCAGCAATGGCATACCTGTACGTCAGCTGCGCCACGATGGCGCACGTGCACGCCGGCGGCACCACGATGGCGCTTCGCCACTGGACTGGCGCCACGGCGGCGTAGGGCTGTCTGGGCAGTGCCACGATGGCGCTCTGCCCCGAAGATCGTGCCACGGCGGCGCACGTATTCGTCGACGGCACCACGGTGGTACCCTGCCAGTGAGCCGGCGCGTGAAGGGGGAGCGTGGGTGAGCCTGGGCGGGTGGGGGGCCCTCGGGGGGTGGCAGGGATGGGCCCTGGGCTGACGCGGGTGAGTGAGCGAGTGAGTGAGTGAGCGAGTGAGTGAGTGAGTAAGTGAGTAAACACGTGGCCGTTGCCTGGCTGTGCTTGTGGGCAATCCGTCCCACAGCTACCATCCTGGGGGTTTTCATCCTGGTGCCAGGCCACCAGATATCGAGCAGGTGCACTGTGTGTGGCAGTGGTGCATCTGCCCCTCACAGGCTGCACCTCTGGCCCAGGGAGGAGTCCTGGACGGGTGGCGGGCGGGGTGGGCCCGGCCTGACGAGGGGTGGTGGTGCGCGGGTGGGTGGTGGTGGTGCGGAGGTTGTTGGTGGTGGTGCGCGGGTGGGTGGTGGCGGGTCGCGGGTGGGTGGTGGTGGTGCGCGGGTGGGTGGTGGTGGTGCGCGGGTGGGTGGTGGTGGTGCGCGGCTGGGGGGTGGTGGTGCGCGGGTGGGTGGTGGTGGTGCGCGGGTGGGTGGCGGTGGTGCGCGGCTGGGGGGTGGTGGTGCGCGGGTGGGTGGTGGTGGTGCGCGGGTTGTTGCTGGTGGTGCGCGGGTGGGTGGTGTTGTGCGCGGGTGGGTGTTGGTGGTGCGCGGGTGGGTGGTGGTGGTGCGCGGGTGGGTGGTGGTGGTGCGCGGGTGGGTGGTGGTGGTGCGCGGGTGGGTGGTGGTGGTGCGCGGCTGGGGGGTGGTGGTGCGCGGGTGGGTGTTGCTGGTGCGCGGGTGGGTGGTGGTGGTGCGCGGGTGGCTGGTGGTGGTGCGCGGGTGGGTGGTGGTGGTGCGCGGGTGGGTGGTGGTGGTTCGCGGGTGGGTGGTGGTGCTGCGCGGGTGGGTGGTGGTGGTGCGCGCGTGGGTGGTGGTGGTGCGCGGGTGGGTGGTGGTGGTGCGCGGGTGGGTGTTGATGGTCCGCGGGTGGGTGGTGGTGGTGCGCGGGTTGTTGGTGGTGGTGCGCGGGTGGGTGGTGGTGGTGCGCGGGTGGGTGTTGGTGGTGCGCGGCTGGGTGGTGGTGGTGCGGTTACGGCAGAGAGGCCTGTACATCAGTGTGTCGCCCGACTTGGAAGTGACAGAAGCCCCTGTGCATGGTGCGTGGTACCGGAAGGTGCAGGGACATCATGTTGTCGCTGTGTCCGATGGATCAGCGACGCGCACAGCAGTGGGCTGTGCTGTGGTCTTCCTGGATGCCTCAGGAGTGTGTGGTGCGATCTGGTGTCACTGGTGTGTTGAGGATCCTGATGCCCAAGTGGCAGAATGGTTTGGGAAACTATTGGCAGTTCACAAGGCTAGGGAAACTGGAGCGCCCAAGTGCCTGTTCTTGGCAGACTGCACGAGTGCAGCAGTAAATGAAGGGGTGACGAAATCGTCAGGCTCCCATGTGCTGGACAGCTGCATCAGGAGTGTGGTGTCCATAGTGAACCAACAGGGCTATGAGGAAGGCTATGTCCAAGCCCAACATGACTCCGGCAGGAGCACGGAAGTGGCCCAGGCGCAAGCGCTGGCGCACGACCTATCACAAACACCGGGGGTCCAGCCTCAAGGCGCTGTCCTTCCCCTACTACCCCTCCTTTCACTGCAAGCAGTGCTTCTTAAGTCAGGCAAAGTATGTCTACGACCCGCCAATGTCCTTTCGGCCATCCATGATGCGGAGGTTCTTGCCTCGAGGCCTCAATTTCTGTCAAGGTATTACAGCCAGACAGGCTCAGCATGGGCACCCCTGGTGCTCGAAGCCAAGATATCTAATGAGGTGATCAGGGCGTGTGTGTGGCTGCGGTCGGCCACAGGGCTGCGCGAATACCCCCGATCTCCGTACTGCCCGTTCTGCAAAGCCTCGGTGCAGGACTGGGGCCAACATCTGTTTCAGAACTGCCTCAAAGTGTGTGCAGCAGTGCATCGTGCTTTTTGGGACCTGCTTCAAGACATGCAATTAGATGGATGGACAGTGGAAATGCAAAGTCTCACACAGGCAAGGGTCTCAGTCGAGTCAGTAAGCCTCCTGGTCAGGCTTGTGCATGATGATCATGTGGGCCAAGGGGAGGGAATCCTGTGGGTTACAACCTCAGGGCTCATCTATATGCCACACAGCATGCAGTCCAAAACCTTGATCTCCCGTGTTCAATCTCTCTCCCTAGTGTTCCTGCATACGCTGCAACACGTGCTCTGGTCTGACTCCGTGATAGAGCCACTGCAGCAATCAGAAATGGTGCCAGCTGGGCTCACCAGGCCCTGGGGTCTCGCGGTGTTCATCAGCTTCATGGTGGGGGCGGTCTCATCGGCTCAACTCAACCCTCCGGAGTCGCGTCCTCCATGGGTGAGGGTGGTGCCTACGGCCCGAACCGTCGTCTATGAACCGGGTCAGTGTTCACCTGATCCACTCTCAGTAACCATAGGACATGCACCGAGTGAGTGGCCCAGGGATTTTCGGATCTGCCTGGGACCGTGGACAGTGGAATGGGACGACATCCCAGGACAAGTGGACCTCCGAGAACTGGCGCATACGCTGAAACTGGCTTGAATTGGATTTTGCATCTACGTGCTCGTGGGGTGAACATCAATCCGTGGGGTGGTGGTGGTTCGCGGGTGGGTGGTGGTGGTGCGCGGGTGGGTGGTGGTGGTGCGCGGGTGGGTGGTGGTGGTGCGCGGGTGGGTGGTGGTGGTGCGCGGGTGGGTGGTGGTGGTGCGCGGGTGGGTGGTGGTGGTGTGCGGATGGGTGGTGGTGGTGCGCGGGTGGGTGGTGGTGGTGCGCGGGTGGGTGGTGGTGGTGCGCGGGTGGGTGGTCGTGGTGCGCGGGTGGTTGTTGTTGGTGCGCGGGTGGGTGGTGGTGGTGCGCGGGTGGGTGGTGGTGGTGCGCGGGTGGGTGGTGGTGGTGCGCGGGTGGGTGGTGGTGGTGCGCGGGTGGGTGGTGGTGGTGTGCGGATGGGTGGTGGTGGTGCGCGGGTGGGTGGTGGTGGTGCGCGGGTGGGGGGTGGTGGTGCGCGGGTGGGTGGTGGTGGTGCGCGGGTGGTTGTTGTTGGTGCGCGGGTGGGTGGTGGTGGTGCGCGGGTGAGTGGTGGTGGTGCGCGGGTGGGTGGTGGTGGTGCGCGGGTGGGTGGTGGTGGTGCGCGGCTCGGTGGTGGTGGTGCGCGGGTGTGTGGTGGTGGTGCGCGGGTGGGTGGTGGTGGTGCGCGGGTGGGTGGTGGTGGTGTGCGGGTGGGTGGTGGTGGTGCGCGGGTGGGTGGCGGTGGTACGCGGCTGGGGGGTTTTGGTGCGCGGCTGGGTGGTGTTGGTGCGCGGGTTGTTGGTGGTGGTGCGCGGGTGGGTGGTGGTGGTGCGCGGGTGGGTGGTGGTGGTGCGCGGGTGGGTGGTGGTGGTGCGCGGGTGGGTGGTGGTGGTGCGCGGGTGGGTGGTGGTGGTGCGCGGCCGGGTGGTGGTGGTGCGTGGGTGGGTGGTGCTGTGTCGCGGGTGGGTGGTGGCGGTGCGCGGGTGGGTGGTGGTGGGTCGGAGGTGCTTGGTGGTGGTGCGCGGCCGGGTGGCTGTGGGTCGCGGGTGGGTGCTGGTGGTGCGCGGGTGCGTGGTGGTGGTGCGCCGCCGGGTGGTGGTGGTGCGCGGGTGGGTGGTGGTGGTGCGCGGACGGGTGGTGGTGGTGCGCGGGTGGGTGGTGGTGGTGCGCGGGTGGGTGGTGGTGTTGCGCGGATGGGTGGTGGTGGTGCGCGGGTGGGTGGTGGTGGTGTGGGGTGGGTGGCGGTGTAGCGCGGCTGGGGGGTGGTGGTGCGCGGGTGGGTGGTGGTGGTGCGCGGGTGGGTGGTGGTGGTGCGCGGGTGGGTGGTGGTGGTGTGCGGATGGGTGGTGGTGGTGCGCGGGTGGGTGGTGGTGGTGCGCGGGTGGGTGGTGGTGGTGCGCGGGTGGGTGGTGGTGGTGCGCGGGTGGTTGTTGTTGGTGCGCGGGTGGGTGGTGGTGGTGCGCGGGTGAGTGGTGGTGGTGCGCGGGTGGGTGGTGGTGGTGCGCGGGTGGGTGGTGCTGGTGCGCGGCTCGGTGGTGGTGGTGCGCGGGTGGGTGGTGGTGGTGCGCGGGTGGGTGGTGGTGGTGGTGCGCGGGTGGGTGGTGGTGGTGTGCGGGTGGGTGGTGGTGGTGCGCGGGTGGGTGGCGGTGGTACGCGGCTGGGGGGTTTTGGTGCGCGGCTGGGTGGTGTTGGTGCGCGGGTTGTTGGTGGTGGTGCGCGGGTGGGTGGTGGTGGTGCGCGGGTGGTTGTTGTTGGCGCGCAGGTGGGTGGTGGTGGTGCGCGGGTGGGTGGTGGTGGTGCGCGGGTGGGTGGTGGTGGTGCGCGGGTGGCTGGTGGTGGTGCGCGGGTGGGTGGTGGTGGTGCGCGGGTGGGTGGTGGTGGTGGGCGGCCGGGTGGTGGTGGTGCGTGGGTGGGTGGTGCTGTGTCGCGGGTGGGTGGTGGCGGTGCGCGGGTGGGTGGTGGTGGGTCGCAGGTGCGTGGTGGTGGTGCGCGGCCGGGTGGCTGTGGGTCGCGGGTGGGTGCTGGTGGTGCGCGGGTGCGTGGTGGTGGTGCGCCGCCGGGTGGTGGTGGTGCGCGGGTGGGTGGTGGTGGTGCGCGGACGGGTGGTGCTGGTACGCGGGTGGGTGGTGGTGGTGCGCGGGTGGGTGGTGGTGTTGCGCGGATGGGTGGTGGTGGTGCGCGGGTGGGTGGTGGTGGTGTGGGGTGGGTGGCGGTGTAGCGCGGCTGGGGGGTGGTGGTGCGCGGGTGGGTGGTGGTGGTGGTGCGCGGGTTGTTGGTGGTGGCGCGCGGGTGGGTGGTGGTGGTGCGCGGGTGGGTGTTGGTGGTGCGCGGGCGGGTGGTGGTGCTGCGCGGGTGGGTGGTGCTGGTGCGCGGGTGGTTGGTGGTGGTGCGCGGGTGGGTGGTGGTGCTTCGCGGGTGGGTGGTGGGGCTGCGCGGGTGGGTGGTGGTGGTGCGCGGGTGGGGGTGGTGGTGCGCGGGTGGGTGGTGGTGGTGCGCGGGTGGGTGGTGGTGGTGCGCGGGTGGGTGGCGGTGGTGCGCGGCTGGGGGGTGGTGGTGCGGGGCTGGGTGGTGGTGGTGCGCGGGTCGTTGGTGGTGGTGCGCGGGTGGGTGGTGGTGGTGCGCGGGTGGTTGTTGGTGGTGCGCGGGTGGGTGGTGGTGGTGTGCCGGTGGGTGGTGGTGGATCGCGGGTGGGTGGTGGTGGTGTGCGGGTGGGTGGTGGTGGGTCGCGGGTGGGTGGTGGTGGTGCGCGGGTGGGTGGTGGTGGTGCGCGAGTGGGTGGTGGTGGTGCGCGGGTGGGTGATGGTGGTGTGCGGGTGGGTGGTGGTGGTGCGCGGGTGGGTGGTGGTGTGCGTGGGTGGGTGGTGGTGGTGCGCGGGTTGGTGGTGGTGGGTCGCGGGTGGGTGGTGGTGGTGCGTGGGTGGGTGGTGGTGGTGCTCGGGTGGGTGGTGGTGGTGCGCGGGTGGGTGGTGGTGGTGCGCGGGTGCCTATACCCCACTGCGCTTTGCTTGTGAAGGTACAGCCACAATTGAATCCAGCAAGAAAGAGAATATGAAGTGTTCATCGAGACAAACAAGCATCGTCCACAAAGCAAGCATAAACAAGTCACCAGAGAGATGATGAGGACATTCATCAAGTCACACTCACATTTCTTTCTTTCTTGTGCTTGCAGGAGTGGATCATACATTGGGAGACGAATGAGGATGAGAATGAGAAGTGAAAAGTTTTCTTGTGCGTGCAGGACAGGATAGAACATCAGGAGATGAAGATGAAAGAGAATGAGAAAAACAAATACATCATGTCTTGTGCGTGCAGGGAAATCCCGTGTCATTGCCAGTGAGGGAGAATGAGCCCAAAACAGAAGCCTCCGGGCGATAGGAGGCATGGTAACATGAGGTAAGGTATCACAAATGTCACATTCAGTGTCAGTGTCAGTGAGGGTGTCAAAGCCCAGAACTGCAGCCTCCGGGCGACAGGAGGCATGGTAACGAGAGGTAAGGTATCACAAAAGTCACAGACAGTGTCACTGCCAGTGAGGGTGTCAAAGCTCAGAACTGCAGCCTCCGGGCGACAGGAGGCACGGTAATGAGAGGTAAGGTATCACAAATCACACATTCAGTGTCACTGCCAGAAAGGGTGTCGAAGCCCAGAACTGCAGCCTCCGGGCGACAGGAGGCATGGTAACAAGAGGTAAGGTATCACAAAAGTCACATTCACAGTCAGTGAGGGTGTTAAGGCCCAGAACTGCAGCCTCCGGGCGACAGGAGGCATGGTAACAAGAGGTATGGTATCACAAAAGTCACATACAGAGTCACAGCCTGAGAGGGTGTTAGAACCCAGAACTGAAGCCTCCGGGCGACAGGAGGCAAGGTGAGGTAAGGTACCCAAGATGCCAACATGGCCATGAAGAAAAGTCACATCAGTGCAGCAGCCAAGGGCGCGCACCATCATCAGGTGACTGACGCAGCTGTAAGTGCGAGGTCTGGCCACACAAGAAATTGTCTGAGAATGTGAGCACAAAAAACAGCACAGATGGTGTCAGGGAGAACAGCAGCTGCCAGCGCGAACCCCGAGAAACATCAAGCACAAGCAGCAAACAAGAGACCAACGCAGCTCCGGGCGCGAAGTCAAGCCACAAAAATTGCTGCCAAAAAAGGGAAGTCCGCTGCAATATGCGCGAACCCTAGGCGCACCAACCAACACCTGTGCCTGTATGCCCCACAGATCTGACGTCACATCATGTCAGATACCACCGAGTGGCAGGCCGCAAGGAGAGGGTCGACAAGTGGATGTTGGAGCCTCCAGTGCGACAGGTATACCCATGACTCTGTGTTACTCCCCTGTGTACCCACATAGCCCTCACACACCGCACATATCCATCTGGGGATCAGCCCACACCCAAGAAGGGCCTGGGGCCAAAGCGGTGTACACGAAACCCATGACTCCAGAGAAAGCGCAGGCAGCAAGTGCCTGGCGACGGGACTTGGGAAATGCCAGAGGCATGTGGGTAGCTGCAGGGACCACACACTACAACACATCCAAGCGACGCAAGTTGACAGGAACGGAATACCAGGGAGTACAGTGTGGAGTGCAAGGAATAGAGGCATCAGTCAAATTTCAGAGAGAACTCCAATTCACCAAACAGTACCGCAAAGCCAAAGGACCGAAAAGAGCACATGGACCAACAAAGGACCACCTACCTGAACTACAATGGGTACAGAAGACAGAAAGACAGACCACAGAAGAAGGCATGGCAGCAGCAATTGGAACGGAGTGGCAATACCATCGGTGTGATGCAGTACCGGATCTGGTGCACCAAGAAACAGGAACCACAGACCGCATGGGAACCAGGCGGGTCCAGTACACGGCCAAGAGCGGAGTGACGCTACCGCCAGGAGAAGCCATCACAGGAGAACACAGGTGCGGCAGCACGGTGTTTCAGCTGGTCACCAACAAACAGATAGTCCATGACACAGGATGGACAGTCCTGTCGGATGCAGGATCAATTCTGCCGTTTGAGACCGCAATGACAGTGCGACAGTTCCTGACGCTGCTGTACAGTGCATACACCCGCAAGGTATGGATATGGCCAGGAGGAGAGAGAGCAAAGCAGTCAAGTCACCCAGAATGTGGTCACGAGCTGGCTCAGTGGAGCTCGGAATGGAGAACGTTTCTGGGTGTAGAAGAGACAGGAGACGACCTGCTACGGCAAAGTTGCACTGTCGCTGCCTACAACACCACCTACGGACACCAATTGGTCATGCGTGTACCAGCCATCCACTGGGAAGGAGAGAAAGTAGTACACACAGGAGGACCCTGGCAAGGCCAAAGGATGGTGAGGTCACTGAAAACACCAAAGAAAGTGGTCATCATCTTGGTGGTCGCCAATGTGCAGGGTCTCAACAAAGAGAAATGGGAGCACATCAGCGGGAAGGCCCTACACTACGGGGCACATTTGGTCCTGCTACAAGAAGTTGGCAATGCGAGGGATTTTGACTGGCATGTGTCAGGCTACTTCAGGAGGACTTCACGCATCCGAGGCCCGGGACGAGGACTGGCGATCTTTGGCAAAAAGGAGAGCTGCAAGGAAATGGCCCTGGTGAGAGATGCACGTCACACACTGACCGTCACAGTCACAGTGTGTGGTGTACCGTGCAGAATTAACAACTGCCACAGCCCACAGAGAAACCAAGTGACAGCATTCCGCCACGAGCAGCAAGAGGTAGAGAAAACAAGGAAGCCAAGAGATGGCACATATGAAGTGTATGCAGGAGACTTCAACAGACATGCACTACAGAATCCAGATGTCCTGCAGATGTGTGTAGAGCGCCGACTCAGAGCAGTACATGATGGCACTAAGAACAGGCTGCACAAAGATTGGATACTGGTATCATCCAATGACACCCACACAGGAGTAGTGCATTACGACAGGCCGGTAGCAGATCATCCCACTGTACTGGCTGCACTCACGGTCTGCCCGAACACAGGAGGTGGCGGCGCACAGAAATATAGACCAGTGAGTGTAGGAGCATGGAAGGAAAAACAGAAAGCAGAAGCGTGTGACATCCTGGAAGCCATCTCACAACCAGCATGGTGCACTGCCGAGTGGCTCTGCTGGTACCGAGAAATTCTGGCTGCAGTGGAGTCCGCACGGCGTGAGGAACGAGACAGGGAGCAGGTGATGTCCTCCGCAGGAAGGTCCAAGAGATACAAGCAGCACCAGCACAAGATGAACCAGTATTCTGGGAAGCCCAGGTGTGTGAAGAGAGGTGGCTGTCCCTGATGCAGGACAGAGCAGTGCTACAAGCAGCCAGCATCAGCGACGAGGCCACGAGCATCATCCGATTTAAGTCAGGAGTACCATTTGCCAACATCACAAAGGTATGGGACTCAGAACGACAGAGAATAATAACAGGGGATGACGTGCCCAGAGTTGTAGGACTGGAGGCGGCCAAACGACATCCCCCAGTGCCAAGACCACTAACCAGAGAATGGGTCCACAGTCATGTGGGACCCACAGTGGAAGAAGCCACTGAACACACCACACAGGTACAGCAAGCATGCCGTCTGCAGGCACACAGACTGTCCAAAGGCAGAATCTGGGACGGAACGCTGTACCCTGTGAACGCAGTGGAGTACCTGCGCATCCTGAAGGATATCCACTCCAGCACAGCAGTAATGGACTGGCATGCACCACGACTGGCCAAGCAGTATGGTCTGTTCACGTCATACCAACATCAGCACATGCTCACAGAGAACATACATGACCTACCAGAGGAGGTCCACAAATATGTTCATGCCCCCATCACCAAAAAGCCACGAGCAGACATCAACAGATGCACGAGGCCAATTCTGATTGGCTCAGGGCTGCAGAGAGATCGACAGAAACTGACAGCCAGAAGGCTACAGTGGGTGACCACGCCGGCACAGTTCCAGAACATGCAACAGGCAGTGTACAAGGGGGCGACAGCAGTACAGATGAGAAGGCTCATCTACACAATTCAGCTGCAACACGTGGAGGAAGAAAAGACATTAGCAAGCCTGAAAGGAGATCAAAGCAATGCGTATGGACAGACAGACCTTGGCGGCCTGGAAATGCAGACGGAAAATGATCCGATACTGAACCCAGCCATGAAACAAGCACGGCACCAATACGCACAGGCCAAGGCGTACGTCGTGACAGCCAAGGGCATGTCTCCACCATATCACCTAGGAAGTGGCCTGATCCAAGGAGGAGGAATGGACCCATACTGGTATGTGCACTACACCAACCTGCTCCTGAGTGACGTGGAGCGAAAGAGTGTGGGTGTCACAGTACACATGGCAACAGAGGACATCGTAATCAAGAGCCAGCTTACAGTAGATGACATCCTTCACATGGCCAATGGAGTACCAGTACTGGAGTCAGAGGCCAATGGCATGGTAGAGACCATGCGGCACATCAATGGCAAGCCCAACCCGGATAAGTTTGGACTGCTGGTGTATGCGAAGAAAAGAGAAGGAATGGTCGTGGAGAAGGCACAAGTCAACATACAGGGGCAGAATATCACAGCAGTGGGCCCCAAGGAGTATTTCAAGTTAGTAGGAGGAAATGTGAACATCCTGTCCAACCCAAAAGAAGATCTAGAGGAGCTCAAAACAGGCTGCAGACGACTGAAGCAGAGGATGAGTACACAACCCTGCTCCATTCCTATGATGAGAGCCATACTGGATGGCACACAGACGATGCGCTGGGTATTCCGAAGGATTGTTGACTGGCCTCAAGACATCCTATCCAATGCAGCGCACAAAGGAGAGACCACGATGGTGGTATCAGCAGTGGCGGCAGTCGCGCGCAGAGCACTGTACCTGCCCCTAAAGACGCCAAGAGCATTTATATACGGCGAAGTTGGAGAAGGAAATCTGGGAGTGCCGCACCCAGGAGAAAAACTGTGGGGCGCAGCAGTGTCAGAGCTCATGAAAGGGCTGCAGTCACCCCACAAATGGGTGAGAGGCACGACGGCGAGAGAAATGGACCGACCACCTCACCACAGCTGCAAATCACTGCGCAGGGTCAACAAAGTGTCTGACTATGAAAAACTGAAGCAGTGGATGCAAGGAGTAGGGTGGGAAATGCAGCACTATGAGAATGAGATGGCAGGGCGATGGCAGCAAGATCTGCCAAGTTTTAGGACAGCGTATGCAGCAATTCTTGTGGTGGCAGACTGTGCCATGCACCCGTCCCAGCCTGATGTATGGGGCCTTGGAGGAGTGGCTGCCACAGCAGAAGGAGAGATCCTGGGCAGGTACAGAGCCACAGTGATGGCGCACTGTGCAAACACCACGCTCATGGAAACCACAGGAGTGGCAGAACTGCTTGACAGTGTCCAGAACGCCCTAATCAAACAGCACAGGAGCGATCTGAAGGTATGGCCCTGGTGCGATAACAAGTCAGGAGCAGAGCAGAGCAATGACAGGAATATCCTTCAGAACCTGTACACTGTCCAAGGAAGGGTGCTGTCACATTTGGAAATCCTTCATCACAGGAATGAATTCCAGTGTGGCTGGATGCCTGCAGAGCATGACACCAAAGCAGTGGGTCTGCTGTCCAGCCTG
This sequence comes from Eutreptiella sp. 'Long Island Sound 2002', assembly GCA_964036045.1. Lineage (NCBI taxonomy): Eukaryota > Euglenozoa > Euglenophyceae > Eutreptiales > Eutreptiaceae > Eutreptiella > Eutreptiella sp. 'Long Island Sound 2002'. Next base: position 43,291,893 of record OZ038387.1, on the reverse strand, counting down.
AACAAGATCGCAGATGAAGAGGCGGAATGTGGTGTTCAAGGAGAACAAAGCAAGAAATGGAAGGTGCCACACACATGGCTTGATGGAGACACAAGGCTGCTGAGTATCAAAGGAGCGGTGATAGTGAACGTCAAACATGCTGCAAGACGAGTATATCAATGGCATGATGTCACCCAACGAGAAGGAGAGGAAATCAGCCCATACAAGTTCTGGAGCTGGTGGCAGGCAGCACGAGAATCGAAGAAAATGTGGACCCACTGGTGCCCGCTGCATCCACACATCACGGCCAGAATCATGATGACAGCAAGGTATCACTCATGGGACGAGTTTTACATCGGTGATGAAGCACAGGGGACCTGTCAGCTCTGTGGACAGCAGTACAGATCAAAAGAGTGCCACCAGTACAGAGACTGTCCAGCCCTCTGGGCCATGATACCAGACATCATGAACGACATGGTGACCTTCATCGCCAGCAAAGCAAGAAAAGGAGTCACAACAGTGCCCACATGGGGAGGATTGTGTGTCCAGAGAGCGAACACGGAGGTACCCATACGGTGGTGTCATCCCAAGTGGATAGAAGCAGAGGACATGAAACTCCGAGTACAGGCAGGACATATGCCCACAGCCTTCGGCCTTCTGCCACCCAGAGAAGCCATGACCAACCTGCAAACACTGCTGGAAACACCGGCGGCACTGATAGCGGCCAGACTGACAACGTGCATGAGCACAGTACAGCAGGAAGTCAGCCACAGGGGAGTTCAGGCACCACTGCCAGACTTACATGAGTGGTGGATGAATGACAGAGACCTCCGGGCCGATCCCAGAATCGCCTGGACAGCGCCCCAGCAACCACACATACTCATCCCTGCACCCATCCTGTACACAATTGCTGCGTGTCTTGTGAGGGGACAGGGAGGCAAAATCAGAGTAGTGCCGCGCAAGAGTGGATGGAGCATGGTAGCACTGGGGCAGGCAAGAGATGGGCACAGGGGACATAAGCAAGTAGGTTGGAGTAGACAGGGGATCCGAGACTAGGATCAGTATGGCGTCGTGGTAGGTAACAGAATCCTGTCGCAATCAGAGAAGAATCAAGCAGAGCATCAGGGAGTCAAGATCATACGTCTGCAACATGCAAAACAGAAGTGCTGGGTCGCTGCCCAAGAGGAGCAACCAATTGTGGTGCCCCAGTGGCAGCACATCCTCCGTTGTCGCCATTCTTAGGACAGCCCAGGGGCCAGAGAGGACAGAGAGGACAAGGCCGGTATGTGGATCGAGACAGAGATCGAGAGAGAGAAGGAGATCGAGCGGAACGATGGGACCGCAGTGGAGACCATCAGCGAGACTGGGATGGAGGCCGAGACTGGCACTGGAGCAAGGGCAAAGGATGGGGCAAAAGCGGCCACAAGGGTGGCAAAGGGTACAAGGGTAAATAAGCCCCCTCCTCTGTCTGCATGTCACAGAGCACCAATGCCTGTGCCCTCTTTCACAGTCTGCAAGTCAGTATGTGATAGTGTGCACCACAATGCACCATCAGCCTGTGCGCATTTCACCTTGTCTCTGCCCTCTTTTACAATCCGCAAGTCAGCCAGTCAGTTTTTATGTGTTAGAGTGCACCAACGTGCACCTCCAGCCAGAGTGCATCACATCATGTGTGTCACAGAGTAAACACGTGGATGCGCCAGCGCACAAAACAAAAAGTCTGCAGCAAATGACTGCGTACCTGCGCAGCTCATTTGCTGGCTGTAAAGCCCGCATATATGTCAGGACACAGACAGACACACAAAACAATTTCCATGCTATATGTATATCTCCAGAGCCCAGGTAGGCCTGAGGTCCAGAGAAATCACAGTGTCACATGTATGTGACTGTCAGCGAGAGATTTCCACCGTGTCAAACAACTGAGGCCCAGCCTGGTATACATTACAACATGTTTGCAACAAAAATGTGAATGCGACCAGTGCCTGTGCGTCCTGCCACCAGAGGTCCTCGGTCAGAGGGTCCCGAGCATGATCAACAAAAATCAACAGGTGAGTCAACAAGGGAATGGAAAGTCATCCTTGTGCAGGTGTCAAGTGAAATAAGCACGTGAAACAATCCTTTTAGGGCGACAACCCGAGGAAGATCAAGGAAAAGAACGAATCTCAGTGAGCCAAAACATCACAGCAAAGAACAGACCTTCGCACATCAGCAGAAAATGGGTGACGGTGTAGGGAGGGGTTGCGCCCTGATACGCAGCGTGACCTCTGACCTCTGACCTCTGGTGCGCGGGTGGGTGGTGGTGGTGCGCGGGTGGATGGTGGTGGTGCGCACGTTGTTGGTGGTGGTGCGCGGGTGGGTGGTGGTGGGTCGCGGGTGGGTGGTGGTGGTGCGCGGGTGGCTGGTGGTGGTGCGCGGGTGGGTGGTGGTGGTGCGCGGGTGGGTGGTGGTGGTGCACGAGTGGGTGGTGGTGGTGCACGGGTGGGTGCTGGTGGTGCGCGGGTGGGTGGTGGTGGTGTGGGGTGGGTGGCGGTGGTGCGCGGCTGGGGGGTGGTGGTGCGCGGGTGGGTGGTGGTGGTGCGCGGGTTGTTGGTGGTGGCGCGCGGGTGGGTGGTGGTGGTGCGCGGGTGGGTGGTGGTGGTGCGCGGGTGGGTGGTGGTGGTGCGCGGGTGGGTGGCGGTGGTGCGCGGCTGGGGGGTGGTGGTGCGGGGCTGGGTGGTGGTGGTGCGCGGGTCGTTGGTGGTGGTGCGCGGGTGGGTGGTGGTGGTGCGCGGGTGGTTGTTGGTGGTGCGCGGGTGGATGGTGGTGGTGCGCGGGTGGGTGGTGGTGGTGCGCGGGTGGGTGGTGGTGGTGCGCCGGTGGGTGGTGGTGGTTCGCGGGTGGGTGGTGGTGGTGTGCGGGTGGGTGGTGGTGGGTCGCGGGTGGGTGGTGGTGGTGTGCGGGTGGGTGGTGGTGGTGCGCGGGTGGGTGGTGGTGTGCGTGGGTGGGTGGTGGTGGGTCGCGGGTGGGTGGTGGTGGTGCGTGGGTGGGTGGTGGTGGTGCTCGGGTGGGTGGTGGTGGTGCGCGGGTGGGTGGTGGTGGTGCGCGGGTGGGTGGTGGTGGTGCGCAGGTGGATGGTGGTGGTGCGCACGTTGTTGATGGTGGTGCGCGGGTGGGTGGTGGTGGGTCGCGGGTGGGTGGTGGTGGTGCGCGGGTGGGTGGTGGTGGTGCGCGGCCGGGTGGTGGTGGTGCGCGGGTGGGTGGTGGTGGTGCACGAGGGGGTGGTGGTGGTGCACGGGTGGGTGCTGGTGGTGCGCGGGTGGGTGGTGGTGGTGTGGGGTGGGTGGCGGTGGTGCGCGGCTGGGTGGTGGTGGTGCGCGGGTTGTTGGTGGTGGCGCGCGGGTGGGTGGTGGTGGTGCGCGGGTGGGTGTTGGTGGTGCGCGGGTGGGTGGTGGTGCTGCGCGGGTGGGTGGTGGTGGTGCGCGGGTGGGTGGTGGTGGTGCGCGGGTGGGTGGTGGTGGTTCGCGGGTGGGTGGTGGTGCTGCGCGGGTGGGTGGTGGTGGTGCGCGGGTGGGTGGTGGTGGTGCGCGGGTGGGTGGTGGTGGTGCGCGGGTGGCTGGTGGTGGTGCGCGGGTGGGTGGTGGTGGTGCGCGGGTGGGTGGTGGTGGTGCGCGGGTGGGTGGTGGTGGTGCGCCGGTGGGTGGTGGTGGGTCGCGGGTGGGTGGTGGTGGTGCGCGGGTGGGTGGTGGTAGTGCTCGGGTGGCTGGTGGTGGTGCGCGGGTGGGTGGTGGTGGTGCGCGGGTGGGTGGTGGTGGTGCGCAGGTTGTTGGTGGTGGTGTGCGGGTGGGTGGTGGTGGGTCGCGGGTGGGTGGTGGTGGTGTGCGGGTGGGTGGTGGTGGGTCGCGGGTGGGTGGTGGTGGTGTGCGGGTGGGTGGTGGTGGTGCGCGGGTGGGTGGTGGTGGTGCGTGGGTGGGTGGTGGTGGTGCGCGGGTTGGTGGTGGTGGGTCGCGGGTGGGTGGTGGTGGTGCGCGGGTGGGTGGTGGTGGTGCGCGGGTGGGTGGTGGTGGTGCGCACGTTGTTGGTGGTGGTGTGCGGGTGGGTGGTGGTGGGTCGCGGGTGGGTGGTGGTGGTGTGCGGGTGGGTGGTGGTGGGTCGCGGGTGGGTGGTGGTGGTGTGCGGGTGGGTGGTGGTGGTGCGCGGGTGGGTGGTGGTGGTGCGTGGGTGGCTGGTGGTGGTGCGCGGGTTGGTGGTGGTGGGTCGCGGGTGGGTGGTGGTGGTGCGCGGGTGGGTGGTGGTGGTTGCCGGGTGGGTGGTGGTGGTGTGCGGGTGGGTGGTGGTGGTGCGCGGGTGGGTGGTGGTGGTGCGCGGGTGGTTGGTGGTGGTGCGCAGGAAGTCAAGGCCCTTCTGGGCGACGCAGTGGCCGCGGAGCGCGTCAAAAAATGGAAACAGCAGCAGAGGGACCAAGCGTGCAGAGATAACCTAGGTCTCTCAGCCTCGCTGGCTGGTGAAGTGGCGGTGACGGGTCTCACCTCGAAATTCTTCAAGCAGAAGAAATCATCCTTCAAAGTGGTGACCCAAGTGAGTCGTGACGGGAAAGTGTTCTGCACCTCCCCCCAGGAATTCAAAACAGAGGCCAGGAAGCAGGCCATGGAACTGTACTCGCTGAGGCATCTCCGACCGGACAGATGCTCTCTTGCCATGTCCCCCCAGTGCGTCTACGACCCTTCCTTTCCGACGGATGACCTGTCGATGTCTGACTGGGGCCTGTATTGTAGTGTGCGATCTCCCTTCCCGTCTCAACTAGCGCTGGAGGTGTTGGGGTGTGGTTCCTGCAGTGCCCCCATATCCCGAGAGGAGTGGGACCACCAATGCAGAAAAGGGGGGTCAGAGGCCACCTCCAGGGACGAGTTCCCTAATGCCGTAGTAAAATTGCTCAGCGGCTTTGCCACTGAAGTGATTCTGCAGTGGTCCAGACAGCTCAGGACAGGCGTACACAGTTTTTTCCTGCCTGCGGCACTACATCTGTGCTTACTCAAAAAAGAGCCTTATTGGCTTATAAGAAACAGCAGGCCCATCATTCTGGAGCTTGATATCAAAAGAAAAGAATCATCAGCGATGTTTCAGAGGTTCATGTCCCGCGGAGAGGCAACGGGTTTCATACCACCGTGGACATTTTCGTACAGGAAGGAAATTACCCCCCTTTTTCTCGCCATCCTGGTGCGCTGGTTTACCGCGTACTGGGCGCTGAACAACGGACAAATATACTGTGGCGACTGGGACGAGAGCAACGCTTTCTGCAACGTCTCCCGCCCCAGTCTCTCAGAAGTCCTGCAGGAAAACCCCTCCCTGGACGTGGGTGAGTGGGTGGACTGGTTTTTCTCTTCCTTCCGGGTTTTCCTGCAGACCCCGTACAGGCTGGCGCCGCCGTACAGGCTGACACAGGGAGGCACACAGGGAGACAGCATGGGGGTCGGATCGTACATGATACCAAGAATCCTGAGGTCTCTGGCGCTGTACCGCAAGGTTCCAACGCCTGAGCACCCGGGTCTCCCAGGGGTAAGAATCCCCGAGCTGATTTTTTCAGACGATGGCAGGTTATTCGGTTTGAACAAAGCAGACTTTGTGTGTGTTCTGAATGAATGTACTTCTCTAGCCAATGATGCCGGCGCATCCCCGAATGCGTCCAAACTGCAGTGTTTCCTTATTAAATTTGTAGGTGGACGCCTCATCTACGCAGCAGATGAAGTGTTCTGTCGGCTAGGGCAGTTCCCGATGAAGAAGAGTGGGTTCAAAATCGTCGGAGTGCCGTGTGTCATGGGTGAATGCCTACGAGCTGATAGAGATAAAGTAGGGGACAAGTTCAGGGCAGTCAGGAGGTCCATCACTCAGCATAGGCCGTCCTGTATCCTGGCGCTTAGGTGTCTCATGGCATATGCGGTTTCCTCCACAGATTTCAAGTTCACTGTAGTACCAGTGCCAGCGGAGTTTTGTGAACCCCTGCAAGTAACGGTTCGGCAATGTGCGCGCACTGCTCTGTCACTGCCATCCTGGTTTTCAGATGTCCTGCTCAGTGCCCCTATCTCAGCTGGTGGGTTAGGATTCCCGGTCCTGCATGTCAGGCTGAGTCTGCAGCGAACGCTCGTTACCTTGCAAGCGGCGTGCTCACGGAGCGTCTACACCAGGGGTATCGTTAGGGCCCTTCTGTATGACAACCAGTGGCAACGAATGCCAGGGTCTGACCCGCAGGTGCTTTGTGACGAGTTACGGCAGAGAGGCCTGTACATCAGTGTGTCTCCCGACTTGGAAGTGACAGAAGCCCCTGTGCATGGTGCGTGGTACCGGAAGGTGCAGGGACATCATGTTGTCGCTGTGTCTGATGGATCAGCGTCGCGCGCAGCAGTGGGCTGTGCTGTGGTCTTCCTGGATGCCTCAGGAGTGTGTGGTGCGTTCTGGTGTCACTGGTGTGTTGAGGATCCTGATGCCCACGTGGCAGAATGGTTTGGGAAACTATTGGCAGTTCACAAGGCTAGGGAAGCTGGAGCGCCCAAGTGCCTGTTCTTGGCAGACTGCACGAGTGCAGCAGTAAATGAAGGGGTGACGAAATCGTCAGGCTCCCATGTGCTGGACAGCTGCATCAGGAGTGTGGTGTCCATAGTGAACCAACAGGGCTATGAGGAAGGCTATGTCCAAGCCCAACATGACTCCGGCAGGAGCACGGAAGTGGCCCAGGCGCAAGCGCTGGCGCACGACCTATCACAAACACCGGGGGTCCAGCCTCAAGGCGCTGTCCTTCCCCTACTACCCCTCCTTTCACTGCATGCAGTGCTTCTTAAGTCAGGCAAAGTATGTCTGCGACCCGCCAATGTCCTTTCGGCCATCTATGATGCGGAGGTTCTTGCCTCGAGGCCTCAATTTCTGTCAAGGTATTACAGCCAGACAGGCTCAGCATGGGCACCCCTGGTGCTCGAAGCCAAGATATCTAATGAGGTGATCAGGGCGTGTGTGTGGCTGCGGTCAGCCACAGGGCTGCGCGAATGGCCCCGATCTCCGTACTGCCCGTTCTGCAAAGCCTCGGTGCAGGACTGGGGCCAACATCTGTTTCAGAACTGCCTCAAAGTGTGTGCAGCAGTGCATCGTGCTTTTTGGGACCTGCTTCAAGACATGCAATTAGATGGATGGACAGTGGAAATGCACAGTCTCACACAGGCAAGGGTCTCAGTCGAGTCAGTAACCTTCCTGGTCAGGCTTGTGCATGATGATCATGTGGGCCAAGGGGAGGGAATCCTGTGGGTTACAACCTCAGGGCTCATCTATATGCAACGCAGCATGCAGTCCAAAACCTTGATCTCCCGTGTTCAGTCTCTCTCCCTAGTGTTCCTGCATACGCTGCAACACGTGCTCTGGTCAGACTCCGTGATAGAGCCACTGCAGCAATCAGAAATGGTGCCAGCTAGGCTCACCAGGCCCTGGGGTCTCGCGGTGTTCATCAGCTTCATGGTGGGGGCGGTCTCATCGGCTCAACTCAACCCTCCGGAGTCGCGTCCTCCATGGGTGAGGGTGGTGCCTACGGCCCGAACCGTCGTCTATGAACCGGGTCAGTGTTCACGTGATCCACTCTCAGTAACCATAGGACATGCACCGAGTGAGTGGCCAAGGGATTTTCGGATCTGCCTGGGACCGTGGACAGTGGAATGGGACGACATCCCAGGACAAGTGGACCTCCGAGAACTGGCGCATACGCTGAAACTGGCTTGAATTGGATTTTGCATCTACGTGCTCGTGGGGTGAACATCAATCCGTGGGGACGTGAGGTCAGTGGCAATCGTTCACTGGCTCTGGAGGCCCCAAAACCTGAACTGAACTGAACTGGTGATGGTGCGCAGGTTGTTGGTGGTGGTGCGCGGGTGGGTGGTGGTGGGTCGCGGGTGGGTGGTGGTGGTGCGCGGGTGTTGGTGGTGCGCGGGTGGGTGGTGGTGGTGCGCGGGTGGGTGGTGGTGGTTCGCGGGTGGGTGGTGGTGGTGCGCGGGTGGGTGGTGGTGGTGCGCGGCTCGGTGGTGGTGGTGCGCGGGTGGGTGGTGGTGGTGCGCGGGTGACTGGTGGTGGTGCGCGGGTGGTTGGTGGTGGTGCGCGGGTGGGTGGTGGTGATGCACGGCCGGGTGGTGGTGGTGCGTGGGTGGGTGGTGCTGGGTCGCGGGTGGGTGGTGGCGGTGCGCGGGTGGGTGGTGGTGGGTCGTAGGTGGGTGGTGGTGGTGCGCGGGTGGGCGGTGGTGGGTCGCGGGTGGGTGCTGGTGGTGCGCGGGTGCGTGGTGGTGGTGCGCCGCCGGGTGGTGGTGGTGCGCGGGTGGGTGGTGGTGGTGCGCAGGTGGGTGGTGGTGGTGCGCGGGTGGGTGGTGGTGGTGCGCGGATGGGTGGTGGTGTTGCGCGGGTGGGTGGTGGTGGTGCGCGGGTGGGTGGTGGTGGTGCGGGGTGGGTGGCGGTGTAGCGCGGCTCGGGTGGTGGTGGTGCGCGGGTGGGTGTTGGTGGTGCGCGGGTGGGTGGTGGTGCTGCGCGGGTGGGTGGTGCTGGTGCGCGGGTGGGTGGTGGTGGTGCGCGGGTGGGTGGTGGTGGTTCGCGGGTGGGTGGTGGTGCTGCACGGGTGGGTGGTGGTGGTGCGCGGGTGGGTGGCGGTGGTGCGCGGCTGGGGGGTGGTGGTGCGCGGGTGGGTGGTGGTGGTGCGCGGGTTGTTGGTGGTGGTGCGCGGGTGGGTGGTGGTGGTGCGCGGGTGGGTGGTGGTGGTGCGCGGATGGGTGGTGGTGGTGCGCGGGTGGGTGGTGGTGGGTCGCGGGTGGGTGGTGGTGGTGCGCGGGTGGGTGGTGGTAGTGCTCGGGTGGCTGGTGGTGGTGCGCGGGTGGGTGGTGGTGGTGCGCGGGTGGGTGGTGGTGGTGCGCGGGTGGATGGTGGTGGTGCGCAGGTTGTTGGTGGTGGTGCGCGGGTGGGTGGTGGTGGGTCGCGGGTGGGTGGTGGTGGTGCGCGGGTGGGTGGTGGTGGTGCGCGGGTGGGTGGTGGTGGTGCGCGGGTGGGTGGTGGTGGTGTGCGAGTGGGTGGTGGTGGTGCACGGGTGGGTGCTGGTGGTGCGCGGGTGGGTGGTGGTGGTACCCGGGTGGGTGGTGGTGGTGCGGGGTCGGGTGGAGGTGGTGCGCGGGTGGGTGGTGGTGGTGCGCGGGTGGGTGGTGGTGGTGCGCGGGTGGATGGTGGTGGTGCGAAGGTTGTTAATGGTGGTGCGCGGATGGTGGTGGTGGGTGGCGGCTGGGTGGTGGTGGTGCGTGGGTGGGTGGTGGTGGTGCGCGGGTGGGTGGTGGTGGTGCGCGGGTGGGTGGTGGTGGTGCGCGAGTGGGTGGTGGTGGTGCACGGGTGGGTGCTCGTGGGTCGCGGGTGGGTGGTGGTGGTACCCAGGTGGGTGGTGGTGGTGCGCGGGTGGGTGGTGGTGGTGCGCGGGTGGGTGGTGGTGGTGCGCGGGTGGGTGGTGGTGGGTCGCGGGTGGGTGGTGGTGGTGTGTGGGTGGGTGGTGGTGGTGCGCGGGTGGGTGGTGGTGGTGCGCGGGTGGGTGGTGGTGGTGCGCGGGTGGGTGTTGGTGGTGCGCGGGTGGGTGGTGGTGGTGCGCGGGTGGGTGGTGGTGGTGCGCAGGTGGGTGGTGGTGGTGCGCGGGTGGGTGGTGGTGGTGCGCGGCTGGGGGGTGGTGGTGCGCGGGTGGGTGTTGCTGGTGCGCGGGTGGGTGGTGGTGGTGCGCGGGTGGGTGGTGGTGGTGCGCGGGTGGGTGGTGGTGGTGCGCGGGTGGGTGGTGGTGGTTCGCGGGTGGGTGGTGGTGCTGCGCGGGTGGGTGGTGGTGGTGCGCGGGTGGGTGGTGGTGGTGCGCGGGTGGGTGGTGGTGGTGTGCGGGTGGGTGGTAGTGGTGCGCGGGTGGGTGGCGGTGGTGCGCGGCTGGGGGCTGGTGGTGCGCAGGTGGGTGGTGGTGGTGCGTGGGTGGGTGGTGGTGGTGGTGCGCGGGTGGGTGGTGGTGGTGCGCGGGTGGGTGTTGATGGTCCGCGGGTGGGTGGTGGTGGTGCGTGGGTGGGTGGTGGTGGTGCGCCGGTGGGTGGTGGTGGTTCGCGGGTGGGTGGTGGTGGTGCGCGGGTGGGTGGTGGTGGTCTGCGGGTGGGAGGTGGTGGTGCGCGGGTGGGTGTTGGTGGTGCGCGGGTTCGTGGTGGTGGTGCGCGGGTGGGTGGTGGTGGTGCGCGGGTGGGTGGTGGTGGTGCGCGGGTGGGTGGTGGTGGTGCGCGGGTGGGTGGTGGTGGTGCGCGGGTGGGTGGCGGTGGTGCGCGGCTGGGGGGTGGTGGTGCGCGGGTGGGTGGTGGTGGTGCGCGGGTTGTTGGTGGTGGTGCGCGGGTGGGTGGTGGTGGTGCGCGGGTCGGTGGTGGTGGTGCGCTGGTGGGTGGTGGTGGTTCGCGGGTGGGTGGTGGTGGTGGTGCGCGGCTCGGTGGTGGTGGTGGTGCGCGGGTGGGTGTTGGTGGTGCGCGGCTGGATGGTGGTGCTGCGCGGGTGGGTGGTGGTGGTGCGCGGGTGGGTGGTGGTGGTGGTGGTGCGCGGGTGGGTGGTGGTGGTGGGTCGCGGGTGGGTGGTGGTGGTGCGCGGGTGGGTGGTGGTGGTGCGCGGGTGGGTTGTGGTGGTGCGCGGGTGGGTGGTGGTGCTTCGCGGGTGGGTGGTGGTGGTGCGCGGATGGGTGGTGGTGGTGCGCGGGTGGGTGTTGGTGGTGCGCGGGTGGGTGGTGGTGGTGCGCGGGTGGGTGGTGGTGGTGCGCGGGTGGGTGGTGGTGGTGCGCGGGTTGTTGGTGGTGGTGCGCGGGTGGGTGGTGGTGGTGCGCGGGTGGGTGGTGCTGGTGCGCGGGTGGGTGGCGGTGGTGCGCGGCTGGGGGGTGGTGGTGCGCGGGTGGGTGGTGGTGGTGCGCGGGTTGTTGGTGGTGGTGCGCGGGTGGGTGGTGGTGGTGCGCGGGTGGGTGTTGGTGGTGCGCGGCTGGGTGGTGGTGGTGCGGTTACGGCAGAGAGGCCTGTACATCAGTGTGTCTCCCGACTTGGAAGTGACAGAAGCCCCTGTGCATGGTGCGTGGTACCGGAAGGTGCAGGGACATCATGTTGTCGCTGTGTCCGATGGATCAGCGACGCGCACAGCAGTGGGCTGTGCTGTGGTCTTCCTGGATGCCTCAGGAGTGTGTGGTGCGATCTGGTGTCACTGGTGTGTTGAGGATCCTGATGCCCAAGTGGCAGAATGGTTTGGGAAGCTGGAGCGCCCAAGTGCCTGTTCTTGGCAGACTGCACGAGTGCAGCAGTAAATGAAGGGGTGACGAAATCGTCAGGCTCCCATGTGCTGGACAGCTGCATCAGGAGTGTGGTGTCCATAGTGAACCAACAGGGCTATGAGGAAGGCTATGTCCAAGCCCAACATGACTCCGGCAGGAGCACGGAAGTGGCCCAGGCGCAAGCGCCGGCGCACGACCTATCACAAACACCGGGGGTCCAGCCTCAAGGCGCTGTCCTTCCCCTACTACCCCTCCTTTCACTGCATGCAGTGCTTCTTAAGTCAGGCAAAGTATGTCTGCGACCCGCCAATGTCCTTTCGGCCATCTATGATGCGGAGGTTCTTGCCTCGAGGCCTCAATTTCTGTCAAGGTATTACAGCCAGACAGGCTCAGCATGGGCACCCCTGGTGCTCGAAGCCAAGATATCTAATGAGGTGATCAGGGCGTGTGTGTGGCTGCGGTCGGCCACAGGGCTGCGCGAATACCCCCGATCTCCGTACTGCCCGTTCTGCAAAGCCTCGGTGCAGGACTGGGGCCAACATCTGTTTCAGAACTGCCTCAAAGTGTGTGCAGCAGTGCATCGTGCTTTTTGGGACCTGCTTCAAGACATGCAATTAGATGGATGGACAGTGGAAATGCAAAGTCTCACACAGGCAAGGGTCTCAGTCGAGTTAGTAAGCCTCCTGGTCAGGCTTGTGCATGATGATCATGTGGGCCAAGGGGAGGGAATCCTGTGGGTTACAACCTCAGGGCTCATCTATATGCCACACAACATGCAGTCCAAAACCTTGATCTCCCGTGTTCAATCTCTCTCCCTAGTGTTCCTGCATACGCTGCAACACGTGCTCTGGTCTGACTCCGTGATAGAGCCACTGCAGCAATCAGAAATGGTGCCACCTGGGCTCACCAGGCCCTGGGGTCTCGCGGTGTTCATCAGCTTCATGGTGGGGGCGGTCTCATCGGCTCAACTCAACCCTCCGGAGTCGCGTCCTCCATGGGTGAGGGTGGTGCCTACGGCCCGAACCGTCGTCTATGAACCGGGTCAGTGTTCACGTGATCCACTCTCAGTAACCATACGACATGCACCGAGTGAGTGGCCCAGGGATTTTCGGATCTGCCTGGGACCGTGGACAGTGGAATGGGACGACATCCCAGGACAAGTGGACCTCCGAGAACTGGCGCATACGCTGAAACTGGCTTGAATTGGATTTTGCATCTACGTGCTCGTGGGGTGAACATCAATCCGTGGGGTGGTGGTGGTTCGCGGGTGGGTGGTGGTGCTGCGCGGGTGGGTGGTGGTGGTGCGCGGGTGGGTGGTGGTGGTGCGCGGGTGGGTGGTGGTGGTGCGCGGGTGGGTGGTGGTGGTGCGCGGGTGGGTGGTGGTGGTGCGCGGGTGGGTGGTGGTGGTGTGCGGATGGGTGGTGGTGGTGCGCGGGTGGGTGGTGGTGGTGCGCGGGTGGGTGGTGGTGGTGCGCGGGTGGGTGGTGGTGGTGCGCGGGTGGTTGTTGTTGGTGCGCGGGTGGGTGGTGGTGGTGCGCGGGTGAGTGGTGGTGGTGCGCGGGTGGGTGGTGGTGGTGCGCGGGTGAATGGTGGTGGTGCGCGGCTCGGTGGTGGTGGTGCGCGGGTGGGTGGTGGTGGTGCGCGGGTGGGTGGTGGTGGTGCGCGGGTGGGTGGTGGTGGTGTGCGGGTGGGTGGTGGTGGTGCGCGGGTGGGTGGCGGTGGTACGCGGCTGGGGGGTTTTGGTGCGCGGCTGGGTGGTGTTGGTGCGCGGGTTGTTGGTGGTGGTGCGCGGGTGGGTGGTGGTGGTGCGCGGGTGGTTGTTGTTGGCGCGCGGGTGGGTGGTGGTGGTGCGCGGGTGGGTGGTGGTGGTGCGCGGGTGGGTGGTGGTGGTGCGCGGGTGGGTGGTGGTGGTGCGCGGGTGGGTGGTGGTGGTGCGCGGGTGGGTGGTGGTGGTGCGCGGGTGGGTGGTGGTGGTGCGCGGGTGGGTGGTGGTGGTGCGCGGCCGGGTGGTGGTGGTGCGTGGGTGGGTGGTGGTGGGTCGCAGGTGCGTGGTGGTGGTGCGCGGCCGGGTGGCTGTGGGTCGCGGGTGGGTGCTGGTGGTGCGCGGGTGCGTGGTGGTGGTGCGCCGCCGGGTGGTGGTGGTGCGCGGGTGGGTGGTGGTGGTGCGCGGACGGGTGCTGGTGGTGCGCGGGTGGGTGGTGGTGGTGCGCGGGTGGGTGGTGGTGTTGCGCGGATGGGTGGTGGTGGTGCGCGGGTGGGTGGTGGTGGTGTGGGGTGGGTGGCGGTGTAGCGCGGCTGGGGGGTGGTGGTGCGCGGGTGGGTGGTGGTGGTGCGCGGGTTGTTGGTGGTGGCGCGCGGGTGGGTGGTGGTGGTGCGCGGGTGGGTGTTGGTGGTGCGCGGGCGGGTGGTGGTGCTGCGCGGGTGGGTGGTGCTGGTGCGCGGGTGGGTGGTGGTGGTGCGCGGGTGGGTGGTGGTGCTTCGCGGGTGGGTGGTGGGGCTGCGCGGGTGGGTGGTGGTGGTGCGCGGGTGGGGGTGGTGGTGCGCGGGTGGGTGGTGGTGGTGCGCGGGTGGGTGGTGGTGGTGCGCGGCTGGGTGGCGGTGGTGCGCGGCTGGGGGGTGGTGGTGCGGGGCTGGGTGGTGGTGGTGCGCGGGTCGTTGGTGGTGGTGCACGGGTGGGTGGTGGTGGTGCGCGGGTGGTTGTTGGTGGTGCGCGGGCGGGTGGTGGTGGTGCGCGGGTGGGTGGTGGTGGTGCGCGGGTGGGTGGTGGTGGTGTGCCGGTGGGTGGTGGTGGATCGCGGGTGGGTGGTGGTGGTGTGCGGGTGGGTGGTGGTGGGTCGCGGGTGGGTGATGGTGGTGTGCGGGTGGGTGGTGGTGGTGCGCGGGTGGGTGGTGGTGTGTGTGGGTGGGTGGTGGTGGTGCGCGGGTTGGTGGTGGTGGGTCGCGGGTGGGTGGTGGTGGTGCGTGGGTGGGTGGTGGTGGTGCTCGGGTGGGTGGTGGTGGTGCGCGGGTGGGGGGTGGTGGTGCGGGGCTGGGTGGTGGTGGTGCGCGGGTCGTTGGTGGTGGTGCACGGGTGGGTGGTGGTGGTGCGCGGGTGGTTGTTGGTGGTGCGCGGGCGGGTGGTGGTGGTGCGCGGGTGGGTGGTGGTGGTGCGCGGGTGGGTGGTGGTGGTGTGCCGGTGGGTGGTGGTGGATCGCGGGTGGGTGGTGGTGGTGTGCGGGTGGGTGGTGGTGGGTCGCGGGTGGGTGATGGTGGTGTGCGGGTGGGTGGTGGTGGTGCGCGGGTGGGTGGTGGTGTGCGTGGGTGGGTGGTGGTGGTGCGCGGGTTGGTGGTGGTGGGTCGCGGGTGGGTGGTGGTGGTGCGTGGGTGGGTGGTGGTGGTGCTCGGGTGGGTGGTGGTGGTGCGCGGGTGGGTGGTGGTGGTGCGCGGGTGCCTATACCCCACTGCGCTTTGCTTGTGAAGGTACAGCCACAATTGAATCCAGCAAGAAAGAGAATATGAAGTGTTCATCGAGACAAACAAGCATCGTCCACAAAGCAAGCATAAACAAGTCACCAGAGAGATGATGAGGACAGTCATCAAGTCACACTCACATTTCTTTCTTTCTTGTGCTTGCAGGAGTGGATCATACATTGGGAGACGAATGAGGATGAGAATGAGAAGTGAAAAGTTTTCTTGTGCGTGCAGGACAGGATAGAACATCAGGAGATGAAGATGAAAGAGAATGAGAAAAACAAATACATCATGTCTTGTGCGTGCAGGGAAATCCCGCGTCATTGCCAGTGAGGGAGAATGAGCCCAAAACAGAAGCCTCCGGGCGATAGGAGGCATGGTAACATGAGGTAAGGTATCACAAATGTCACATTCAGTGTCACCGTCAGTGAGGGTGTCAAAGCCCAGAACTGCAGCCTCCGGGCGACAGGAGGCATGGTAACGAGAGGTAAGGTATCACAAAAGTCACGGACAGTGTCACTGCCAGTGAGGGTGTCAAAGCTCAGAACTGCAGCCTCCGGGCGACAGGAGGCACGGTAATGAGAGGTAAGGTATCACAAATCACACATTCAGTGTCACTGCCAGAAAGGGTGTCGAAGCCCAGAACTGCAGCCTCCGGGCGACAGGAGGCATGGTAACAAGAGGTAAGGTATCACAAAAGTCACATTCACAGTCAGTGAGGGTGTTAAGGCCCAGAACTGCAGCCTCCGGGCGACAGGAGGCATGGTAACAAGAGGTATGGTATCACAAAAGTCACATACAGAGTCACAGCCTGAGAGGGTGTTAGAACCCAGAACTGAAGCCTCCGGGCGACAGGAGGCAAGGTGAGGTAAGGTACCCGAGATGCCAACATGGCCATGAAGAAAAGTCACATCAGTGCAGCAGCCAAGGGCGCGCACCATCATCAGGTGACTGACGCAGCTGTAAGCGCGAGGTCTGGCCACACAAGAAATTGTCTGAGAATGTGAGCACAAAAAACAGCACAGATGGTGTCAGGGAGAACAGCAGCTGCCAGCGCGAACCCCGAGAAACATCAAGCACAAGCAGCAAACAAGAGACCAACGCAGCTCCGGGCGCGAAGTCAAGCCACAAAAATTGCTGCCAAAAAAGGGAAGTCCGCTGCAATATGCGCGAACCCTAGGCGCACCAACCAACACCTGTGCCTGCATGCCCCACAGATCTGACGTCACATCATGTCAGATACCACCGAGTGGCAGGCCGCAAGGAGAGGGTCGACAAGTGGATGTTGGAGCCTCCAGTGCGACAGGTATACCCATGACTCTGTGTTACTCCCCTGTGTACCCACATAGCCCTCACACACCGCACATATCCATCTGGGGATCAGCCCACACCCAAGAAGGGCCTGGGGCCAAAGCGGTGTACACGAAACCCATGACTCCAGAGAAAGCGCAGGCAGCAAGTGCCTGGCGACGGGACTTGGGAAATGCCAGAGGCATGTGGGTAGCTGCAGGGACCACACACTACAACACATCCAAGCGACGCAAGTTGACAGGAACGGAATACCAGGGAGTACAGTGTGGAGTGCAAGGAATAGAGGCATCAGTCAAATTTCAGAGAGAACTCCAATTCACCAAACAGTACCGCAAAGCCAAAGGACCGAAAAGAGCACATGGACCAACAAAGGACCACCTACCAGAACTACAATGGGTACAGAAGACAGAAAGACAGACCACAGAAGAAGGCATGGCAGCAGCAATTGGAACGGAGTGGCAATACCATCGGTGTGATGCAGTACCGGATCTGGTGCACCAAGAAACGGGAACCACACACCGCATGGGAACCAGGCGGGTCCAGTACACGGCCAAGAGCGGAGTGACGCTACCGCCAGGAGAAGCCATCACAGGAGAACACAGGTGCGGCGGCACGGTGTTTCAGCTGGTCACCAACAAACAGATAGTCCATGACACAGGATGGACAGTCCTGTCGGATGCAGGATCAATTCTGCCGTTTGAGACCGCAATGACAGTGCGACAGTTCCTGACGCTGCTGTACAGTGCATACACCCGCAAGGTATGGATATGGCCAGGAGGAGAGAGAGCAAAGCACTCAAGTCACCCAGAATGTGGTCACGAGCTGGCTCAGTGGAGCTCGGAATGGAGAACGTTTCTGGGTGTAGAAGAGACAGGAGACGACCTGCTACGGCAAAGTTGCACTGTCGCTGCCTACAACACCACCTACGGACACCAATTGGTCATGCGTGTACCAGCCATCCACTAGGAAGGAGAGAAAGTAGTACACACAGGAGGACCCTGGCAAGGACAAAGGATGGTGAGGTCACTGAAAACACCAAAGAAAGTGGTCATCATCTTGGTGGTCGCCAATGTGCAGGGTCTCAACAAAGAGAAATGGGAGCACATCAGCGGGAAGGCCCTACACTACGGGGCACATTTGGTCCTGCTACAAGAAGTTGGCAATGCGAGGGATTTTGACTGGCATGTGTCAGGCTACTTCAGGAGGACTTCACGCATCCGAGGCCCGGGACGAGGACTGGCGATCTTTGGCAAAAAGGAGAGCTGCAAGGAAATGGCCCTGGTGAGAGATGCACGTCACACACTGACCGTCACAGTCACAGTGTGTGGTGTACCGTGCAGAATTAACAACTGCCACAGCCCACAGAGAAACCAAGTGACAGCATTCCGCCACGAGCAGCAAGAGGTAGAGAAAACAAGGAAGCCAGGAGATGGCACATATGAAGTGTATGCAGGAGACTTCAACAGACATGCACTACAGAATCCAGATGTCCTGCAGATGTGTGTAGAGCGCCGACTCAGAGCAGTACATGATGGCACTGAGAACAGGCTGCACAAAGATTGGATACTGGTATCATCCAATGACACCCACACAGGAGTAGTGCATTACGACGGGCCGGTAGCAGATCATCCCACTGTACTGGCTGCACTCACGGTCTGCCCGAACACAGGAGGTGGCGGCGCACACAAATATAGACCAGTGAGTGTAGGAGCATGGAAGGAAAAACAGAAAGCAGAAGCGTGTGACATCCTGGAAGCCATCTCACAACCAGCATGGTGCACTGCCGAGTGGCTCTGCTGGTACCGAGAAATTCTGGCTGCAGTGGAGTCCGCACGGCGTGAGGAACGAGACAGGGAGCAGGTGATGTCCTCCGCAGGAAGGTCCAAGAGATACAAGCAGCACCAGCACAAGATGAACCAGTATTCTGGGAAGCCCAGGTGTGTGAAGAGAGGTGGCTGTCCCTGATGCAGGACAGAGCAGTGCTACAAGCAGCCAGCATCAGCGACGAGGCCACGAGCATCATCCGATTTAAGTCAGGAGTACCATTTGCCAACATCACAAAGGTATGGGACTCAGAACGACAGAGAATAATAACAGGGGATGACGTGCCCAGAGTTGTAGGATTGGAGGCGGCCAAACGACATCCCCCAGTGCCAAGACCACTAACCAGAGAATGGGTCCACAGTCATGTGGGACCCACAGTGGAAGAAGCCACTGAACACACCACACAGGTACAGCAAGCATGCCGTCTGCAAGCACACAGACTGTCCAAAGGCAGAATCTGGGACGGAACGCTGTACCCTGTGAACGCAGTGGAGTACCTGCGCATCCTGAAGGATATCCACTCCAGCACAGGAGTAATGGACTGGCATGCACCACGACTGGCCAAGCAGTATGGTCTGTTCACGTCATACCAACATCAACACATGCTCACAGAGAACATACATGACCTACCAGAGGAGGTCCACAAATATGTTCATGCCCCCATCACCAAAAAGCCACGAGCAGACATCAACAGATGCACGAGGCCAATTCTGATTGGCTCAGGGCTGCAGAGAGATCGACAGAAACTGGCAGCCAGAAGGCTACAGTGGGTGACCACGCCGGCACAGTTCCAGAACATGCAACAGGCAGTGTACAAGGGGGCGACACCAGCACAGATGAGAAGGCTCATCTACACAATTCAGCTGCAACACGTGGAGGAAGAAAAGACATTAGCAAGCCTGAAAGGAGATCAAAGCAATGCGTATGGACAGACAGACCTTGGCGGCCTGGAAATGCAGACGGAAAATGATCCGATACTGAACCCAGCCATGAAACAAGCACGGCACCAATACGCACAGGCCAAGGCGTACGTCGTGACAGCCAAGGGCATGTCTCCACCATATCACCTAGGAAGTGGCCTGATCCAAGGAGGAGGAATGGACCCATACTGGTATGTGCACTACACCAACCTGCTCCTGAGTGACGTGGAGCGAAAGAGTGTGGGTGTCACAGTACACATGGCAACAGAGGACATCGTAATCAAGAGCCAGCTTACAGTAGATGACATCCTTCACATGGCCAATGGAGTACCAGTACTGGAGTCAGAGGCCAATGGCATGGTAGAGACCATGCGGCACATCAATGGCAAGCCCGACCCGGATAAGTTTGGACTGCTGGTGTATGCGAAGAAAAGAGAAGGAATGGTCGTGGAGAAGGCACAAGTCAACATACAGGGGCAGAGTATCACAGCAGTGGGCCCCAAGGAGTATTTCAAGTTAGTAGGAGGAAATGTGAACATCCTGTCCAACCCAAAAGAAGATCTAGAGGAGCTCAAAACAGGCTGCAGACGACTGAAGCAGAGGATGAGTACACAACCCTGCTCCATTCCCATGATGAGAGCCATACTGGATGGCACACAGACGATGCGCTGGGTATTCCGAAGGATTGTTGACTGGCCTCAAGACATCCTATCCAATGCAGCGCACAAAGGAGAGACCACGATGGTGGTATCAGCAGTGGCGGCAGTCGCGCGCAGAGCGCTGTACCTGCCCCTAAAGACGCCAAGAGCATTTATATACGGCGAAGTTGGAGAAGGAAATCTGGGAGTGCCGCACCCAGGAGAAAAACTGTGGGGCGCAGCAGTGTCAGAGCTCATCAAAGGGCTGCAGTCACCCCACAAATGGGTGAGAGGCACGACGGCGAGAGAAATGGACCGACCACCTCACCACAGCTGCAAATCACTGCGCGGGGTCAACAAAGTGTCTGACTATGAAAAACTGAAGCAGTGGATGCAAGGAGTAGGGTGGGAAATGCAGCACTATGAGAATGAGATGGCAGGGCGATGGCAGCAAGATCTGCCAAGTTTTAGGACAGCGTATGCAGCAATTCTTGTGGTGGCAGACTGTGCCATGCACCCGTCCCAACCTGATGTATGGGGCCTTGGAGGAGTGGCTGCCACAGCAGAAGGAGAGATCCTGGGCAGGTACAGAGCCACAGTGATGGCGCACTGTGCAAACACCACGCTCATGGAAACCACAGGAGTGGCAGAACTGCTTGACAGTGTCCAGAACGCCCTAATCAAACAGCACAGGAGCGATCTGAAGGTATGGCCCTGGTGCGATAACAAGTCAGGAGCAGAGCAGAGCAATGACAGGAATATCCTTCAGAACCTGTACACTGTCCAAGGAAGGGTGCTGTCACATTTGGAAATCCTTCATCACAGGAATGAATTCCAGTGTGGCTGGATGCCTGCAGAGCATGACACCAAAGCAGTGGGTCTGCTGTCCAAACTGAACAAGATCGCAGATGAAGAGGCGGAATGTGGTGTTCAAGGAGAACAAAGCAAGAAATGGAAGGTGCCACACACATGGCTTGATGGAGACACAAGGCTGCTGAGTATCAAAGGAGCGGTGATAGTGAACGTCAAAGATGCTGCAAGACGAGTATATCAATGGCATGATGTCACCCAACGAGAAGGAGAGGAAATCAGCCCATACAAGTTCTGGAGCTGGTGGCAGGCAGCAGGAGAATCGAAGAAAATGTGGACCCACTGGTGCCCGCTGCATCCACACATCACGGCCAGAATCATGATGACAGCAAGGTATCACTCATGGGACGAGTTTTACATCGGTGATGAAGGACAGGGGACCTGTCAGCTCTGTGGACAGCAGTACAGATCAAAAGAGTGCCACCAGTACAGAGACTGTCCAGCCCTCTGGGCCATGATACCAGACATCATGAACGACATGGTGACCTTCATCGCCAGCAAAGCAAGAAAAGGAGTCACAACAGTGCCCACATGGGGAGGATTGTGTGTCCAGAGAGCGAACACGGAGGTACCCATACGGTGGTGTCATCCCAAGTGGATAGAAGCAGAGGACATGAAACTCCGAGTACAGGCAGGACATATGCCCACAGCCTTCGGCCTTCTGCCACCCAGAGAAGCCATGACCAACCTGCAAACACTGCTGGAAACACCGGCGGCACTGATAGCGGCCAGACTGACAACGTGCATGAGCACAGTACAGCAGGAAGTCAGCCACAGGGGAGTTCAGGCACCACTGCCAGACTTACATGAGTGGTGGATGAATGACAGAGACCTCCGGGCCGATCCCAGAATCGCCTGGACAGCGCCCCACCAACCACACATACTCATCCCTGCACCCATCCTGTACACAATTGCTGCGTGTCTTGTGAGGGGACAGGGAGGCAAAATCAGAGTAGTGCCGCGCAAGAGTGGATGGAGCATGGTAGCACTGGGGCAGGCAAGAGATGGGCACAGGGGACATAAGCAAGTAGGCTGGAGTAGACAGGGGATCCGAGACTGGGATCAGTATGGCGTCGTGGTAGGTAACAGAATCCTGTCGCAATCAGAGAAGAATCAAGCAGAGCATCAGGGAGTCAAGATCATACGTCTGCAACATGCAAAACAGAAGTGCTGGGTCGCTGCCCAAGAGGAGCAACCAATTGTGGTGCCCCAGTGGCAGCACATCCTCCGTTGTCGCCATTCTTAGGACAGCCCAGGGGCCAGAGAGGACAGAGAGGACAAGGCCGGTATGTGGATCGAGACAGAGATCGAGAGAGAGAAGGAGATCGAGCGGAACGATGGGACCGCAGTGGAGACCATCAGCGAGACTGGGATGGAGGCCGAGACTGGCACTGGAGCAAGGGCAAAGGATGGGGCAAAAGCGGCCACAAGGGTGGCAAAGGGTACAAGGGTAAATAAGCCCCCTCCTCTGTCTGCATGTCACAGAGCACCAATGCCTGTGCCCTCTTTCACAGTCTGCAAGTCAGTATGTGATAGTGTGCACCACAGTGCACCATCAGCCTGTGCGCATTTCACCTTGTCTCTGCCCTCTTTTACAGTCTGCAAGTCAGCCAGTCAGTTTTTATGTGTTAGAGTGCACCAACGTGCACCTCCAGCCAGAGTGCATCACATCATGTGTGTCACAGAGTAAACACGTGGATGCGCCAGCGCACAAAACAAAAAGTCTGCAGCAAATGACTGCGTACCTGCGCAGCTCATTTGCTGGTTGTAAAGCCCGCATATATGTCAGGACACAAACAGACACACAACACAATTTCCATGCTATATGTATATCTCCAGAGCCCAGGTAGGCCTGAGGTCCAGTGAAATCACAGTGTCACATGTATGTGACTGTCAGCGAGAGATTTCCACCGTGTCAAACAACTGAGGCCCAGCCTGGTATACATTACAGCATGTTTGCAACAAAAATGTGAATGCGACCAGTGCCTGTGCGTCCTGCCACCAGAGGTCCTCGGTCAAAGGGTCCCGAGCATGATCAACAAAAATCAACAGGTGAGTCAACAAGGGAATGGAAAGTCATCCTTGTGCAGCTGTCAAGTGAAATAAGCACGTGAAACAATCCTTTTAGGGCGACAACCCGAGGAAGATCAAGGAAAAGAACGAATCTCAGTGAACCACAACATCACAGCAAAGAACAGACCTTCGCACATCAGCAGAAAATGGGTGACGGTGTAGGGAGGGGTTGCGCCCTGATACGCAGCGTGACCTCTGACCTCTGACCTCTGGTGCGCGGGTGGGTGGTGGTGGTGCGCGGGTGGATGGTGGTGGTGCGCACGTTGTTGGTGGTGGTGCGCGGGTGGGTGGTGGTGGGTCGCGGGTGGGTGGTGGTGGTGCGCGGGTGGCTGGTGGTGGTGCGCGGGTGGGTGGTGGTGGTGCGCGGGTGGGTGGTGGTGGTGCACGAGTGGGTGGTGGTGGTGCACGGGTGGGTGCTGGTGGTGCGCGGGTGGGTGGTGGTGGTGTGGGGTGGGTGGCGGTGGTGCGCGGCTGGGGGGTGGTGGTGCGCGGGTGGGTGGTGGTGGTGCGCGGGTTGTTGGTGGTGGTGCGCGGGTGGGTGGTGGTGGTGCGCGGGTGGGTGGCGGTGGTGCGCGGGTGGGGGGTGGTGGTGCGGGGCTGGGTGGTGGTGGTGCGCGGGTCGTTGGTGGTGGTGCGCGGGTGGGTGGTGGTGGTGCGCGGGTGGGTGGTGGTGGTGCGCGGGTGGGTGTTGGTGGTGCGCCGGTGGGTGGTGGTGGTGCGCGGGTGGGTGGTGGTGGTGTGCGGGTGGGTGGTGGTGGGTCGCGGGTGGGTGGTGGTGGTGTGCGGGTGAGTGGTGGTGGTGCGCGGGTGGGTGGTGGTGTGCGTGGGTGGGTGGTGGTGGGTCGCGGGTGGGTGGTGGTGGTGCGTGGGTGGGTGGTGGTGGTGCTCGGGTGGGTGGTGGTGGTGCGCGGGTGGGTGGTGGTGGTGCGCGGGTGGGTGGTGGTGGTGCGCGGGTGGATGGTGGTGGTGCGCACGTTGTTGGTGGTGGTGCGCGGGTGGGTGGTGGTGGGTCGCGGGTGGGTGGTGGTGGTGCGCGGGTGGGTGGTGGTGGTGCGCGGGTGGGTGGTGGTGGTGCGCGGGTGGGTGGTGGTGGTGCACGAGGGGGTGGTGGTGGTGCACGGGTGGGTGCTGGTGGTGCGCGGGTGGGTGGTGGTGGTGTGGGGTGGGTGGCGGTGGTGCGCGGCTGGGGAGTGGTGGTGCGCGGCTGGGTGGTGGTGGTGCGCGGGTTGTTGGTGGTGGCGCGCGGGTGGGTGGTGGTGGTGCGCGGGTGGGTGTTGGTGGTGCGCGGGTGGCTGGTGGTGGTGCGCGGGTGGGTGGTGGTGGTGCGCGGGTGGGTGGTGGTGGTGCGCGGGTGGGTGGTGGTGGTTCGCGGGTGGGTGGTGGTGCTGCGCGGGTGGGTGGTGGTGGTGCGCGGGTGGGTGGTGGTGGTGCGCGGGTGGGTGGTGGTGGTGCGCGGGTGGCTGGTGGTGGTGCGCGGGTGGGTGGTGGTGGTGCGCGGCTGGGTGGTGGTGGTGCGCGGGTGGGTGGTGGTGGTGCGCGGATGGGTGGTGGTGGTTCGCGGGTGGGTGGTGGTGGGTCGCGGGTGGGTGGTGGTGGGTCGCGGGTGGGTGGTGGTGGTGCGCGGGTGGGTGGTGGTGGTGCGCGGGTGGCTGGTGGTGGTGCGCGGGTGGGTGGTGGTGGTGCGCGGGTGGGGGGTGGTGGTGCGCGGGTGGGTGGTGGTGGTGCGCGGGTGGGTGGTGGTAGTGCTCGGGTGGCTGGTGGTGGTGCGCAGGTGGGTGGTGGTGGTGCGCGGGTGGGTGGTGGTGGTGCGCGGGTGGATGGTGGTGGTGCGCAGGTTGTTGGTGGTGGTGCGCGGGTGGGTGGTGGTGGGTCGCGGGTGGGTGGTGGTGGTGCGCGGGTGGCTGGTGGTGGTGCGCGGGTGGGTGGTGGTGGTGCGCGGCTGGGTGGTGGTGGTTCGCGGGTGGGTGGTGGTGGTGCGCGGATGGGTGGTGGTGGTTCGCGGGTGGGTGGTGGTGGGTCGCGGGTGGGTGGTGGTGGTGCGCGGGTGGGTGGTGGTAGTGCTCGGGTGGCTGGTGGTGGTGCGCAGGTGGGTGGTGGTGGTGCGCGGGTGGGTGGTGGTGGTGCGCGGGTGGATGGTGGTGGTGCGCAGGTTGTTGGTGGTGGTGCGCGGGTGGGTGGTGGTGGGTCGCGGGTGGGTGGTGGTGGTGTGCGGGTGGGTGGTGGTGGGTCGCGGGTGGGTGGTGGTGGTGTGCGGGTGGGTGGTGGTGGTGCGCGGGTGGGTGGTGGTGGTGCGTGGGTGGCTGGTGGTGGTGCGCGGGTTGGTGGTGGTGGGTCGCGGGTGGGTGGTGGTGGTGCGCGGGTGGGTGGTGGTGGTTGCCGGGTGGGTGGTGGTGGTGTGCGGGTGGGTGGTGGTGGTGCGCGGGTGGATGGTGGTGGTGCGCAGGAAGTCAAGGCCCTTCTGGGCGACGCAGTGGCCGCGGAGCGCGTCAAAAAATGGAAACAGCAGCAGAGGGACCAAGCGTGCAGAAATAACCTAGGTCTCTCAGCCTCGCTGGCTGGTGAAGTGGCGGTGACGGGTCTCACCTCGAAATTCTTCAAGCAGAAGAAATCATCCTTCAAAGTGGTGACCCAAGTGAGTCGTGACGGGAAAGTGTTCTGCACCTCCCCCCAGGAATTCAAAACAGAGGCCAGGAAGCAGGCCATGGAACTGTACTCGCTGAGGCATCTCCGAATGGACAGATGCTCTCTTGCCATGTCCCCCCAGTGCGTCTACGACCCTTCCTTTCCGACGGATGACCTGTCGATGTCTGACTGGGGCCTGTATTGTAGTGTGCGATCTCCCTTCCCGTCTCAACTAGCGCTGGAGGTGTTGGGGTGTGGTTCCTGCAGTGCCCCCATATCCCGAGAGGAGTGGGACCGCCAATGCAGAAAAGGGGGGTCAGAGGCCACCTCCAGGGACGAGTTCCCTAATGCCGTAGTAAAATTGCTCAGCGGCTTTGCCACTGAAGTGATTCTGCAGTGGTCCAGACAGCTCAGGACAGGCGTACACAGTTTTTTCCTGCCTGCGGCACTACATCTGTGCTTACTCAAAAAAGAGCCTTATTGGCTTATAAGAAACAGCAGGCCCATCATTCTGGAGCCTGATATAAAAAGAAAAGAATCATCAGCGATGTTTCAGAGGTTCATGTCCCGCGGAGAGGCAACGGGTTTCATACCACCGTGGACATTTTCGTACAGGAAGGAAATTACCCCCCTTTTTCTCGCCATCCTGGTGCGCTGGTTTACCGCGTACTGGGCGCTGAACAACGGACACATATACTGTGGCGACTGGGACGAGAGCAACGCTTTCTGCAACGTCTCCCGCCCCAGTCTCTCAGAAATCCTGCAGGAAAACCCCTCCCTGGACGTGGGTGAGTGGGTGGACTGGTTTTTCTCTTCCTTCCAGGTTTTCCTGCAGACCCCGTACGGGCTGGCGCCGCCGTACAGGCTGAAACAGGGAGGCAGACAGGGAGACAGCATGGGGGTCGGATCGTACATGATACCCAGAATCCTGAGGTCTCTGGCGCTGTACCGCAAGGTTCCAGCGCCTGAGCATCCGGGTCTCCCAGGGGTAAGAATCCCCGAGCTGATTTTTTCAGACGATGGCAGGTTATTCGGTTTGAACAAAGCAGACTTTGTGTGTGTTCTGAATGAATGTACTTCTCTAGCCAATGATGCCGGCGCATCCCCGAATGCGTCCAAACTGCAGTGTTTCCTTATTAAATTTGTAGATGGACGCCTCATCTACGCTGCAGATGAAGTGTTCTGTCGGCTAGGGCAGTTCCCAATGAAGAAGAGTGGGTTCAAAATCGTCGGAGTGCCGTGTGTCATGGGTGAATGCCTACGAGCTGATAGATATAAAGTAGGGGACAAGTTCAGGGCAGTCAGGAGGTCCATCACTCAGCACAGGCCGTCCTGTATCCTGGCGCTTAGGTGTCTCATGGCATATGCGGTTTCCTCCACAGATTTCAAGTTCACTGTAGTACCAGTGCCAGCGGAGTTTTGTGAACCCCTGCAAGTAACGGTTCGGCAATGTGCGCGCACTGCTCTGTCACTGCCATCCTGGTTTTCAGATGTCCTGCTCAGTGCCCCTATCTCAGCTGGTGGGTTAGGATTCCCGGTCCTGCATGTCAGGCTGAGTCTGCAGCGAACGCTCGTTACCTTGCAAGCGGCGTGCTCACGGAGCGTCTACACCAGGGGTATCGTTAGGGCCCTTCTGTATGACAGCCAGTGGCAACGAATACCAGGGTCTGACCCGCAAGTGCTTTGTGACGAGTTACGGCAGAGAGGCCTGTACATCAGTGTGTCTCCCGACTTGGAAGTGACAGAAGCCGCTGTGCAAGGTGCGTGGTACTGGAAGGTGCAGGGACATCATGTTGTCGCTGTGTCCGATGGATCAGCGTCGCGCACAGCAGTGGGCTGTGCTGTGGTCTTCGTGGATGCCTCAGGAGTGTGTGGTGCGTTCTGGTGTCACTGGTGTGTTGAGGATCCTGATGCCCAAGTGGCAGAATGGTTTGGGAAACTATTGGCAGTTCACAAGGCTAGGGAAACTGGAGCGCCCAAGTGCCTGTTCTTGGCAGACTGCACGAGTGCAGCAGTAAATGAAGGGGTGACGAAATCGTCAGGCTCCCATGTGCTGGACAGCTGCATCAGGAGTGTGGTGTCCATAGTGAACCAACAGGGCTATGAGGAAGGCTATGTCCAAGCCCAACATGACTCCGGCAGGAGCACGGAAGTGGCCCAGGCGCAAGCGCTGGCGCACGACCTATCACAAACACCGGGGGTCCAGCCTCAAGGCGCTGTCCTTCCCCTACTACCCCTCCTTTCACTGCATGCAGTGCTTCTTAAGTCAGGCAAAGTATGTCTGCGACCCGCCAATGTCCTTTCGGCCATCTATGATGCGGAGGTTCTTGCCTCGAGGCCTCAATTTCTGTCAAGGTATTACAGCCAGACAGGCTGAGCGTGGGCACCCCTGGTGCTCGAAGCCAAGATATCTAATGAGGTGATCAGGGCGTGTGTGTGGCTGCGGTCAGCCACAGGGCTGCGCGAATACCCCCGATCTCCGTACTGCCCGTTCTGCAAAGCCTCGGTGCAGGACTGGGGCCAACATCTGTTTCAGAACTGCCTCAAAGTGTGTGCAGCAGTGCATCGTGCTTTTTGGGACCTGCTTCAAGACATGCAATTAGATGGATGGACAGTGGAAATGCACAGTCTCACACAGGCAAGGGTCTCAGTCGAGTCAGTAACCTTCCTGGTCAGGCTTGTGCATGATGATCATGTGGGCCAAGGGGAGGGAATCCTGTGGGTTACAACCTCAGGGCTCATCTATATGCAACGCAGCATGCAGTCCAAAACCTTGATCTCCCGTGTTCAGTCTCTCTCCCTAGTGTTCCTGCATACGCTGCAACACGTGCTCTGGTCAGACTCCGTGATAGAGCCACTGCAGCAATCAGAAATGGTGCCAGCTGGGCTCACCAAGCCCTGGGGTCTCGCGGTGTTCATCAGCTTCATGGTGGGGGCGGTCTCATCGGCTCAACTCAACCCTCCGGAGTCGCGTCCTCCATGGGTGAGGGTGGTGCCTACGGCCCGAACCGTCGTCTATGAACCGGGTCAGTGTTCACGTGATCCACTCTCAGTAACCATAGGACATGCACCGAGTGAGTGGCCCAGGGATTTTCGGATCTGCCTGGGACCGTAGACAGTGGAATGGGACGACATCCCAGGACAAGTGGACCTCCGAGAACTGTCCCATACGCTGAAACTAGCTTGAATTGGATTTTGCATCTACGTGCTCGTGGGGTGAACATCAATCCGTCGAGACGTGAGGTCAGTGGCAACCGTTCACTAGCGCTGGAGGCCCCAAAACCTGAACTGAACTGAACTGGTGGTGCGCAGGTTGTTGGTGGTGGTAAAGGTAAAGGTAAGTTGCTCGGGCGATCTCCGAACTCCAGCGTATCAGTGATCCCTACCTGTCCCTCGCAGCATCCCTTCCGGCTCGCGGGGTCACCGACACCCTAGCGCCTAGGACACTGCGTTCCTCCCCCACCGGGGTTCGAACCGAGCGCAGCATCCCTTCCGGCTCGCGGGGTCACCGACACCCTAGCGCCTAGGACACTGCGTTCGGCCTCCACCGGGATTCGAACCGAGCACCTTTAGTTCAGGCGTCATGTGCATGACCGCTGAACTACGAGACCTTCTTGGTTGTTGGTGGTGGTGCGCGGGTGGGTGGTGGTGGGTCGCGGGTGGGTGGTGGTGGTGCGCGGGTGGGTGGTGGTGGTGCGCGGATGGGTGGTGGTGGTCCGCGGGTGGGTGGTGGTGGTGCACGAGTGGGTGGTGGTGGTGCACGGGTGGGTGCTGGTGGTGCGCGGGTGGGTGGTGGTGGTACCCGGACGGGTGGTGGTGGTGCGCGGGTGGGTGGTGGTGGTGCGCGGGTGGGTGGTGGTGGTGCGCGGGTGGGTGGTGGTGGTGCGCGGGTGGGTGGTGGTGGGTCGCGGGTGGGTGGTGATGGTGCGCGGGTGGGCGGTGGTGGTGCGCGGGTGGGTGGTGGTGGTGCGCGGGTGGGTGGTGGTGGTGCGCGGGTGGGTGGTGGTGGTGCGCGGGTGGGTGGTGGTGGTGCGCGGGTGGGTGATTGTGGTGCGCCGGTGGGTGGTGGTGGTGCGCGGGTGGGTGGTGGTGGTGCGCGGGTGGCTGGTGGTGGTGCGCGGGTGGGTGGTGGTGGTGCGCGGGTGGGTGGTGGTGGTGCGCGGCTGGGTGGTGGTGGTGCGTGGGTGGGTGGTGCTGGGACGCGGGTGGGTGGTGGCGGTGCGCGGGTGGGTGGTGGTGGGTCGCAGGTGGGTGGTGGTGGTGCGCGGGTGGGCGGTGGTGGGTCGCGGGTGGGTGCTGGTGGTGCGCGGGTGGGTGGTGGTGGTGCGCGGCCGGGTGGTGGTGGTGCGCGGGTGGGTGGTGGTGGTGCACGGGTGGGTGGTGGTGGTGCGCGGGTGGGTGGTGATGGTGCGCGGGTGGGTGGTGGTGGTGCGCGGCTGGGTGGTGGTGTTGCGCGGGTGGGTGGTGGTGGTGCGCGGGTGGGTGGTGGTGCGCGGGTGGGTGGTAGTGGTGCGCGGGTGGGTGGTGGTGGTGCGCGGGTGGCTGGTGGTGGTGCGCGGCCGGGTGGTGGTGGTGCGCGGGTGGGTCATGGTGGTGCGCGGGTGGGTGGTGGTGGTGTGCGGGTGGGTGGTGGTGGTGCGCGGGTGGGTGGTGGTGGTGCGCACGTTGTTGGTGGTGGTGCGCGGGTGGGTGGTGGTGGGTCGCGGGTGGGTGGTGGTGGTGCGCGGGTGGGTTGTGGTGGTGCGCGGGTGGGTGGTGGTGGTGCGCGGGTGGGTGGTGGTGGTGCGCGGGTGGGTGGTGGTGGTGCGCGGGTGGGTGATTGTGGTGCGCCGGTGGGTGGTGGTGGTGCGCGGGTGGGTGGTGGTGGTGCGCGGGTGGCTGGTGGTGGTGCGCGGGTGGGTGGTGGTGGTGCGCGGGTGGGTGGTGGTGGTGCCCGGCTGGGTGGTGGTGGTGCGTGGGTGGGTGGTGCTGGGACGCGGGTGGGTGGTGGCGGTGCGCGGGTGGGTGGTGGTGGGTCGCAGGTGGGTGGTGGTGGTGCGCGGGTGGGCGGTGGTGGGTCGCGGGTGGGTGCTGGTGGTGCGCGGGTGGGTGGTGGTGGTGCGCGGGTGGGTGGTGGTGGTGCGCGGGTGGGTGGTGGTGGTGCGCGGGTGGGTGGTGGTGTTGCGCGGGTGGGTGGTGGTGGTGCGCGGGTGGGTGGTGGTGGTGTGGGGTGGGTGGCGGTGGTGCGCGGCTGGGGGGTGGTGGTGCGCCGGTGGGTGGTGGTGGTGCGCGGGTTGTTGGTGGTGGCGCGCGGGTGGGTGGTGGTGGTGCGCGGGTGGGTGTTGGTGGTGCGCGGGTGGGTGGTGGTGCTGCGCGGGTGGGTGGTGCTGGTGCGCGGGTGGGTGGTGGTGGTGCGCGGGTGGGTGGTGGTGGTTCGCGGGTGGGTGGTGGTGCTGCGCGGGTGGGTGGTGGTGGTGCGCGGGTGGGTGGTGGTGGTGCGCGGGTGGGTAGTGGTGGTGCGCGAGTAGGTGGCGGTGGTGCGCGGCTAGGGGGTGGTGGTGCGCGGGTGGGTGGTGGTGGTGCGCGGGTTGTTGGTGGTGGTGCGCGGGTGGGTGGTGGTGGTGCGCGGGTGGGTGGTGGTGGTGCGCGGATGGGTGGTGGTGGTGCGCGGGTGGGTGGTGGTGGGTCGCGGGTGGGTGGTGGTGGTGCGCGGGTGGGTGGTGGTAGTGCTCGGGTGGCTGGTGGTGGTGCGCGGGTGGGTGGTGGTGGTGCGCGGGTGGGTGGTGGTGGTGCGCGGGTGGATGGTGGTGGTGCGCAGGTTGTTGGTGGTGGTGCGCGGGTGGGTGGTGGTGGGTCGCGGGTGGGTGGTGGTGGTGCGCGGGTGGGTGGTGGTGGTGCGCGGGTGGGTGGTGGTGGTGCGCGGGTGGGTGGTGGTGGTGTGCGAGTGGGTGGTGGTGGTGCACGGGTGGGTGCTGGTGGTGCGCGGGTGGGTGGTGGTGGTACCCGGGTGGGTGGTGGTAGTGCGCGGTCGGGTGGAGGTGGTGCGCGGCTGGGTGGTGGTGGTGCGCGGGTGGGTGGTGGTGGTGCGCGGGTGGATGGTGGTGGTGCGAAGGTTGTTGGTGGTGGTGCGCGAGTGGGTGGTGGTGGGTGGCGGCTGGGTGGTGGTGGTGCGCGGGTGGGTGGTGGTGGTGCGCGGGTGGGTGGTGGTGGTGCGCGGGTGGGTAGTGGTGTTGCGCGAGTGGGTGGTGGTGGTGCACGGGTGGGTGCTGCTGGGTCGCGGGTGGGTGGTGGTGGTAACCAGGTGGGTGGTGGTGGTGCGCGGGTGGGTGGTGGTGGTGCGCGGGTGGGTGGTGGTGGTGCGCGGGTGGGTGGTGGTGCTGCGCGGGTGGGTGGTGGTGGTGTGCGGGTGGGTGGTGGTGGTGCGCGGGTGGGTGGTGGTGGTGCGCGGGTGGGTGGTGGTGTTCCGCGGGTGGGTGGTGGTGGTGCGCGGGTGGGTGGTGGTGGTGTGGGGTAGGTGGCGGTGGTGCGCGGCTGGGGGGTGGTGGTGCGCGGGTGGGTGGTGGTGGTGCGCGGGTTGTTGGTGGTGGCGCGCGGGTGGGTGGTGGTGGTGCGCGGGTGGGTGTTGGTGGTGCGCGGGTGGGTGGTGGTACTGCGCGGGTGGGTGGTGCTGGCGCGCGGGTGGGTGGTGGTGGTGCGCGGGTGGGTGGTGGTGGTTCGCGGGTGGGTGGTGGTGCTGCACGGGTGGTCGGTGGTGGTGCGCGGGTGGGTGGTGGTGGTGCGCGGGTGGGTGGTGGTGGTGCGCGGGTAGGTGGCGGTGGTGCGCGGCTGGGGGATGGTGGTGCGCGGGTGGGTGGTGGTGGTGCGCGGGTTGTTGGTGGTGGTGCGCGGGTGGGTGGTGGTGGTGCGCGGGTGGGTGGTGGTGGTGCGCGCATGGGTGGTGGTGGTGCGCGGGTGGGTGGTGGTGGGTCGCGGGTGGGTGGTGGTGGTGCGCGGGTGGGTGGTGGTAGTGCTCGGGTGGCTGGTGGTGGTGCGCGGGTGGGTGGTGGTGGTGCGCGGGTGGGTGGTGGTGGTGCGCGGGTGGATGGTGGTGGTGCGCAGGTTGTTGGTGGTGGTGCGCGGGTGGGTGGTGGTGGGTCGCGGGTGGGTGGTGGTGGTGCGCGGGTGGGTGGTGGTGGTGCGCGGGTGGGTGGTGGTGGTGCGCGGGTGGGTGGTGGTGGTGTGCGAGTGGGTGGTGGAGGTGCACGGGTGCGTGCTGGTGGTGCGCGGGTGGGTGGTGGTGGTACCCGGGTGGGTGGTGGTGGTGCGCGGTCTGGTGGAGGTGGTGCGCGGGTGGGTGGTGGTGGTGCGCGGGTGGGTGGTGGTGGTGCGCGGGTGGATGGTGGTGGTGCGAAGGTTGTTGGTGGTGGTGCGCGGGTGGGTGGTGGTGGGTGGCGGCTGGGTGGTGGTGGTGCGTGGGTGGGTGGTGGTGGTGCGCGGGTGGGTGGTGGTGGTGCGCGGGTGGGTGGTGGTGGTGCGCGAGTGGGTGGTGGTGGTGCACGGGTGGGTGCTGGTGGGTCGCGGGTGGGTGGTGGTGGTACCCAGGTGGGTGGTGGTGGTGCGCGGGTGGGTGGTGGTGGTGCGCGGGTGGGTGGTGGTGGTGCGCGGGTGGGTGGTGGTGGGTCGCGGGTGGGTGGTGGTGGTGTGTGGGTGGGTGGTGGTGGTGCGCGGGTGGGTGGTGGTGGTGCGCGGGTGGGTGGTGGTGGTGCAGGGGTTGTCCAATGCCCAGTTAACGGGACGTGGCCAGCTCTGGTTAGTTCTGCAGTACCCCGCCAGCCCGGACCAAGACGGCTCCTGGATCCGGTGGGGCAGCTATCTCTGTTTGAGATGGTGTGTGCGGAAAACATAGGAGCCAGCCCCCCCCCTTCCCCCCCAAGAACCCAACACCCCAAGAGTAAAGTAACAGCTAACAGTTCGGTTCTCTCAGTTGTTCCCTCACTTCTCCCGCTCTGCCCAGCCCCCCCCCCCCCCTTCCGCCTGTGTACAGGAATGATGGATCTGAGAGTCTCTGCAACGGGCACCATGAGGTTTATCTGGGTGCAAACTGCTCAGGAAACAAACGGGCTCCGATAACATAGGCCCAAATTTCAGCGTGTCTGCAAACCAGTGGCGGGGTAAGTGCAGGTGCGCATCGCCCCAGTGTCGTGCAGGGATAACTTCCATTGACAGTATCCGCAGAACGGTTGCCTGTGAGATAGCCAAATAACACACAGAATTCTTCTCGTCCCAACCGAATCCTGCGATGAGCAAAGTCTGGGGCCCCTCTAGCTGGGCTTTGGGCCGATGCCCATCGCTTGCCCAGCTTAGGAGGCGAGCTCCAGACGGTGCAAGCACCCTGCTGATCACTGCGGTGTGGCGATCCTCTGGACTGGTCAGTCTGTCGAGTGATCGCCGGCGCTGGTGCATCGTAAATGCAGGTGCACATTGGCCTCGTTTCCTAACCGGTGACAGTTCCTCCAGAATGGTATCCATCGATGCACTGAAGTCCGTCTTCCCCCAACTGATTGTTTGATCGCAGGGTGGAACTAGAAAATTCCACTGACAGTGACCTACCTCCGGCTGGGACCAGTCCCTCTGGCAGCGGGCCCGAGAGCCCTGAGTAACCGTTTCCGCCGGCTGGACCTATCCTCTGGTGTGCACGTTTGTCTACTGGACTGGCTATATGCTGCCTTTCAGTGATTCTACCATGAGCATGGAAGAACTTCTTCAGAACCTTCGTGTTGAGGATGTGCTGCATATCAACCGGGTGGAGGACGGAGAGTCAGGACTGCTGTTGGTGGTCCTGCATGAGAAGCAAGAGATCTCAGGGGTCAAGATCGACAATTATGTGAACTCGTTTCCACTGATGTACTCTGTCCTGCAAGGCAGGATGTCGCCCAACACCGACCTCCCTCTGCTTATTGCCAAGTACCCCCAGTACTCATGGTTGACCTTCGGTGAGGTGCTGCAGCAAGTCGCCCAAATGCTGTCAACGGCCACCAAAAGTGACATTCAGCGTATGGTAGCCGAGATTCTGAGCCTAGTGGTGGCTAAGGATGTGGCCGACAGTGTGCGCAAGAAGCTTGGCCCCAAGCCAGAAATGATTGTCGACCTCCTCAATGGCGATGTGGCTGCAGTGGACAAAGGCAGGGTCATGATTGGGTGCCTGTGGTTCCACATGGCAGTTGCCAGATGGGTGGCGAAGCGAAATGGCAAAGACCTTTCTTGGCAGCTGGCAGTTCAGCCGGACAAACTCGTGCCTGTTGGCACCTTCGTGTCCGAGCCCAAGCTGCAGGCATCTCTGGCAGGGTGCTGGCCCAAGCCGGAAGCTCCAATCCCGAGTGTGGCAGCCATTATGAACCCCGACCAACCAAGGCGCCCGGAAGAGGACGTGTCGGGCTCCAATTCTTCAGGGGGGCCTGCCGGCCCTGAAATGGGACTCCCTACAGCAGAGGCCGAACTCCTGACCATGGCAGAGGTCCTCAAGAAGGTGATCGCAGCAGTGGAGGACGTCCCGAAGGACAAAATGCCTATGGCAACAGGGCACCTTGAGACCCTATTATCCAGCTTCAAGTCCACGCAAGGACTGACGATCATTATGAAGAGGATTACGGACGCAGCACAGCTCTCCTCATGCCTCAGCAGCTTTGCGTGGCCGATTGGGGCGGAGAACGTCAAGGTGAGGGCGGTGCTGCTGGCCTGGCTGAAGTACCTTCAGACATCAGGAGCAACAGAGGCGAACCCCGCAGCAAAGTCCAAATATCTTTCTGAAATTCTTACCATCCTGCACAAAGCCAACTCAGCCACAGAAAAAGGGCTGGACTGGCCAGATCTGGCTTGTCAATTTGCAGTCGGGCTGCTGGCGATCTCAGAGGAAGCGGCCAAGGTCTTCCCGGTTGAGAAAGTGAAGGACTGGCCCACCTTTGCTGACGCAATCATCCCAGCACTATCAGTCTTCAGTCAAGCACCCCAACTGCGCGCGCTAGTAGATCTAGCCAGGAAGGTTACAGTCTCAGGCGATAAGCCCTCCTGGGCTGCAGATGTGCTAAAGGAGCTGCAGGCCTCCCTCGGTGGTCCTGCCAAGGCAACTGATGCTAGTCTCGTGATGAGGTCGGATTTGGCTGAGAGCGATCAAACTCTGGTGAAAGTATCCCTTGATGGGACAGGGACAGTGCCGTGGCTTGTGTTCCTCACGGCGGTGTCTGTGTTTGTCGGGTGTAATGTTCCGGCCCTGGCCTCGGCAGAGTCCCAGAAAGGCAAAGGCCGCTGCGTGCATCAACTCACAGTTAGAGTGCCCACGAGTCAGCTGCAGGCAGTAGCGAAACACAGAAAGAAATGGCAGCTTCCCATAGGAGCCGGCTCCACGGTCACCATGGAAATTCTCGAGAACCCGCTGAATCCCCCCAAGACCCCCCCATCCTCCCACAACATGTCAGCTCTTTGGGCTTTGGGTGAGGTGCAGCAATCACCGACGGAGCCGAGCAAGGGCAGTAAAGGAGGTAAAAGTGGCAAGCAAGGGTGGGACTCCTGGGCCTGGGACAACAGGTCCACCTGGGAACGCCAGTGGGAGCGTCCCTGGGAACGGCAGTCATGGGGAAAAGGTCCCTCACACGAGCCCCCCTCGCTGTATAATGACAGGCCCTCTAAGAGACAGAGGCGAGACTCTCCGAATCGCAGCCCATCGCCTGCTGGTCCAGAGGATAGGCCTCGCAGGAGTGACAGTCGAGCCTCCCAGCGGTCAGTCCCAAGGTATGACAGACCACAACACTCAGGTTCACATCATGTGGACAGGCCTCTGGAGGGATCCGCTGCCACTCACCGAGATGGCAATGGCTGGAGAGGTCCCGGGAACCTGTGATATCCTCCCAATGTTCCCAGCCTGTCGACTGTCCCCCTGCTCCCTGCAGCCGTCATTTCAGGCTTTATGTCAGTGAAACGGTCCGAACGTGTGGCAGATGCTGTGGCAGACATTTTGTCTTGGGCCACAGAGTTACTGAAGTCACTGCCAGAGCAGCCGGTACTGTCAAGTGGTGTTGCCGAGGCATGTAGTCTCTGTGGAACATTCTTCCACAATTTCAGAGAATTCTGCCCTGAGTGTGGCTCGGGTAACCGAACGAGTCTCAAGGGCTGGACAGCGGAGTGTATCCCCTCAATGGTTACGAAATCGGTATGCAGGAGCCTTGATCTTGCCAAAGGCATAGTGGACCCTATGCCTGGACAACACTTAAGGTGGGCAGTGCAGCTAGTGAGAGACTGGGCTTCTATACTCTGCTCAATGTCGCACAGGCTCTGGAGTTGTGCGGTGCCCCCCCCCCTCTTGGTCTCTTCCCATCTCTGTGTGTGGGTGATCTCTGAACCTACCTGGACCAGTCCTAGCCAGACTGGTGTCTCTCAGTCAGGTCTTCCAGTGGCTGGAGTCTCCACGGTTGAAGAGATCTGGCACGAGACGTCCAGGTGTCCGCTGATTCTAGGGCCGGATTGCCGTAGTTGTCAGCAACCTCTTTTATTCTCATGCGAAGTCAGCCTGCCCTTTGACTGGAGTGCAAGTGTAGCGAAAGCAGTCTGCGTGTCTCTGGCAGGTATTTCCCCGACAAAGGAACAGGCCAGCCGGTCTGTCATCTGTCATGGCAGTATCACACTGCATGATACGTTGCTGGTTTCGGCTGGGAAGCGCATATCCTGCTCGCATCAGCCGGCCGAGGAGCCATGGACAGGCCCCTCTGTTGTGTCAGCACGTCAAGAGGAACCCCCCTCCCATCAACGGCTAGAACCGCAGACAGAGTCTAAGGCTATAACTTTTATGACATTGAACTGTGGTGGAGCCATGAGAAAAATTCCTGACGTCATCTCCCTTGCCGAGAGTCAAGGTGCCGACGCAGTGGCGCTGCAGGAACTATGGGAAGGCTTCGATCCTTCAGATTTCTTTGGGACCAGGTACTGTGTAGTGTATGACGAAGTGCGTGAGAGAGCGGCAGGACTGTGTATTTTGCTGTTGTATAGGCTGGTTGAATTGTCTGGT
Source organism: Eutreptiella sp. 'Long Island Sound 2002' (assembly GCA_964036045.1). Classification (NCBI taxonomy): domain Eukaryota; phylum Euglenozoa; class Euglenophyceae; order Eutreptiales; family Eutreptiaceae; genus Eutreptiella; species Eutreptiella sp. 'Long Island Sound 2002'. The sequence continues at coordinate 43,254,909 of OZ038387.1, read as the reverse complement.
GGAGTGACCAGTATCAGGCGACACTCAGCAGAGGACGCCTTAATCGTAGAGCTCTCCCTGGCATCTGGGGGAGTTCTGAAATTTGCCAATATCTACTTGAGGCCAGGGCAGGATCTCGAAGTTTGGAAGCACATCCAAACTCTCGTGGCCAAACACAAGCCGAAAAAAGGGGAAACCATGGTGTTGGGTGGTGACTTCAATGAACGTTTGTCTGGTCACAGGCATGGCAGAGTGGCCAGAGCCCTGGCCGCCTCAGGGTGTTGGTCTTTTCTCCATGTGCCCTACCAGCTTGGTCAGTGTACCAACTTTGTAGTGCGAAGTGGTAGTCTCTCTCAGAGGGAAATAGACTTTGTCCTCATCCCAGTTGATTCAGGTCTGCAGCTAACGGCCAAAGCAGTTGTGCCTGGAGTCAGCACCCATGGTGCAGTGGTGTGTGAGTTCTCCCTGCCAGAGAGTTTTCACTACGTGAAAACGGGAGTCTCAAGAAATTCAATTTCAGAAAGGCCAGCCCTACCTCAGTGACTAGGCTTGCAGCTCATGCCTCCCTTTTTCTGTGGCTGGGGAGGGTGCATGGGCTACACCCCGACGCGATCCTGGAGGGCTATCATGAACTGGCCAGGGGCTTCATCCCCCCCCACGTCGGCAGGGTTGAGGGTTCCGAAGCAGACGTCCTCAGGCGTCAGGAAGTCAAGGCCCTTCTGGGCGACGCAGTGGCCGCGGAGCGCGTCAAAAAATGGAAACAGCAGCAGAGGGACCAAGCGTGCAGAAATAACCTAGGTCTCTCAGCCTCGCTGGCTGGTGAAGTGGCGGTGACGGGTCTCACCTCGAAATTCTTCAAGCAGAAGAAATCATCCTTCAAAGTGGTGACCCAAGTGAGTCGTGACGGGAAAGTGTTCTGCACCTCCCCCCAGGAATTCAAAACAGAGGCCAGGAAGCAGGCCATGGAACTGTACTCGCTGAGGCATCTCCGAATGGACAGCTGCTCTCTTGCCATGCCCCCCCAGTGCGTCTACGACCCTTCCTTTCCGACGGATGACCTGTCGATGTCTGACTGGAGCCTGTATTGTAGTGTGCGATCTCCCTTCCCGTCTCAACTAGCGCTGGAGGTGTTGGGGTCTGGTTCTTGCAGTGCCCCCATATCCCGTGAGGAGTGGGACCGCCAATGCAGAAAAGGAGGGTCAGAGGCCACCTCCAGGGACGAGTTCCCTAATGCCGTAGTAAAACTGCTCAGCGGCTTTGCCACTGAAGTGGTTCTGCAGTGGTCCAGACAGCTCAGGACAGGCGTACACAGTTTTTTCCTGCATGCGGCACTACATCTGTGCTTACTCAAAAAGGAGCCATATTGGCTTATAAGAAGCAGCAGGCCCATCATTCTGGAGCCTGATATAAAAAGAAAAGAATCATCAGCGATGTTTCAGAGGTTCATGTCCCGCGGAGAGGCAACGGGTTTCATACCACCGTGGACATTTTCGTACAGAAAGGAAATTACCCCCCTTTTTCTCGCCATCCTGGTGCGCTGGTTTACCGCGTACTGGGCGCCGAACAACGGACACATATACTGTGGCGACTGGGACGAGAGCAACGCTTTCTGCAACGTCTCCCGCCCCAGTCTCTCAGAAGTCTTGCAGGAAAACCCCTCCCTGGACGTGGGTGAGTGGGTGGACTGGTTTTTCTCTTCCTTCCAGGTTTTCATGCAGACCCCGTACGGGCTGGCGCCGCCGTACAGGCTGAAACAGGGAGGCACACAGGGAGACAGCATGGGGGTCGGATCGTACATGGTACCCAGAGTCCTGAGGTCTCTGGCGCTGTACCGCAAGGTTCCGGCGCCTGAGCATCCGGGTCTCCCAGGGGTAAGAATCCCCGAGCTGATTTTTTCAGACGATGGCAGGTTATTCGGTTTGAACAAAGCAGACTTTGTGTGTGTTCTGAATGAATGTACTTCTCTAGCCAATGATGCCGGCGCATCCCCGAATGCGTCCAAACTGCAGTGTTTCCTTATTAAATTTGTAGATGGATGCCTCGTCTACGCAGCAGATGAAGTGTTCTGTCGGCTAGGGCAGTTCCCGATGAAGAAGAGTGGGTTCAAAATCGTCGGAGTGCCGTGTGTCATGGGTGAATGCCTACGAGCTGATAGAGATAAAGTAGGGGACAAGTTCAGGGCAGTCAGGAGGTCCATCACTCAGCACAGGCCGTCCTGTATCCTGGCGCTTAGGTGTCTCATGGCGTATGCGGTTTCCTCCACAGATTTCAAGTTCACTGTAGTACCAGTGCCAGCGGAGTTTTGTGAACCCCTGCAAGTAACGGTTCGGCAATGTGCGCGCACTGCTCTGTCACTGCCATCCTGGTTTTCAGATGTCCTGCTCAGTGCCCCAATCTCAGCTGGTGGGTTAGGATTCCCGGTCCTGCATGTCAGGCTGAGTCTGCAGCGAACGCTCGTTACCTTGCAAGCGGCGTGCTCACGGAGCGTCTACACCAGGGGTATCGCTAGGGCCCTTCTGTATGACAGCCAGTGGCAACGATTACCAGGGTCTGACCCGCAGGTGCTTTGTGACGAGTTACGGCAGAGAGGCCTGTACATCAGTGTGTCTCCCGACTTGGAAGTGACAGAAGCCCCTGTGCATGGTGCGTGGTACCGGAAGGTGCAGGGACATCATGTTGTCGCTGTGTCCGATGGATCAGCGACGCGCACAGCAGTGGGCTGTGCTGTGGTCTTCCTGGATGCCTCAGGAGTGTGTGGTGCGTTCTGGTGTCACTGGTGTGTCGAGGATCCTGATGCCCAAGTGGCAGAATGGTTTGGGAAACTATTGGCAGTTCACAAGGCTAGGGAAGCTGGAGCGCCCAAGTGCCTGTTCTTGGCAGACTGCACGAGTGCAGCAGTAAATGAAGGGGTGACGAAATCGTCAGGCTCCCATGTGCTGGACAGCTGCATCAGGAGTGTGGTGTCCATAGTGAACCAGCAGGGCTATGAGGAAGGCTATGTCCAAGCCCAACATGACTCCGGCAGGAGAACGGAAGTGGCCTAGGCGCAAGCGCTGGCGCACGACCTTTCACAAACACCGGGGGTCCAGCCTCAAGGCGCTGTCCTTCCCCTACTATCCCTCCTTTCACTGCATGCAGTGCTTCTTAAGTCAGGCAAAGTATGTCTGCGACCCGCCAATGTCCTTTCGGCCATCTATGATGCGGAGGTTCTTGCCTCGAGGCCTCAATTTCTGTCAAGGTATTTCAGCCAGACAGGCTCAGCATGGGCACCCCTGGTGCTCGAAGCCAAGATATCTAATGAGGTGATCAGGGCGAGTGTGTGGCTGCGGTCAGCCACGGGGCTGCGTGAATACCCCCGATCTCCGTACTGCCCGTTCTGCAAAGCCTCGGTGCAGGACTGGGGCCAACATCTGTTTCAGAACTGCCTCAAAGTGTGTGCAGCAGTGCATCGTGCTTTTTGGGACCTGCTTCAAGACATGCAATTAGATGGATGGACAGTGGAAATGCAAAGTCTCACACAGGCAAGTGTCTCAGTCGAGTCAGTAAGCCTCCTGGTCAGGCTTGTGCATGATGATCATGTGGGCCAAGGGGAGGGAATCCTGTGGGTTACAACCTCAGGGCTCATCTATATGCCACACAGCATGCAGTCCAAAACCTTGATCTCCCGTGTTCAATCTCTCTCCCTAGTGTTCCTGCATACGCTGCAACACGTGCTCTGGTCTGACTCCGTGATAGAGCCACTGCAGCAATCAGAAATGGTGCCGGGTCTCGCGGTGTTCATCAGCTTCATGGTGGGGGCGGTCTCATCGGCTCAACTCAACCCTCCGGAGTCGCGTCCTCCATGGGTGAGGGTGGTGCCTACGGCCCGAACCGTCGTCTATGAACCGGGTCAGTGTTCACGTGATCCACTCTCAGTAACCATAGGACATGCACCGAGTGAGTGGCCCAGGGATTTTCGGATCTGCCTGGGACCGTGGACAGTGGAATGGGACGACATCCCAGGACAAGTGGACCTCCGAGAACTGGCGCATACGCTGAAACTGGCTTGAATTGGATTTTGCATCTACGTGCTCGTGGGGTGGACATCAATCCGTGGGGACGTGAGGTCAGTGGCAATCGTTCACTGGCGCTGGAGGCCCCAAAACCTGAACTGAACTGAACTGGTGGTGGTGCGCGGGTGGGTGGTGGTGGGTCGCGGGTGGGTGGTGGTGGTACGCGGGTGGGTGGTGGTGGTGCTCGGGTGGGTGGTGGTGGTGCGCGGGTGGGTGGTGGTGGTGCGCGGGTGGGTGGTGGTGGTGCGCGGGTGGATGGTGGTGGTGCGCAGGTTGTTGGTGGTTATGCGCGGGTGAGTGGTGGTGGGTCGCGGGTGGGTGGTGGTGGTGCGCGGGTGGGTGGTGGTTGTGCGCGGGTGGGTGGTGGTGGTGCGCGGGTGGGTGGTGGTGGTGCGCAAGTGGGTGGTGGTGGTGCGCGGGTGGGTGGTGGTGGTGCGCGGGTGGGTGGTGGTGGTGCGCGGGTGGGTGATGGTGGTGCGCGGGTTGTTCGTGGTGGCGCGCGGCTGGGTGGTGGTGGTGCACGGGTGGGTGGTGGTGGTGCGCGGGTGGATGGTGGTGGTGCGCGGGTGGGTGGTGGTGGTGCGCGGGTGGGTGATTGTGGTGCGCGGGTGGGTGGTGGTGGTGCGCGGTAGGGTGGTGGTGGTGCGTGGGTGGCTGGTGGTGGTGCGCGGGTGGGTGGTGGTGGTGCGCGGGTGGGTGGTGGTGGTACCCGGGTGGGTGGTGGTGGTGCGCGGGTGGGTGGTGGTGGTGCGCGGGTGGGTGGTGGTGGTGCGCGGGTGGATGGTGGTGGTGCGCGGGTGGGTGGTGGTGGTGCGCGGGTGGATGGTGGTGGTGCGCGGGTGGATGGTGGTGGTGCGCGGGTGGGTGCTGGTGGTGCGCGGGTGGGTGGTGGTGTTGCGCGGGTGGTTGGTGGTGGTGCGCGGGTGGGTGGTGGTGGTGTGGGGTGGGTGGCGGTGGGTCGCGGGTGGGTGGTTGTGGTGCGCGGGTGGGTGGTGGTGGTGCGCGGGTGGGTGGTGGTGGTGCGCGGGTGGGTGGTGGTGGTGCGCGGGTGGGTGGTGGTGGTGCGTCGTCAGGCCAGGAAGTCCTGCCACCACCTCAGGGCACCCCCCTGGGCCAAAGGTGCAGCCTGTGACGGGCAGACACACCACCGCCTTACCAAGTGTCTGCGACGCCCCTCCGGCTGGGACGAGTCCCTCTGGAAGTGGGCCCGAGAGCCTGAGATGAAGGTGTCGCTGGCTGGAGTGGTCCTGTGGCACGCACCATTGACTGCTGGGCTGGTAGTGCGGCCTCTCAGTGGTTTCAGCCAACGCACATCCGTGGGGACGTGAGGTCTGTGGCAACGTTCACAGGCGCTGGAGGCCCCAAAACTTGACCTGACCTGACCTGGTGGTGCGCGGGTGGGTGGTGGTGGTGGTGCGCGGCTCGGTGGTGGTGGTGGTGCGCGGGTGGGTGTTGGTGGTGCGCGGGGGGATGGTGGTGCTGCGCGGGTGGGTGGTGGTGGTGCGCGGGTGGGTGGTGGTGGTGCGCGGGTGGGTGGTGGTGGTGGTGGTGCGCGGGTGGGTGGTGGTGGTGGGTCGCGGGTGGGTGGTGGTGGTGCGCGGGTGGGTGGTGGTGGTGCGCGGGTGGGTTGTGGTGGTGCGCGGGTGGGTGGTGGTGCTTCGCGGGTGGGTGGTGGTGGTGCGCGGATGGGTGGTGGTGGTGCGCGGGTGGGTGTTGGTGGTGCGCGGGTGGGTGGTGGTGGTGCGCGGGTGGGTGGTGGTGGTGCGTGGGTGGATGGTGGTGGTGCGCGGGTGGGTGGTGGTGGTGCGCGGGTGGGTGGTGGTGGTGCGCGGGTTGTTGGTGGTGGTGCGCGGGTGGGTGGTGGTGGTGCGCGGGTGGGTGGTGGTGGTGCGCGGGTGGGTGGTGGTGGTGCGCGGGTGGGTGGCGGTGGTGCGCGGCTGGGGGGTGGTGGTGCGCGGGTGGGTGGTGGTGGTGCGCGGGTGGGTGGTGGTGGTGCGCGGGTGGGTGGCGGTGGTGCGCGGCTGGGGGGTGGTGGTGCGCGGGTGGGTGGTGGTGGTGCGCGGCTGGGGGTGGTGGTGCGCGGGTGGGTGTTGGTGGTGCGCGGGTGGGTGGTGGTGGTGCGCGGGTGGGTGGCGGTGGTGCGCGGCTGGGGGTGGTGGTGCGCGGGTGGGTGTTGGTGGTGCGCGGGTGGGTGGTGGTGGTGCGCGGGTGGGTGGTGGTGGTGCGCGGGTGGGTGGTGGTGGTGCGCGGGTGGATGGTGGTGGTGCGCGGGTGGGTGGTGGTGGTGCGCGGGTGGGTGGTGGTGGTGCGCAGGTGGGTGGTGGTGGTGCGCGGGTGGATGGTGGTGGTGCGCGGGTGGATGGTGGTGGTGCGCGGGTGGGTGCTGGTGGTGCGCGGGTGGGTGGTGGTGTTGCGCGGGTGGTTGGTGGTGGTGCGCGGGTGGGTGGTGGTGGTGCGCGGGTGGGTGGTGGTGGTGCGCGGGTGGGTGGTGCTGGTGGGCGGGTGGGTGGAGGTGCTGCGCGGGTGGGTGGTGGTGGTGCGCGGGTGGGTGGTGGTGGTGCGCGGGTGGGTGGTGGTGGTGCGCGAGTGGGTGGTGGTGGTGCACGGGTGGGTGGTGGTGGTGCGCGGGTGGGTGGTGGTGGTGCGCGGGTGGGTGGTGGTGGGTCGCGGGTGGGTGGTGGTGGTGCGCGGGTGGGTGGTGGTGGGTCGCGGGTGGGTGGTGGTGGTGCGCGGGTGGGTGGTGGTGGTGCGCGGGTGGGTGGTGGTGGTGCGCGGGTGGGTGGTGGTGGTGCGCGAGTGGGTGGTGGTGGTGCACGGGTGGGTGCTGATGGTGCGCGGGTGGGTGGTGGTGGTACCCGGGTGGGTGGTGGTGGTGCGCGGGTGGGTGGTGGTGGTGCGCGGCTGGGTGATGGTGGTGCGCGGGTGGGTGGTGGTGGTGCGCGGGTTGTTCGTGGTGGCGCGCGTCTGGGTGGTGGTGGTGCGCGGGTGGCTGTTGGTGGTGCGCGGGTGGGTGGTGGTGCTGCGCGGGTGGGTGGTGGTGGTGCGCGGGTTGTTCGTGGTGGCACGCGGCTGGGTGGTGGTGGTGCGCGGGTGGGTGTTGGTGGTGCGCGGATGGGTGGTGGTGGTGCGCGGGTGGGTGGTGGTGGTTCGCGGCTGGGTGGTGGTGGTGCGCAGGTGGGTGGTGGTGGTACCCAGGTGGGTGGTGGTGGTGCGCGGGTGGGTGGTGGTGGTTCGCGGGTGGGTGGTGGTGCTGCGCGGCTGGGTGCTGGTGGTGCGCGGGTGGGTGGTGGTGGTGCGCGGGTGGGTGGTGGTGGTGCGCAGGTGGGTGGTGGTGGTGCGCGGGTGGATGGTGGTGGTGCGCAGGTTGTTGGTGGTGGTGCGCGGGTGGGTGGGGGTGGGTCGCGGGTGGGTGGTTGTGGTGCGCGGGTGGGTGGTGGTGGTGCGCGGGTGGGTGGTGGTGGGTCGCGGGTGGGTGGTGGTGGTGCGCGGGTGGGTGGTGGTGGTGCGCGGGTGGGTGGTGGTGGTGCGTCGTCAGGCCAGGAAGTCCTGCCACCACCTCAGGACACCCCCCTTGGGCCAAAGGTGTAGCCTGTGACGGGCAGACACACCACTGCCTTACCAAGTGTCTGCGACGCCCCTCCGGCTGGGACGAGTCCCTCTGGAAGTGGGCCCGAGAGCCTGAGATGAAGGTGTCGCTGGCTGGAATTGTCCTCTGGCACGCACCATTGACTGCTGGGCTGGTAGTGCGGCCTCTCAGTGGTTTCAGCCAACGCACATCCGTGGGGACGTGAGGTCTGTGGCAACGTTCACAGGCGCCGGAGGCCCCGAAACCTGACCTGACCTGACCTGGTGGTGCCCGGGTGGGTGGTGGTGGTGGTGCGCGGCTCGGTGGTGGTGGTGGTGCGCGGGTGGGTGTTGGTGGTGCGCGGGTGGATGGTGGTGGTGCGCGGGTGGGTGGTGGTGGTGCGCGGGTGGGTGGTGGTGGTGCGCGGGCAGACACACCACTGCCTTACCAAGTGTCTGCGACGCCCCTCCGGCTGGGACGAGTCCCTCTGGAAGTGGGCCCGAGAGCCTGAGATGAAGGTGTCGCTGGCTGGACTTGTCCTCTGGCACGCACCATTGACTGCTGGGCTGGTAGTGCGGCCTCTCAGTGGTTTCAGCCAACGCACATCCGTGGGGACGTGAGGTCTGTGGCAACGTTCACAGGCGCTGGAGGCCCCAAAACCTGACCTGACCTGACCTGGTGGTGCGCGGGTGGGTGGTGGTGGTGGTGGTGCGCGGGTGGGTGGTGGTGGTGGGTCGCGGGTGGGTGGTGGTGGTGCGCGGGTGGGTGGTGGTGGTGCGCGGGTGGGTTGTGGTGGTGCGCGGGTGGGTGGTGGTGCTTCGCGGGTGGGTGGTGGTGGTGCGCGGATGGGTGGTGGTGGTGCGCGTGTGGCTGGTGGTGGTGCGCGGGTGGGTGGTGGTGGTGCGCGGATGGGTGGTGGTGGTGCGCGGGTTGTTGGTGGTGGTGCGCGGGTGGGTGGTGGTGGTGCGCGGGTGGGTGGTGGTGGTGCGCGGGTGGGTGGCGGTGGTGCGCGGCTGGGGGGTGGTGGTGCGCGGGTGGGTGGTGGTGGTGCGCGGGTGGGTGGTGGTGGTGTGCGGGTGGGTGGTGGTGGTGTGCGGGTGGGTGGTGGTGGTGCGCGGCTGGGTGGTGGTGGTGCGCGGATGGGTGGCGGTGGTGCGCGGGTGGGTGGTGGTGCTGCGCGGGTGGGTGGTGGTGGTGCGCGGATGGCTGGTGGTGGTGCGCGGGTGGGTGGTGGTGGTGTGCGGGTGCGTGGTGGTGGTTTGCGGGTGGGTGGTGGTGGTGCGCGGCTGGGTGGTGGTGGTGCGCGGGTGGGTGGTGGTGGTGCGCGGGTAGGTGGTGATGGGTCGCGGGTGGGTGGTGGTGGTGCGCGGGTGGGTGGTGGTGGTGCGCGGGTGGGTGGTGGTGGTGCGCGTGAGGGTGGTGGTGTTGCGCGGGTGGGTGGTGGTGGTGCGCGGGTGGGTGGTGGTGCGCGGGTGGGTGGTGGTGGTGCGCGGGTGGGTGGTGGTGGTGCGCGGCTGGCTGGTGGTGGTGCGCGGGTGGGTGGTGGTGGTGCGCGGGTGGGTGGTGGTGGTGCGCGGGTGGGTGGTGGTGGTGCGCGGGTGGGTGGTGATGGTGCGCAGGTTGTTGGTGGTGGTGCGCGGGTGGGTGGTGGTGGGTCGCGGGTGGGTGGTGGTGGTGCGCGGGTGGGTGGTGGTGGTGCGCGGGTGGGTGGTGGTGGTGCGCGGTTGGGTGGTGGTGGTGCGCGGGTGGGTGGTGGTGGTGCGCGGGTGGGTGGTGGTGGTGCGCGGGTGGCTGGTGGTGGTGCGCGGGTGGGTGGTGGTGGTGCGCGGGTGGGTGTTGGTGGTGCGCGGGTGGGTGGTGGTGGTGTGCGGGTGGGTGGTGGTGGTGCGCGGGTGGGTTGTGGTGGTGCGCGGGTGGGTGGTGGTGCTTCGCGGGTGGGTGGTGGTGGTGCGCGGATGGGTGGTGGTGGTGCGCGGGTGGGTGTTGGTGGTGCGCGGGTGGGTGGTGGTGGTGCGCGGGTGGGTGGTGGTGGTGCGCGGGTGGGTGGTGGTGGTGCGCGGGTGGGTGGTGGTGGTGCGCGGGTGGGTGGTGGTGGTGCGCGGGTTGTTGGTGGTGGTGCGCGGGTGGGTGGTGGTGGTGCGCGGGTGGGTGGTGGTGGTGCGCGGGTGGGTGGCGGTGGTGCGCGGGTGGGTGGTGGTGGTGCGCGGGTGGGTGGTGGTGGTGCGCGGGTTGTTGGTGGTGGTGCGCGGGTGGGTGGTGGTGGTGCGCGGGTGGGTGGTGGTGGTGCGCGGGTGGGTGGTGGTGCTGCGCGGGTGGGTGGTGGTGGTGCGCGGGTTGTTGGTGGTGGTGCGCGGGTGGGTGGTGGTGGTGCGCGGGTGGGTGGTGGTGGTGCGCGGGTGGCTGGTGGTGGTGCGCGGGTGGGTGGTGGTGGTGCGCGGGTGGGTGGTGGTGGGTCGCGGCTGGGTGGTGGTGGTGCGCGGGTGGGTGGTGGTGGTGCGCGGGTGGGTGGTGGTGGGTCGCGGGTGGGTGGTGGTGGTGCGCGGGTGGGTGGTGGTGGTGCGCGGGTTGTTGGTGGTGGTGCGCGGGTGGGTGGTGGTGGTGCGCGGGTGGGTGGTGGTGGTGCGCGGGTGGGTGGCGGTGGTGCGCGGCTGGGGGGTGGTGGTGCGCGGGTGGGTGGTGGTGGTGCGCGGGTTGTTGGTGGTGGTGCGCGGGTGGGTGGTGGTGGTGCGCGGGTGGGTAGTGGTGGTGCGCGGGTGGGTGGTGGTGGTGCGCGGGTGGGTGGCGGTGGTGCGCGGCTGGGGGTGGTGGTGCGCGGGTGGGTGTTGGTGGTGCGCGGGTGGGTGGTGGTGGTGTGCGGGTGGCTGGTGGTGGTGCGCGGGTGGGTGGTGGTGGTGCGCGGGTGGGTGGTGGTGGTGCGCGGGTGGGTGGTGGTGGTGCGCGGGTGGGTGGCGGTGGTGCGCGGGTGGGTGGTGGTGGTGCACGGGTGGGTGGTGGTGGTGCGCGGGTGGGTGGTGATGGGTCGCGGGTGGGTGGTGGTGGTGCGCGGGTGGGTGGTGGTGGTGCGCGGGTTGTTGGTGGTGGTGCGCGGATGGGTGGTGGTGGTGCGCGGGTGGGTGGTGGTGGTGTGCGGGTGGGTGGTGGTGGTGCGCGGGTGGGTGTTGGTGGTGCGCGGGTGGGTGGTGGTGGTGCGCGGGTGGGTGGTGTTTGTGCGCGGGTGGGTGGTGATGGGTCGCGGGTGGGTGGTGGTGGTGCGCGGGTGGGTGGTGGTGGTGCGCGGGTTGTTGGTGGTGGTGCGCGGGTGGGTGGTGGTGGTGCGCGGGTGGGTGGTAGTGGTGCGCGGGTGGGTGGCGGTGGTGCGCGGCTGGGGGGTGGTGGTGCGCGGGTGGGTGGTGGTGGGTCGCGGGTGGGTGGTGCTGGTGCGCGGGTGGCTGGTGGTGGTGCGCGGGTGGGTGGTGGTGGTGCGCGGGTGGGTGTTGGTGGTGCGCGGGTGGGTGGTGGTGGTGCGCGGTTGGGTGGTGGTGGTGCGCGGGTGGGTTGTGGTGGTGCGCGGGTGGGTGGTGGTGCTTCGCGGGTGGGTGGTGGTGGTGCGCGGATGGGTGGTGGTGGTGCGCGGGTGGGTGTTGGTGGTGCGCGGGTGGGTGGTGGTGGTGCGCGGGTGGGTGGTGGTGGTGCGCGGGTGGGTGGTGGTGGTGCACGGGTGGGTGGTGGTGGTGCGCGGGTGGGTGGTGGTGGTGCGCGGGTTGTTGGTGGTGGTGCGCGGGTGGGTGGTGGTGGTGCGCGGGTGGGTGGCGGTGGTGCGCGGGTGGGTGGTGGTGGTGCGCGGGTGGGTGGTGGTGGTGCGCGGGTTGTTGGTGGTGGTGCGCGGGTGGGTGGTGGTGGTGCGCGGGTGGGTGGTGGTGGTGCGCGGGTGGGTGGTGGTGGTGCGCGGGTGGGTGGTGGTGGTGCGCGGGTTGTTGGTGGTGGTGCGCGGGTGGGTGGTGGTGGTGCGCGGGTGGGTGGTGGTGGTGCGCGGGTGGGTGGTGGTGGTGCGCGGGTGGGTGGTGGTGGTGCGCGGGTGGGTGGCGGTGGTGCGCGGCTGGGGGGTGGTGGTGCGCGGGTGGGTGGTGGTGGTGCGCGGGTTGTTGGTGGTGGTGCGCGGGTGGGTGGTGGTGGTGCGCGGGTGGGTAGTGGTGGTGCGCGGGTGGGTGGTGGTGGTGCGCGGGTGGGTGGCGGTGGTGCGCGGGTGGGGGTGGTGGTGCGCGGGTGGGTGTTGGTGGTGCGCGGGTGGGTGGTGGTGGTGTGCGGGTGGGTGGTGGTGGTGCGCGGGTGGGTGGTGGTGGTGCGCGGGTGGGTGGTGCTGGTTCGCGGGTGGGTGGTGGTGCTGCGCGGGTGGGTGGTGGTGGTGCGCGGATGGGTGGTGGTGGTGCGCGGGTGGGTGGTGGTGGTGTGCGGGTGGGTGGTGGTGGTGTGCGGGTGGGTGGTGGTGGTGCGCGGCTGGGTGGTGGTGGTGCGCGGGTGGGTGGTGGTGGTGCGCGGGTGGGTGGTGATGGGTCGCGGGTGGGTGGTGGTGGTGCGCGGGTGGGTGGTGGTGGTGCGCGGGTTGTTGGTGGTGGTGCGCGGGTGGGTGGTGGTGGTGCGCGGGTGGGTGCTGGTGGTGCGCGGGTGGGTGGCGGTGGTGCGCGGCTGGGGGGTGGTGGTGCGCGGCTGGGTGGTGGTGGTGCGCGGGTGGGTGGTGGTGGTGCGCGGGTGGGTGGCGGTGGTGCGCGGCTGGGGGGTGGTGGTGCGCGGGTGGGTGGTGGTGGTGCGCGGGAGGGTGTTGGTGGTGCGCGGGTGGGTGGTGGTGGTGCGCGGGTGGGTGGTGGTGGGTCGCGGGTGGGTGGTGGTGGTGCGCGGGTGGGTGGTGGTGGTGCGCGGGTTGTTGGTGGTGGTGCGCGGATGGGTGGTGGTGGTGCGCGGGTGGGTGGTGGTGGTGTGCGGGTGGGTGGTGGTGGTGCGCGGGTGGGTGTTGGTGGTGCGCGGGTTGGTGGTGGTGGTGCGCGGATGGGTGGTGGTGGTGCGCGGGTGGGTGGTGATGGGTCGCGGGTGGGTGGTGGTGGTGCGCGGGTGGGTGGTGGTGGTGCGCGGGTTGTTGGTGGTGGTGCGCGGGTGGGTGGTGGTGGTGCGCGGGTGGGTGGTGGTGGTGCGCGGGTGGGTGGCGGTGGTGCGCGGCTGGGGGGTGGTGGTGCGCGGGTGGGTGGTGGTGGTGCGCGGGTGGGTGGTGGTGGTGCGCGGGTGGGTGGCGGTGGTGCGCGGCTGGGGGGTGGTGGTGCGCGGCTGGGTGGTGGTGGTGCGCGGGTGGGTGGTGGTGGTGCGCGGGTGGGTGGCGGTGGTGCGCGGCTGGGGGGTGGTGGTGCGCGGGTGGGTGGTGGTGGTGCGCGGGAGGGTGTTGGTGGTGCGCGGGTGGCCGGTGGTGGTGCGCGGGTGGGTGGTGGTGGTGCGCGGGTGGGTGGTGGTGGTGCGCGGGTGGGTGGTGGTGGTGCGCGGGTGGGTGGTGGTGGTGCGCGGGTGGGTGGTGGTGGTGCGCGGGTGGGTGGCGGTGGTGCGCGGGTGGGTGGTGGTGGTGCACGGGTGGGTGGTCGTGGTGCGCGGGTGGGTGGTGATGGGTCGCGGGTGGGTGGTGGTGGTGCGCGGGTGGGTGGTGGTGGTGCGCGGGTTGTTGGTGGTGGTGCGCGGATGGGTGGTGGTGGTGCGCGGGTGGGTGGTGGTGGTGTGCGGGTGGGTGGTGGTGGTGCGCGGGTGGGTGTTGGTGGTGCGCGGGTGGGTGGTGGTGGTGCGCGGGTGGGTGGTGGTGGTGCGCGGGTGGGTGGTGATGGGTCGCGGGTGGGTGGTGGTGGTGCGCGGGTGGGTGGTGGTGGTGCGCGGGGTGTTGGTGGTGGTGCGCGGGTGGGTGGTGGTGGTGCGCGGGTGGGTGGTGGTGGTGCGCGGGTGGGTGGCGGTGGTGCGCGGCTGGGGGGTGGTGGTGCGCGGGTGGGTGGTGGTGGTGCGCGGGTGGGTGGTGGTGGTGCGCGGGTGGGTGGCGGTGGTGCGCGGCTGGGGGGTGGTGGTGCGCGGGTGGGTGGTGGTGGTGCGCGGGAGGGTGTTGGTGGTGCGCGGGTGGCCGGTGGTGGTGCGCGGGTGGGTGGTGGTGGTGCGCGGGTGGGTGGTGGTGGTGCGCGGGTGGGTGGTGGTGGTGCGCGGGTGGGTGGTGGTGGTGCGCGGGTGGGTGTTGGTGGTGCGCGGATGGGTGGTGGTGGTGCGCGGGTGGGTGGTGGTGGTTCGCGGCTGGGTGGTGGTGGTGCGCAGGTGGGTGGTGGTGGTACCCAGGTGGGTGGTGGTGGTGCGCGGGTGGGTGGTGGTGGTTCGCGGGTGGGTGGTGGTGCTGCGCGGCTGGGTGCTGGTGGTGCGCGGGTGGGTGGTGGTGGTGCGCGGGTGGGTGGTGGTGGTGCGCAGGTGGGTGGTGGTGGTGCGCGGGTGGATGGTGGTGGTGCGCAGGTTGTTGGTGGTGGTGCGCAGGTGGGTGGGGGTGGGTCGCGGGTGGGTGGTTGTGGTGCGCGGGTGGGTGGTGGTGGTGCGCGGGTGGGTGGTGGTGGGTCGCGGGTGGGTGGTGGTGGTGCGCGGGTGGGTGGTGGTGGTGCGTCGTCAGGCCAGGAAGTCCTGCCACCACCTCAGGACACCCCCCTTGGGCCAAAGGTGTAGCCTGTGACGGGCAGACACACCACTGCCTTACCAAGTGTCTCCGACGCCCCTCCGGCTGGGACGAGTCCCTCTGGAAGTGGGCCCGAGAGCCTGAGATGAAGGTGTCGCTGGCTGGACTTGTCCTCTGGCACGCACCATTGACTGCTGGGCTGGTAGTGCGGCCTCTCAGTGGTTTCAGCCAACGCACATCCGTGGGGACGTGAGGTCTGTGGCAACGTTCACAGGCGCTGGAGGCCCCAAAACCTGACCTGACCTGACCTGGTGGTGCCCGGGTGGGTGGTGGTGGTGGTGCGCGGCTCGGTGGTGGTGGTGGTGCGCGGGTGGGTGTTGGTGGTGCGCGGGTGGATGGTGGTGCTGCGCGGGTGGGTGGTGGTGGTGCGCGGGTGGGTGGTGGTGGTGCGCGGGTGGGTGGTGGTGGTGGTGGTGCGCGGGTGGGTGGTGGTGGTGCGCGGGTGGGTGGTGGTGGTGGTGGTGCGCGGGTGGGTGGTGGTGGTGGGTCGCGGGTGGGTGGTGGTGGTGCGCGGGTGGGTGGTGGTGGTGCGCGGGTGGGTTGTGGTGGTGCGCGGGTGGGTGGTGGTGCTTCGCGGGTGGGTGGTGGTGGTGCGCGGATGGGTGGTGGTGGTGCGCGGGTGGGTGGTGGTGGTGCGCGGGTGGGTGGTGGTGGTGCGCGGGTGGGTGGTGGTGGTGCGCGGGTGGGTGGTGGTGGTGCGCGGGTGGGTGGTGGTGGTGCGCGGGTTGTTGGTGGTGGTGCGCGGGTGGGTGGCGGTGGTGCGCGGGTGGGTGGTGCTGGTGCACGGGTGGGTGGTGGTGGTGCGCGG
This sequence comes from Eutreptiella sp. 'Long Island Sound 2002', assembly GCA_964036045.1. Classification (NCBI taxonomy): domain Eukaryota; phylum Euglenozoa; class Euglenophyceae; order Eutreptiales; family Eutreptiaceae; genus Eutreptiella; species Eutreptiella sp. 'Long Island Sound 2002'. The sequence continues at coordinate 43,239,802 of OZ038387.1, read as the reverse complement.
GTGGGTGGTGATGGGTCGCGGGTGGGTGGTGGTGGTGCGCGGGTGGGTGGTGGTGGTGCGCGGGTTGTTGGTGGTGGTGCGCGGATGGGTGGTGGTGGTGCGCGGGTGGGTGGTGGTGGTGTGCGGGTGGGTGGTGGTGGTGCGCGGGTGGGTGTTGGTGGTGCGCGGGTGGGTGGTGGTGGTGCGCGGGTGGGTGGTGGTGGTGCGCGGGTGGGTTGTGATGGGTCGCGGGTGGGTGGTGGTGGTGCGCGGGTGGGTGGTGGTGGTGCGCGGGTTGTTGGTGGTGGTGCGCGGGTGGGTGGTGGTGGTGCGCGGGTGGGTGGTGGTGGTGCGCGGGTGGGTGGCGGTGATGCGCGGCTGGGGGGTGGTGGTGCGCGGGTGGGTGGTGGTGGTGCGCGGGTGGGTGGTGGTGGTGCGCGGGTGGGTGGCGGTGGTGCGCGGCTGGGGGGTGGTGGTGCGCGGGTGGGTGGTGGTGGTGCGCGGGAGGGTGTTGGTGGTGCGCGGGTGGCCGGTGGTGGTGCGCGGGTGGGTGGTGGTGGTGCGCGGGTGGGTGGTGGTGGTGCGCGGGTGGGTGGTGGTGGTGCGCGTCAGGCCAGGAAGTCCTGCCACCAGCTCAGGGCACCCCCCTGGGCCAAAGGTGCAGCCTGTGACGGGCAGACACACCACTGCCTTACCAAGTGTCTGCGACGCCCCTCCGGCTGGGACGAGTCCCTCTGGAAGTGGGCCCGAGAGCCTGAGATGAAGGTGTCGCTGGCTGGACTTGTCCTCCGGCACGCACCATTGACTGCTGGGCTGGTAGTGCGGCCTCTCAGTGGTTTCAGCCAACGCACATCCGTGGGGACGTGAGGTCTGTGGCAACGTTCACAGGCGCTGGAGGCCCCAAAACCTGACCTGACCTGACCCGGTGGTGCCCGGGTGGGTGGTGGTGGTGGTGCGCGGCTCGGTGGTGGTGGTGGTGCGCGGGTGGGTGTTGGTGGTGCGCGGGTGGATGGTGGTGCTGCGCGGGTGGGTGGTGGTGGTGCGCGGGTGGGTGGTGGTGGTGCGCGGGTGCGTGGTGGTGGTGGTGGTGCGCGGGTGGGTGGTGGTGGTGGGTCGCGGGTGGGTGGTGGTGGTGCGCGGGTGGGTGGTGGTGGTGCGCGGGTGGGTTGTGGTGGTGCGCGGGTGGGTGGTGGTGCTTCGCGGGTGGGTGGTGGTGGTGCGCGGATGGGTGGTGGTGGTGCGCGGGTGGGTGGTGGTGGTGCGCGGGTGGGTGGTGGTGGTGCGCGGGTGGGTGGTGGTGGTGCGCGGGTGGGTGGTGGTGGTGCGCGGGTGGGTGGTGGTGGTGCGCGGGTTGTTGGTGGTGGTGCGCGGGTGGGTGGTGGTGGTGCGCGGGTGGGTGGTGGTGGTGCGCGGGTGGGTGGCGGTGGTGCGCGGCTGGGGGGTGGTGGTGCGCGGGTGGGTGGTGGTGGTGCGCGGGTTGTTGGTGGTGGTGCGCGGGTGGGTGGTGGTGGTGCGCGGGTGGGTAGTGGTGGTGCGCGGGTGGGTGGTGGTGGTGCGCGGGTGGGTGGCGGTGGTGCGCGGCTGGGGGTGGTGGTGCGCGGGTGGGTGTTGGTGGTGCGCGGGTGGGTGGTGGTGGTGTGCGGGTGGGTGGTGGTGGTGCGCGGGTGGGTGGTGGTGGTGCGCGGGTGGGTGTCGCTGGTTCGCGGGTGGGTGGTGGTGCTGCGCGGGTGGGTGGTGGTGGTGCGCGGATGGGTGGTGGTGGTGCGCGGGTGGGTGGTGGTGGTGTGCGGGTGCATGGTGGTGGTGTGCGGGTGGGTGGTGGTGGTGCGCGGCTGGGTGGTGGTGGTGCGCGGGTGGGTGGTGGTGGTGCGCGGGTGGGTGGTGATGGGTCGCGGGTGGGTGGTGGTGGTGCGCGGGTGGGTGGTGGTGGTGCGCGGGTGGGTGGTGGTGGTGCGCGTGTGGGTGGTGGTGTTGCGCGGGTGGGTGGTGGTGGTGCGCGGGTGGGTGGTGGTGCGCAGCTGGGTGGTGGTGGTGCGCGGGTGGGTGGTGGTTGTGCGCGGCTGGCTGGTGGTGGTGCGCGGGTGGGTGGTGGTGGTGCGCGGGTGGGTGGTGGTGGTGCGCGGGTGGGTGGTGGTGATGCGCGGGTGGGTGGTGATGGTGCGCAGGTTGTTGGTGGTGGTGCGCGGGTGGGTGGTGGTGGGTCGCGGGTGGGTGGTGGTGGTGCGCGGGTGGGTGGTGGTGGTGCGCGGGTGGGTGGTGGTGGTGCGCGGGTGGGTGGTGGTGGTGCGCGGGTGGGTGGTGGTGGTGCGCGGGTGGGTGGTGGTGGGTCGCGGGTGGGTGGTGGTGGTGCGCGGGTGGCTGGTGGTGGTGCGCGGGTGGGTGGTGGTGCTGCGCGGGTGGGTGTTGGTGGTGCGCGGGTGGGTGGTGGTGGTGCGCGGGTGGGTGGTGGTGATGCGCGGGTGGGTTGTGGTGGTGCGCGGGTGGGTGGTGGTGGTGCGCGGGTGGGTGGTGGTGGTGCGCGGGTGGGTGTTGGTGGTGCGCGGGTGGGTGGTGGTGGTGCGCGGGTGGGTGGTGGTGGTGCGCGGGTGGGTGGTGGTGGTGCGCGGGTGGGTGGTGGTGGTGCGCGGGTGGGTGGTGGTGGTGCGCGGGTTGTTGGTGGTGGTGCGCGCCTGGGTGGTGGTGGTGCGCGGGTGGGTGGTGGTGGTGCGCGGGTGGGTGGCGGTGGTGCGCGGGTGGGTGGTGGTGGTGCGCGGGTGGGTGGTGGTGGTGCGCGGGTTGTTGGTGGTGGTGCGCGGGTGGGTGGTGGTGGTGCGCGGGTGGGTGGTGGTGGTGCGCGGGTGGGTGGTGGTGGTGCGCGGGTGGGTGGTGGTGGTGCGCGGGTTGTTGGTGGTGGTGCGCGGGTGGGTGGTGGTGGTGCGCGGGTGGGTGGTGGTGGTGCGCGGAAGGGTGGTGGTGGTGCGCGGGTGGGTGGTGGTGGTGCGCGGGTGGGTGGTGGTGGTGCGAAGGTTGTTGGTGGTGGTGCGCGGGTGGGTGGTGGTGGTGCGCGGGTGGGTGGTGGTGGTGCGCGGGTGGGTGGCGGTGGTGCGCGGCTGGGGGGTGGTGGTGCGCGGGTGGGTGGTGGTGGTGCGCGGGTTGTTGGTGGTGGTGCGCGGGTGGGTGGTGGTGGTGCGCGGGTGGATAGTGGTGGTGCGCGGGTGGGTGGTGGTGGTGCGCGGGTGGGTGGCGGTGGTGCGCGGCTGGGGGTGGTGGTGCGCGGGTGGGTGTTGGTGGTGCGCGGGTGGGTGGTGGTGGTGTGCGGGTGGGTGGTGGTGGTGCGCGGGTGGGTGGTGGTGGTGCGCGGGTGGGTGGTGCTGGTTCGCGGGTGGGTGGTGGTGCTGCGCGGGTGGGTGGTGGTGGTGCGCGGATGGGTGGTGGTGGTGCGCGGGTGGGTGGTGGTGGTGTGCGGGTGGGTGGTGGTGGTGTGCGGGTGGGTGGTGGTGGTGCGCGGCTGGGTGGTGGTGGTGCGCGGGTGGGTGGTGGTGGTGCGCGGGTGGGTGGTGATGGGTCGCGGGTGGGTGGTGGTGGTGCGTGGGTGGGTGGTGGTGGTGCGCGGGTGGGTGGTGGTGGTGCGCGTGTGGGTGGTGGTGTTGCGCGGGTGGGTGGTGGTGGTGCGCGGGTGGTTGGTGGTGCGCGGGTGGGTGGTGGTGGTGCGCGGGTGGGTGGTGGTGGTGCGCGGCTGGCTGGTGGTGGTGCGCGGGTGGGTGGTGGTGGTGCGCGGGTGGGTGGTGGTGGTGCGCGGGTTGGTGGTGGTGGTGCGCGGGTGGGTGGTGGTGGTGCGCGGGTGGGTGGTGGTGTTGCGCGGCTGGGTGGTGGTGGTGCGCGGGTGGGTGGTGGTGCGCGGGTCGGTGGTGGTGGTGCGCGGGTGGGTGGTGGTGGTGCGCGGCTGGCTGGTGGTGGTGCGCGGGTGGGTGGTGGTGGTGCGCGGGTGGGTGGTGGTGGTGCGCGGGTGGGTGGTGGTGGTGCGCGGGTGGGTGGTGGTGGTGCGCCGCCGGGTGGTGGTGGTGCGCGGGTGGGTGGTGGTGGTGCGCGGGTGGGTGGTGGTGGTGCGCGGGTGGGTGGTGGTGTTGCGCGGGTGGGTGGTGGTGGTGCGCGGGTGGGTGGTGGTGGTGTGGGGTGGGTGGCGGTGGAGCGCGGCTGGGGGGTGGTGGTGCGCGGGTGGGTGGTGGTGGTGCGCGGGTTGTTGATGGTGGCGCGCGGGTGGGTGGTGGTGGTGCGCGGGTGGGTGTTGGTGGTGCGCGGGTGGGTGGTGGTGCTGCGCGGGTGGGTGGTGCAGGTGCGCGGGTGGGTGGTGGTGGTGCGCGGGTGGGTGGTGGTGGTTCGCGGGTGGGTGGTGGTGCTGCGCGGGTGGGTGGTGGTGGTGCGCGGGTGGGGGTGGTGGTGCGCGGGTGGGTGGTGGTGGTGCGCGGGTGGGTGGTGGTGGTGCGCGGGTGGGTGGCGGTGGTGCGCGGCTGGGGGGCGCTGGTGCGCGGGTGGGTGGTGGTGGTGCGCGAGTGGGTGGTGGTGGTGCCCGGGTGGGTGGTGGTGGTTGGCGGGTGGGTGTTGGTGGTGCGCGGGTGGGTGGTGGTGGTGCGCGGGTGGGTGGTGGTGGTGCGCGGGTGGGTGGTGGTGGTGCGCCGGTGGGTGGTGGTGGTTCGCGGGTGGGTGGTGGTGGTGCGCGGATGGGTGGTGGTGGTGCGCGGGTGGGTGGTGGTGGTGTGCGGGTGGGGGGTGGTGGTGCGCGGGTGGGTGGTGGTGGTGCGTGGGTGGGTGGTGGTGGTGCGCGGTTGGGTGGTGGTGGGTCGCGGGTGGGTGGTGGTGGTGCGCGGGTGGGTGGTGGTGGTGCTCGGGTGGGTGGTGGTGGTGCGCGGGTGGGTGGTGGTGGTGCGCGGGTGGGTGGTGGTGGTGCACGGGTGGATGGTGGTGGTGCGCAGGTTGTTGGTGGTGGTGCGCGGGTGGGTGGTGGTGGGTCGCGGGTGGGTGGTGGTGGTGTGCGGGTGGGTGGTGGTGGTGCGCGGGTTGGTGGTGGTGGTGCGCGGGTGGGTGGTGGTGGTGCGCGGGTGGGTGGTGGTGGTGCGCGGGTGGGTGGTGGTGGTGCGCGGGTGGGTGGTGGTGTTGCGCGGGTGGGTGGTGGTGGTGCGCGGGTGGGTGGTGGTGGTGCGCGGGTGGGTGTTGATGGTCCGCGGGTGGGTGGTGGTGGTGCGGGGGTGGGTGGTGGTGGTGCGCGGGTGGGTGGTGGTGGTGCGCGGGTGGGTGGTGGTGCTGCGCGGGTGGGTGGTGGTGGTGCGCGGGTGGGTGGTGGTGGTGCGCCGGTGGGTGGTGGTGGTGCGCGGGTGGGTGGTGGTGGTTCGCGGGTGGCCGGTGGTGGTGCGCGGATGGGTGGCGGTGGTGCGCGGGTGGGTGGTGGTGGTGTGCGGGTGGGTGGTGGTGGTGCGCGGGTGGGTGGTGGTGGTGCGCGGTTGGGTGGTGGTGGTGCGCGGGTGGGTGCAGGGGGCTGCAGGGGTTGTCCAATGCCCAGTTAACGGGACGTGGCCAGCTCTGGTTAGTTCTGCAGTGCCCCGCCAGCCCGGACCAAGACGGCTCCTGGATCCGGTGGGGCAGCTATCTCTGTTTGAGATGGTGTGTGCGGAAAACATAGGAGCCACCCCCCCCCTTCCCCCCCAAGAACCCAACACCCCAAGAGTAAAGTAACAGCTAACAGTTCGGTTCTCTCAGTTGTTCCCTCACTTCTCCCGCTCTGCCCAGCCCCCCCCCCCTTCCGTCTGTGTACAGGAATGATGGATCTGAGAGTCTCTGCAACGGGCAACATGAGGTTTAACTGGGTGCAAACTGCTCAAGAAACAAACGAGCTCCGATAATATAGGCCCAAATTTCAGCGTGTCTGCAAACCAGTGGCGGGGTAAGTGCAGGTGCGCATCGCCCCAATGTCGTGCAGGGATAAATTCCATTGACAGTATCTCCAGAACGGTTGCCTGTGAGATAGGCAAATAACACACAGAATTCTTCTCGTCCCAACCGAATCCTGCAATGAGCAAAGTCTGGGGCCCCTCTAGCTGGGCTTTGGGCCGCTGCCCATCGCTTGCCCAGCTCAGGAGGCGAGCTCCAGACGGTGCAAGCACCCTGCTGATCACCGCGGTGTGGAGATCAGTCTGTCGAGTGATCGCCGGCGCTGGTGCATCGTAAGTGCGGGCGCACATCGTCCCCAGTGTCGTGCAGGGATAAATTCCATTGACAGTATCCCCAGAACGGTTGCCTGTGAGATAGCTAAATAACGCACAGAATTCCTCTCGTCCCAACCGAATCCTGCAATGAGCAAAGTCTGGGGTCCCTCTAGCTGGGCTTTGGGCCGATGCCCATCGCTTGCCGAGCTTAGGAGGCGAGCTCCAGACGGTGCAAGCACCCTGCTGATCACTGCGGTGTGGCGATCCTCAGGACTGGTCAGTCTGTCGAGTGATCGCCGGCGCTGGTGCATCGTAAATGCAGGTGCACATTGGCCTCGTTTCCTAACCGGCGACAGTTCCTCCAGAATGGTATCCATCGATGCACTGCAGTCCGTCTTCCCCCAACTGATTGTTTGATCGCAGGGTGGAACTAGAAAATTCCACTGACAGTGACCTACCTCCGGCTGGGACCAGTCCCTCTGGCACCGGGCCCGAGAGCCCTGAGTAACCGTTTCCGCCGGCTGGACCTATCCTCTGGTGTGCACGTTTGTCTACTGGACTGGCTATGTGCTGCCTTTCAGTGATTCTACCATGAGCATGGAAGAGCTTCATCAGAACCTCCGTGTTGAGGATGTGCTGCATATCAACCGGGTGGAGGACGGAGAGTCAGGCCTGCTGTTGGTGGTCCTGCATGAGAAGGAAGAGATCTCAGGGGTCAAGATCGACAATTATGTGAACTCATTTCCACTGATGTTCTCTGTCCTGCAAGGCAGGATGTCGCCCAACACCGAACCCCCTCTGCTTATTGCCAAGTACCCCCAGTACTCATGGTTGACCTTCGGTGAGGTGCTGCAGCAAGTCGCCCAAATGCTGTCAACGGCCACCAAAAGTGACATTCAGCGTATGGTAGCCGAGATTCTGAGCCTAGTGGTGGCTAAGGATGTGGCCGACAGTTTGCGCAAGAAGCTTGGTTCCAAGCCAGAAATGATTGTCGACCTCCTCAATGGCGATGTGGCTGCAGTGGACAGAGGCAGGGTCCTGATTGGGTGCCTGTGGTTCCACCTGGCAGTTGCCAGATGGGTGGCGAAGCGAAATGGCAAAGACCTGTCTTGGCAGCTCGCAGTTCAGCCGGACAAACTCGTGCCTGTTGGCACCTTCGTGGCCGAGCCCAAGCTGCAGGCATCTCTGGCAGGGTGCTGGCCCAAGCCGGAAGCTCCAATCCCGAGTGTGGCAGCCATTATGAACCCAGACCAACCAAAGCGCCCGGAAGAGGACGTGTCGGGCTCAAATTCTTCAGGGGGGCCTGCCGGCCCTGAAATGGGACTCCCTACAGCAGAGGCCGAACTCCTGACCATGGCAGAGGTCCTCAAGAAGGTGGTCGCAGCAGTGGAGGACGTCCCGAAGGACAAAATGCCTATGGCAACAGGGCACCTTGAGACCCTATTATCCAGCTTCAAGTCCACGCAAGGACTGACGATCATTATGAAGAGGATTACGGACGCAGCACAGCTCTCCTCATGCCTCAGCAGCTTTGCGTGGCCGATTGGGGCGGAGAACGTCAAGGTGAGGGCGGTGTTGCTGGCTTGGCTGAAGTACCTTCAGACATCAGGAGCAACAGAGGCGAACCCCGCAGCAAAGTCCAAATATCTTTCTGAAATTCTTACCATCCTGCACAAAGCCAACTCAGCCACAGAAAAAGGGCTGCACTGGCCAGATCTGGCTTGTCAATTTGCAGTCGGGCTGCTGGCGATCTCAGAGGAAGCGGCCAAGGTCTTCCCAGTAGAGAAAGTGAAGGACTGGCCCACCTTTGCTGACGCAATCATCCCAGCACTATCAGTCTTCAGTCAAGCACCCCAACTGCGCGCGCTAAGAGATCTAGCCAGGATGGTTACAGTCTCAGGCGATAAGCCCTCCTGGGCTGCAGATGTGCTAAAGGAGCGGCAGGCCTCCCTCGGTGGTCCTGCCAAGGCAACTAATGCTAGTCTCGTGATGAGGTCGGATTTGGCTGAGAGCGATCAAACTCTGGTGAAAGTATCCCTTGATGGGACAGGGACAGTGCCGTGGCCTGTGTTCCTCACGGCGGTGTATGTGTTTGTCGGGTGTAATGTTCCGGCCCTGGCCTCGGCAGAGTCCCAGAAAGGCAAAGGCCGCTGCGTGCATCAACTCACAGTTAGAGTGCCCACGAGTCAGCTGCAGGCAGTAGCGAAACACAGAAAGAAATGGCAGCTTCCCATAGGAGCCGGCTCCACGGTCACCATGGAAATTCTCGAGAACCCGTTGAATCCCCCCAAGACCCCCCCATCCTCCCACAACATGCAGTAAAGGAGGTAAAAGTGGCAAGCAAGGGTGGGACTCGTGGGCCTGGGACAACAGGTCCACCTGGGAACGCCAGTGGGAGCGTCCCTGGGAACGGCAGTCATGGGGAAAAGGTCCCTCACACGAGCCCCCCTCGCTGTATAATGACAGGCCCTCTAAGAGACAGAGGCGAGACTCTCCGAATCGCAGCCCATCGCCTGCTGGTCCAGAGGATAGGCCGCGCAGGAGTGACAGTCGAGCCTCCCAGCGGTCAGTCCCAAGGTATGACAGACCACAACACTCAGGTTCACATCATGTGGACAGGCCTCTGGAGGGATCCGCTGCCACTCACCGAGATGGCAATGGCTGGAGAGGTCCCGGGAACCTGTGATATCCTCCCAATGTTCCCAGCCTGTCCAATGTCCCCCTGCTCCCTGCAGCCGTCATTACAGGCTTTATGTCAGTGAAACGGTCCGAACGTGTGGCCGATGCTGTGGCTGACATTTTGTCTTGGGCCACAGAGTTACTGAAGTCACTGCCAGAGCGGCCGGTACTGTCAAGTGGTGTTGCCGAGGCATGCAGTCTCTGTGGAACATTTTTCCACAATTTCAGAGAATTCTGAGTGTGGCTCGGGTAACCGAGCGAGTCTCAAGGGCTGGACAGCGGAGTGTATCCCCTCAGTGGTTACGAAATCGGTATGCAGGAGCCTTGATCTTGCCAAAAGCATAGTGGACCGTATGCCTAGACAACACTTAAGGTGGGCAGTGCAGCTAGTGAGAGACTGGGCCTCTATACTCTGCTCAATGTCGCACAGGCTCTGGAGTTGTGCGGTGTCCCCCCCCCTCTTGGTCTCTTCCCATCTCTGTGTGTGGATGATCTCTGAACCTACCTGGACCAGTCCTAGCCAGACTGGTGTCTCTCAGTCCGGTCTTCCAGTGGCTGGAGTCTCCACGGTTGAAGAGATCTGGCACGAGACGTCCAGGTGTCCGCTGATTCTAGGGCCGGATTGCCGTAGTTGTCAGCAACCTCTTTTATTCTCATGCGAAGTCAGCCTGCCCTTTGACTGGAGTGCAAGTGTAGCGAAAGCAGTCTGCGTGTCTCTGGCACGTATCGCCCCGACAAAGGAACAGGCCAGCCGGTCAGTCATCTGTCATGGCAGTATCACACTGCATGATACGTTGCTGGTTTCGGCTGGAAAGCGCATATCCTGCTCGCATCAGCCGGCTGAGGAGCCATGGACAGGCCCCTTTGTTGTGTCAGCACGTCAAGAGGAACCCCCCTCCCATCAACGGCTAGAACCGCAGACAGAGTCTAGGGCTATAACTTTTATGACATTGAACTGTGGTGAAGCCATGAGAAAAATTCCTGACGTCATCTCCCTTGCCGAGAGTCAAGGTGCGGACGCAGTGGCGCTGCAGGAACTATGGGAAGGCTTCGATCCTTCAGATTTCTTTGAGACCGGGTACTGTGTAGTGTATGACGAAGTGCGTGAGAGAGCGGCAGGACTGTGTATTTTGCTGTTGTATAGGCTGGTTGAATTGTCTGGTGGAGTGACCAGTATCAGGCGACACTCAGTAGAGGACGCCTTAATCGTAGAGCTCTCCTTGGCATCTGGGGGAGTTCTGAAATTTGCCAATGTCTACTTGAGGCCAGGGCAGGATCTCGAAGTTTGGAAGCACATCCAAACTCTCGTGGCCAAACACAAGCCGAAAAAAGAGGAAACCATGGTATTGGGTGGTGACTTCAATGAACGTTTGTCTGGTCACAGGCATGGCAGAGTGGCCAGAGCCCTGGCCGCCTCAGGGTGTTGGTCTTTTCTCCATGTGCCCTACCAGCTTGGTCAGTGTACCAACTTTGTAGTGCGAAGTGGTAGTCTCTCTCAGAGGGAAATAGACTTTGTCCTCATCCCAGTTGATTCAGGTCTGCAGCTAACGGCCAAAGCAATTGTGCCTGGAGTCAGCACCCATGGTGCAGTGGTGTGTGAGTTCTCCCTGCCAGAGAATTTTCACTACGTGAAAAACGGGAGTCTCAAGAAATTCAATTTCAGAAAGGCCAGCCCTACCTCAGTGACTAGGCTTGCAGCTCATGCCTCCCTGTTTCTGTGGCTGGGGAGGGTGCATGGGCTACACCCCGACGCGATCCTGGAGGGCTATCATGAACTGGCCAGGGGCTTCATCCCCCCCCACGTCCGCAGGGTTGAGGGTTCCGAAGCAGACGTCCTCAGGCGTCAGGAAGTCAAGGCCCTTCTGGGCGACGCAGTGGCCGCGGAGCGCGTCAAAAAATGGAAACAACAGCAGAGGGACCAAGCGTGCAGAAATAACCTAGGTCTCTCAGCCTCGCTGGCTGGTGAAGTGGCGGTGACGGGTCTCACCTCGAAATTCTTCAAGCAGAAGAAATCATCCTTCAAAGTGGTGACCCAAGTGAGTCGTGACGGGAAAGTGTTCTGCACCTCCCCCCAGGAATTCAAAACAGAGGCCAGGAAGCAGGCCATGGAACTGTACTCGCTGAGGCATCTCCGAATGGACAGATGCTCTCTTGCCATGCCCCCCCAGTGCGTCTACGACCCTTCCTTTCCTACGGATGACCTGTCGATGTCTGACTGGAGCCTGTATTGTAGTGTGCGATCTCCCTTCCCGTCTCAACTACCGCTGGAGGTGTTGGGGTGTGGTTCCTGCAGTGCCCCCATATCCCGAGAGGAGTGGGACCGCCAATGCAGAAAAGGGGGGTCAGAGGCCACCTCCGGGGACGAGTTCCCTAATGCCGTAGTAAAATTGCTCAGCGGCTTTGCCACTGAAGTGATTCTGCAGTGGTCCAGACAGCTCAGGACAGGCGTACACAGTTTTTTCCTGCATGTGGCACTACATCTGTGCTTACTCAAAAAAGAGCCTTATTGGCTTATAAGAAACAGCAGGCCCATCATTCTGGAGCCTGATATAAAAAGAAAAGAATCATCAGCGATGTTTCAGAGGTTCATGTCCCGCGGAGAGGCAACGGGTTTCATACCACCGTGGACATTTTCGTACAGAAAGGTAATTACCCCCCTTTTTCTCGCCATCCTGGTGCGCTGGTTTACCGCGTACTGGGCGCTGAACAACGGACACATATACTGTGGCAACTGGGACGAGAGCAACGCTTTCTGCAACGTCTCCCGCCCCAGTCTCTCAGAAGTCCTGCACGAAAACCCCTCCCTGGACGTGGGTGAGTGGGTGGACTGGTTTTTCTCTTCCTTCCAGGTTTTCCTGCAGACCCCGTACGGGCTGGCGCCGCCGTACAGGCTGAAACAGGGAGGCACACAGGGAGACAGCATGGGGGTCGGATCGTACATGATACCCAGAATCCTGAGGTCTCTGGCGCTGTACCGCAAGGCCCCAGCGCCTGAGCATCCGGGTCTCCCAGGGGTAAGAATCCCCGAGCTGATTTTTTCAGACGATGGCAGGTTATTCGGTTTGAACAAAGCAGACTTTGTGTGTGTTCTGAATGAATGTACTTCTCTAGCCAATGATGCCGGCGCATCCCCGAATGCGTCCAAACTGCAGTGTTTCTTTAGTAAATTTGTAGATGGACGCCTCATCTACGCTGCAGATGAAGTGTTCTGTCGGCTAGGGCAGTTCCCGATGAAGAAGAGTGGGTTCAAAATCGTCGGAGTGCCGTCTGTCATGGGTGAATGCCTACGAGCTGATAGAGATAAAGTAGGGGACAAGTTCAGGGCAGTCAGGAGGTCCATCACTCAGCACAGGCCGTCCTGTGTCCTGGCAGGTAGGTGTCTCATGGCATATGCGGTTTCCTCCACAGATTTCAAGCTCACTGTAGTGCCAGTGCCAGCGGAGTTCTGTGAACCCCTGCAAGTAACAGTTCGGCAACGCGCGCGCACTGCTCTGTCATTGCCATCCTGGGTTTCGGATGTCCTGCCCAGTGCCCCTATCTCAGCTGGTGGGTTAGGATTCCCGGTCCTGCATGTCAGGCTGAGTCTGCAGCGAACGCTCGTTACCTTGCAAGCGGCGTGCTCACGGAGCGTCTACACCAGGGGTATCGTTAGGGCCCTTCTGTATGACAGCCAGTGGCAACGAATACCAGGGTCTGACCCGCAGGTGCTTTGTGACGAGTTACGGCAGAGAGGCCTGTACATCAGTGTGTCTCCCGACTTGGAAGTGACAGAAGCCCCTGTGCATGGTGCGTGGTACCGGAAGGTGCAGGGACATCATGTTGTCGCTGTGTCCGATGGATCAGCGACGCGCACAGCGGTGGGCTGTGCTGTGGTCTTCCTGGATGCCTCAGGAGTGTGTGGTGCGTTCTGGTGTCACTGGTGTGTTGAGGATCCTGATGCCCAAGTGGCAGAATGGTTTGGGAAACTATTGGCAGTTCACAAGGCTAGGGAAGCTGGAGCGCCCAAGTGCCTGTTCTTGGCAAACTGCACGAGTGCAGCAGTAAATGAAGGGGTGACGAAATCGTCAGGCTCCCATGTGCTGGACAGCTGCATCAGGAGTGTGGTGTCCATAGTGAACCAACAGGGCTATGAGGAAGGCTATGTCCAAGCCCAACATGACTCCGGCAGGAGCACGGAAGTGGCCCAGGCGCAAGCGCTGGCGCATGACCTATCACAAACACCGGGGGTCCAGCCTCAAGGCGCTGTCCTTCCCCTACTACCCCTCCTTTCACTGCATGCAGTGCTTCTTAAGTCAGGCAAAGTATGTCTGCGACCCGCCAATGTCCTTTCGGCCATCTATGATGCGGAGGTTCTTGCCTCGAGGCCTCAATTTCTGTCAAGGTATTACAGCCAGACAGGCTCAGCATGGGCACCCCTGGTGCTCGAAGCCAAGATATCTAATGAGGTGATCAGGGCGTGTGTGTGGCTGCGGTCAGCCACAGGGCTGCGCGAATGGCCCCGATCTCCGTACTGCCCGTTCTGCAAAGCCTCGGTGCAGGACTGGGGCCAACATCTGTTTCAGAACTGCCTCAAAGTGTGTGCAGCAGTGCATCGTGCTTTTTGCGACCTGCTTCAAGACATGCAATTAGATGGATGGACAGTGGAAATGCAAAGTCTCACACAGGCAAGGGTCTCAGTCGAGTCAGTAAGCCTCCTGGTCAGGCTTGTGCATGATGATCATGTGGGCCAAGGGGAGGGAATCCTGTGGGTTACAACCTCAGGGCTCATCTATATGCCACACAGCATGCAGTCCAAAACCTTGATCTCCCGTGTTCAATCTCTCTCCCTAGTGTTCCTGCATACGCTGCAACACGTGCTCTGGTCCGACTCCGTGATAGAGCCACTGCAGCAATCAGAAATGGTGCCAGCTGGGCTCACCAGGCCCTGGGGTCTCGCGGTGTTCATTAGCTTCATGGTGGGGGCGGTCTCATCGGCTCAACTCAACCCTCCGGAGTCGCGTCCTCCATGGGTGAGGGTGGTGCCTACGGCCCGAACCATCGTCTATGAACCGGGTCAGTGTTCACGTGATCCACTCTCAGTAACCATAGGACATGCACCGAGTGAGTGGCCCAGGGATTTTCGGATCTGCCTGGGACCGTGGACAGTGGAATGGGACGACATCCCAGGACAAGTGGACCTCCGAGAACTGGCGCATACACTGAAACTGGCTTGAATTGGATTTTGCATCTACGTGCTCGTGGGGTGAACATCAATCCGTGGGGACGTGAGGTCAGTGGCAATCGTTCACTGGCGCTGGAGGCCCCAAAACCTGAACTGAACTGAACTGGTGGGTCGCGGCCGGGTGGTGGTGGTGCGTGGGTGGGTGGTGCTGGGTCGCGGGTGGGTGGTGGTGGTGCGCGTGTGGGTGGTGGTGTTGCGCGGGTGGGTGGTGGTGGTGCGCGGGTGGGTGGTGGTGCGCGGGTGGCTGGTGGTGGTGCGCGGGTGGGTGGTGGTGGTGCGCGGCTGGCTGGTGGTGGTGCGCGGGTGGGTGGTGGTGGTGCGCGGGTGGGTGGTGGTGGTGCGCGGGTGGGTGGTGGTGGTGCGCGGGTGGGTGGTGATGGTGCGCAGGTTGTTGGTGGTGGTGCGCGGGTGGGTGGTGGTGGGTCGCGGGTGGGTGGTGGTGGTGCGCGGGTGGGTGGTGGTGGTGCGCGGTTGGGTGGTGGTGGTGCGCGGGTGGGTGGTGGTGGTGCGCGGGTGGGTGGTGGTGGTGCGCGGGTTGGTGGTGGTGGTGCGCGGGTGGGTGGTGGTGGTGCGCGGGTGGCTGGTGGTGGTGCGCGGGTGGGTGGTGGTGGTGCGCGGGTGGGTGGTGGTGGTGCGCGGGTGGGTGGTGGCGGTGCGCGGGTGGGTGGTGGTGGGTCGCAGGTGGGTGGTGGTGGTGCGCGGGTGGGCGGTGATGGGTCGCGGGTGGGTGCTGGTGGTGCGCGGGTGCGTGGTGGTTGTGCGCGGGTGGGTGGTGGTGGGTCGCGGGTGGGTGGTGGTGGTGCGCGGGTGGGTGGTGGTGGTGCGCGGGTGGGTGGTGGTGGTGCGCGGGTGGGTGGTGGTGGTGCGCGGGTGGGTGGTGGTGTTGCGCGGGTGGGTGGTGGTGGTGCGCAGGTGGGTGGTGGTGGTGTGGGGTGGGTGGCGGTGGAGCGCGGCTGGGGGGTGGTGGTGCGCGGGTGCGTGTTGGTGGGGCGCGGGTTGTTGGTGGTGGCACGCGGGTGGGTGGTGGTGGTGCGCGGGTGGGTGTTGGTGGTGCGCGGGTGGGTGGTGGTGCTGCGCGGGTGGGTGGTGCTGGTGCGCGGGTGGGTGGTGGTGGTGCGCGGGTGGGTGCTGGTGGTTCGCGGGTGGGTGGTGGTACTGCGCGGGTGGGTGGTGGTGGTGCGCGGGTGGGGGTGGTGGTGCGCGGGTGGGTGGTGGTGGTGCGCGGGTGGGTGGTGGTGGTGCGCGGGTGGGTGGCGGTGGTGCGCGGCTGAGGGGTGCTGGTGCGCGGGTGGGTGGTGGTGGTGCGCGGGTTGTTCGTGGTGGTGCGCGGGTGGGTGGTGGTGGTGCGCGGGTGGGTGTTGGTGGTGCGCGGGTGGGTGGTGGTGGTGCGCGGGTGGGTGGTGGTGGTGCGCGGGTGGGTGGTGGTGGTGCGCCGGTGGGTGGTGGCAGTTCGCGGGTGGGTGGTGGTGGTGCGCGAATGGGTGGTGGTGGTGCGTCGTCAGGCCAGGAAGTCCTGCCACCAGCTCAAGGCACCCCCCTGGGCCAAAGGTGCAGCCTGCGACGGGCAGACACACCACTGCCTTACCAAGTGTCTGCGGCGCCCCTCCGGCTGGGACGAGTCCCTCTGGAAGTGGGCCCGAGAGCCTGAGATGAAGGTGTCGCTGGCTGGAGTTGTCCTGTGGCACGCACCATTGACTGCTGGGCTGGTAGTGCGGCCTCTCAATGGTTTCAGCCAACGCACATCCGTGGGGACGTGAGGTCTGTGGCAACGTTCACAGGCGCTGGAGGCCCCAAAACCTGATCTGATCTGATCTGGTGGTGCGCGGGTGGGTGGTGGTGGTGTGCGGGTGGGTGGTGGTGGTGCGCGGGTGGGTGGTGGTGGTGCGTGGGTGGGTGGTGGTGGTGCGCGGTTGGGTGGTGGTGGGTCGGGTGGGTGGTGGTGGTGCGCGGGTGGGTGGTGGTGGTGCTCGGGTGGGTGGTGGTGGTGCGCGGGTGGGTGGTGGTGGTGCGCGGGTGGTTGGTGGTGGTGCACGGGTGGATGGTGGTGGTGCGCAGGTTGTTGGTGGTGGTGCGCGGGTGGGTGGTGGTGGGTCGCGGGTGGGTGGTGGTGGTGCGCGGGTGGGTGGTGGTGGTGCGCGGGTGGGTGGTGGTGGTGCGCGGGTGGGTGGTGGTGGTGCGCGGGTGGGTGGTGGTGGTGCGCTAGTGGGTGGTGGTGGTGCACGGGTGGGTGCTGGTGGCGCGCGGGTGGGTGGTGGCGGTACCCGGACGGGTGGTGGTGGTGCGCGGGTGGGTGGTGGTGGTGCGCGGGTGGGTGGTGGTGGTGCGCGGATGGGTGGTGGTGGTGCGCGGGTGGGTGGTGGTGGGTCGCGGATGGGTGGTGGTGGTGCGCGGGTGGGTGGTGGTGGTGCGCGGGTGGGTGGTGGTGGTGCGCGGGTGGGTGGTGGCGTTGCGCGGGTGGGTGGTGGCAGTGCGCGGGTGGGTGGTGGTGCGCGGGTGGGTGGTGGTGGTGCGCGGGTGGGTGGTGGTGGAGGAGGAGGAGGAGGAGCGCGTGCCGTGGTCCCACGTACGGTGAGCCGTGGCGTCGTCCCTCGGGGGCCCCACGCAGGCTCTGCCGAGGGAGTCCTCCGTCTTACCTCCGCTAGAGCAAGACGAATCTCGTCGCACAACTGAGAACGCTCCTCCCAGCAGGCCGTCTGGGTCACAGTGTCGGCGTACGACAACTCTACGGTCCGATCTGCTCTCCGGTCCCGGCCACCAACTGCTCCGAACTGTCCTGGATCCACCCGAGTCAGCGTTCCAAGATCAACGGGCACGGAAGATGTGGGTCTCCCGGGGCATCACCCCCGACTTAGAACGCCGCCAGACAAGGAGTGCGGTCCGGCACGACTGCGCGCTGCACCGGAGCGGTCCGGGCGCGTGAGGTCGAGGACGGGTCACGGGCGGGGACAAGACCACGGGGCGGGCCGTCCCAGGGCCACCTGCATGTCCTTGAAGACCGTGCGGGGTCCTTGGGAAGCCGCAGTGAGGATGGCCAAGAACGCGGAATGTAGTGCGGCACACCACCAGGGGATCACATCTCCACAGAGGCCGGCCTCTAGGCTCCGTCCATTGCCACCATAATGGATGGCCCAGAGGCGGCGGCGATCCGGGAGATGGGGGGCAAGCCCGTGCCGTCCGAGACTGTCCAAGATGATCACGTCATGGGCTTTCAGCTCAATCTCCTGCCGCACGGCCGGCGGCATCTGGTTCTTCTCGATGTACACATACAGGACGCGGTACGGACCGCGCTTGTTCCGGGTGGAGATGGCGGACTTCACCTTAGGGGCCAGGAGGAGGTCCCCTGATAGCCAGAGTCCTAGGAGGACGTCCCAGGCCGGCCACCTGCCCGAACCGGGCGTTGGGGCCCAGTTGGCAACGTGATACCACTCTGGCGGGGGGTTGTTGGCGAGGGACTGGTTCACGGGGACCCGCGGCAGGGGGGAGAAGTGGTCGGCAAGAGGTGGGACGGGCACCGCGTGCCGCTTATGTAGGAGGACGGTAGTGAGAACGACGTCGCAGAGAAGGCGACGGAGACGCGCAGGACGCAGACCCTTGTGTAGCAGGGCATCCCTGTGCGGCGTGGAGATGGTTCCGAGACGACCGACAGTGTAGGCGGCGATGGTGTGGTGGGCCGGGGAGCCATCCACAGCCACCATGAACGGCTCGTCCCCCCAAAGGACGAGGGTGCCCCAAGCAGTGGGCGTACAGTGGCGCCAGGCACGGCACCTCTGGGAGAGTCGGGCCGCAAGCCACCGATGGTAGTGGGCGCGGATGAGCGGGTCAAGCGGGCAGGAGAGGACGTGGTCCCCGGAGGCGGGCATGTTGCAGAGGGGGCAGGGCGTGTCCCTCGGGGGGAACAAGGAGAGGCAGATGCCGGTGACCGTGAGGTGGTCCCCCCATGTGATGAGGCCGTGGCTGACGACGTTGGCGTACTCGTTGAGGGGGGGGTGGCGCTGGGGCGGGGGGGATGCAGAGTAGGCGTGGTGGGAGGCGAGCAAGGCGCGGCGCGCGTGGGGCACGGCGTCGTGGACCTGGAGGCCCGCGTGGGAGAAGCAGACGCGGGGTTGTTGTAGGGGGCTGAGCCATCCCACGGTGTCTGAGCAGGTGTCCGCAGCTTGCCCGGCCGCCTCGTCTACCTCGTCCAGCAGGGCATCGAGCCAGGTGCCGGCGATATGGGAATAGAGGTGACGGGGAGGGGTGTGACCGTGGGCCATGTCGCGACACGCCCTTATGAGATCCCCCTGTAGCGAGTCCTCCGGCTCGCGGCGCCCCTCCTGGGCTGTGATGTACCCTTTGCAGTCCGCAAAGTGCCACGTACCGGATCGGAAGCCGAAGGCAGGGTCGGCTGAAGGCCCCCTGGCGGCGAGGGCCACCCATGCCGTGTACAACTCTGCTGTGTAGGCGTTGTCCAGCCTCAAGGGGATGGGGACGGGGTACAGCTGGTACCGGAGGGTGACGGGGCAGAACACCGCCACTGCCCCGCCGCAGCGCCGGGTCTTCGGGCACCACGACGCGTCGTGGAGGATCCCATAGTTCTCAGGGAGCCAGGAGAACGTGGGGACTGTCGCAGTCACCGCTTGGCAACGCCTAACCGGGGGGGCGGTGCCTACCGGCGGAGTGGGGCGGGGCGACGCCCGGGGCCACCCCTTCCGTCGCGCGTCCTTTGTAGTGCGATGGCCTGCAAGCATCCACGCATGGGTGTCCTGGACCTCGAGTCCGGGGGACGACAGGGCCAGCACATGGGGGGTGTGGCGTGGCAGATGGCTGTCAGGGGGCAAGTGGACAGCTATGTCGCACTGGTGGCACAGGGCGACAAACAGATCGTGATCCGTGGGGTGTGCAGTGCACCGGAGCCCGAGCTCTGAGGTGAGGCAGGGCTGGGAAGGATGGAACCGCCAGAGGGCAGTCAGGAGCCCGTGGCGCGTGGACCGGCAGACCAGGGGGTTGGGGTGGTTCAGGTGCCGGATGTAGACGCCGAAGAGTTAGCAAACCCAATGACCGGTGCCGGGGGGATACCGACTCCCCCTTCGGGGACCTCGCGGAAGAAGTGGGCAGAGGCGGAGAGGGCCCACCCAGCGGTGGCGCGCATGGCCGAGGCGGTCATGGCGTCAAGCACGCGCAGGGCCCCGTAGGAGGGGGGGCGGACACTGGTAAACCAGTTGACCGTCCCATGGCACTTGGCGGCATACGTGGCGAGGGGGTAGTGGGCGGGAAGTCGCGGGGCGCGGAGCGCCCGGCACGCAGCGCGGGTGCCTGAGAACAGGCGCCTGGAGTCGATGGGATGGAAGAGGTGGGGAAGGGCATGGCGGCCAAGGACGCGGACGTAGTCGTGGCTTGTGGCACAGCGCACGGGGTGACCATTGAGGTATACCGTGTCGTTGAGGAAATGGACCTGACCATCGCGCATGTCCGTGCCGACCAAGACTGTCTTGGTCGGGTCAGAGTGAAGGTTGGTGAGGCGGCCTGCCCTCTCAATGCTGCTGGCGAGGGCGGGCAAGTGGCAACGGTCGCCGGGCAGCCACTGGGTATCATCCATTAGGAGAACCCGGTTCAGCGGGCCCGCGGGGGTGTCGGCGGGGGGGTCGGAACGGCAGGCCTCGTGTCCCCGAACTTCGCCATATATGCAGTACTTCATGCCGGACACGGGGCACCCTTGCCCCGTGCCGGCCCCCAGCCGGGTGGAGGACGGAGAGCGCCCGTCAGCCCCTCCCATGTGCACCTCAAGGGCGCGGTCATGGTGCTGAAGGGTCGCGGCGTCGGCCGGGGAGATCCCTGCGGCGGTTAGGACGGCGTACTCGGTGGTGTGGTTGATGGAGCCATACGCGTGGCGGACATCGTCCGACAGGACCCACGCCTCGAGGTGCCGGCGCCAGCGGTCCCACCATACATCGTGTAGGACGCGGAGTAGCTCCACGGAGGAGCAGTGCGGGGACATCCCGAACTGGTAGGGCGGCAGGATGCCGCCCTGAAGCGGGGCTGGTAGTGGTCTTTGATGAGGGCGGCCGTGAGCTTCCATATCGTGGCCAGATTGGTGAGCGGCCTGCCGTTTGCAATGGGGCCGTGCGGCGTCTTTTTTGGATAGTTGATGAAATCCGCAGAGTGCGCCTGGGGCACGGGTACCCCACGGAGAATACTGTTGATCAGGTCCACAATTGTCGCAAATTGCGCATCCTCCAATTGTCCGAACAGCCGGTACTCCAGTAAATCGTGGTACGGCACAGTGGCCGCCGCCCGGCGGATGATGGCTCGCAAGTTTGCGATGGTGGTGTTGGGTGGTGGGCCAAGCGGCCTGCCCTCCCATCCCGTGATGGTCCGGACGCGCGCGAGTGTTTGAGGCGGGCGACCTCCACGAGGTGCGACGATTGGGATGCCCAATCTGGGTAGGCGAGGGTGTAGCGTTGAAGGTTGACGACGTGGACACGTATTGTCGATGGTACCGGCTGGCTGGGGACGGGGGGCCCGTAGGCAGCCGTAGCTGCGGCGTAAAGCGCCGAGGTCACCTCGGTATAGCGTGGCTGCGCGTGAAGCGCGCCTGGGGGCGGCGTAGTGAGCTCGGCCCGAAAAGTGTCGTTAAGGGTGCGGAGCTGGCTGGCGAGGGGCTCCCGTGGAATGGGGAAGCGGCCCTTTTTCGAAGGGCACACCAATTGGGGCGCTGGCGGGAGGTCATGGAGGGTGGCAGTCACGGGTAGGTGGTCAGATGGGAAACTGGAGTCGGAGCGCACCTCCGTGGTGTGGGCTGCTTCCGAAGGGGCGCGGAGGAAGATGTGGTCCAGGGCACCGGCGAAACCTTGCGGGCTCACCCACGTGGGGGCCTCCGCAAGGGGGCGCAGACGGCGCATCCCAAGGCGCGCGAGCGTGGGGAGGACGAGGTCACAGAGGGAGGCAGGGGAGACAGGGAGGTGCGAGACCCAGCGGCAATTGGTGTTCAGGTCCCCTGTCAGGACAACCACTCTAGCCGGGGTGAGGAGGAGGTACGGGTATACCCAATCCAGGATTTCTTGGAGGGTGTCCAGGTTCCCGTCGGCGGGGAAATACACGTTGGCGTGGCAGTGGGTCACGCCCGCCATGGTGAAGTGTGTGACGAGGGCCCGTCCCGACGGGTGGGCGCTGTGGCTGGTCACGACCAGGTCCGGGGTCCTGTAGAGGAGAGTGGCACATCCCCCAGCCACTCTTGCTGGCGCCTGGATGGTGTGGTATAGGGGATGCACCCGTTGGATGATGAGGGGTCCCGCTTCTTGAACATGCAGGGTTAGCGGGTACTGGCACTCGCGCACCAGGACGTCTAGGGCGCGGAGCTTAGGTCGCAGGGACATCTGCACGTTGAGGGTCATCACGTCCGGGCGGGGTGACACGTGGCCGGCAAGGGGGGGACCACGGCAGGAGCCGGCGGCGGCGGAGTGCTGGGTTAGCTTGCGGTCCACGGCCGCGGGGAGGGCGCGAGGCAGGCCTCGCACCCACTTGCGGAGGTGCCGGTGGTGGTACGTGGCCGCTATCGCCAAGACACTGGCCCGGGTGAGGCCTGTGGCTGTGATGGAGACACGGCCGTGTAGGGATTGTGGGAGGACCACGTGGTGGTGCTCGGGCAAGATGAAGGAGGTGGGGCAGGCCCTTGCGGCAGAGCTGCAACTGATGGGAACCCGCCACCTGCAGACAGTGTACGGCGCCCACTAACGACAGAACGTCACGGGGCCAGGGGTCCGCCCCGCTGCACGCCCGGTAATAGTGCACACCCACCGGCAGGTGCAGGCACATTTCGAGGGCGTAGGGGGGCGGGATGAGCTGGGCAGTGCCTGGGGCCGGCACCAGTACCAGGCCCCACTCTCTGGGGGGGGGGCTGGGAGTGTACGCGCCCAGGTGCAGGTCCCGGACGTGGGGGACGCCGTCGTGGTGGGAGTGGCGGAGCTGAGACACAGCGTCAGGGATGTCCTCGTTGCGCCCCGCCATGTCCCGGGCTACCGGTCTCGCGGATGCCGACCGAAGTCCCTCCCCCGACTGGCCGCCCACTAGGCGGGCTGTTGGGGTCCGCCACCCACGTGCTGTGGGCGCGGGCGTGTGGGTGTGGGGGCCCAACACTGTCCCCTCGGCTTGCATGCCCTGTGGGGGCTGCGTGCCGCGGGGGTGGTGGGGGGGCCGTCCCCGGGGGGGTGGCCTGCCACCGTTGTGAGGGGCGTCTGGTGTCAGGCGCTGGTGTCAGGCCTAACCAGGCGGGCACGGGGACCATCTGCAGGGGGTTTGAATCCAGCAGCGCATCCACGGAGGCCGCCACCCGGCCTGACGGCCGGGAGACAGCCCCAGCAGAGCGGCCGGACGCCCTGCAGCCCCATGCCCAGGGGTTGACTACGAGCTTTTCAACAGCAGCAACATTTGTATACGCTCTTGGAGCTGGAATTACCGCAGCTGCTGGCACCAGACTTGCCCTCCAGTTGATACTCATTGCTGCGTTTGGATAGCATTCATTGCGGAGTCCCACCCACCACACAGGGTGAGCAGGGCTGCTATGGCTCGTCGCTGTCTCGCCAGACCAGTGTCGGCAGTGGACAATTTGCGCGCCTGCTGCTCGCCTTGGCAATGGTAGCCGTTTCTTAGGCTCCCTCTCCGGAATCAAACCCTGATTTCCCGTTACCCGTGATAGCCATGGTGGTCCACTACACCACCAACCAGAGCTGATAGGTCAGAGACTCACACTGTGGAGCATTCATGGTAGAACCATCTTTGCCATCACAGAAAACGGCCTGAATCACCCTTGCACGCTGCCCTGTACGGGCGCAGGTCTTGATATCGGCCAACTGCCAGTGACCCTGAACGGGCCACAGCTCTGAGCTTCCATGTATTAGCCACCCAGTTGAGGTGAATATCCGGACCGATGTCACAGGGGACCACGAGGGCCCCAAGCAACCAGTGCACAGTCATCAGATTGTCGCCGGTGTAATGAGCCATTCACAGATTCACTCTCAATCCCATGTATTCTGACACTTGCATGGCTTAGTCCTTGAGAGAAGCATATGACAACTGGCAGGATCAACCAGAATCACTCGACTGCATCATGCCCAGGAGCGACCATCGAACCCCATGAAGGGGCGTCAATGGCCTCTCCACGGTGGCTTGCCGTGAGCCACGCCCTCCGACGGACGCCCCGTGGAGGAGCCAATCCGTCGGTGACTGCATCAAACCACGGAGAACCGGAGCTCTCCAAGCGCCCGTGCATGTGCATGCACGGGCCGCGTCTCGGAACCCGCCGGAGATGGACTCCGGCGGGGGGCGATCTCGGATCCATGGCCAGAGGTGGCGCGCACCCCATGGCCGACAGCCAAGGCTGTACCAACTCACGATCGAATGCCTCTGCATCATCTCCGTTGCCCCGCCGCAGGGCAGCCTCGCGAGGGCTGCGCCGCAGCGGGATCGATACAACCAGAACGGGTCTTATCCACGTGGGGGCTGGGTTGATTTGTATAGCGGAGGTTGCAGCCTGCCTCACGCTGTGACCCAGGATCGCCTCCGGCGGTCTCGGGGCCGGGGCGCCATGCGACGCCGCCGGGGGCCTCCCCTTACATAGTAACAAACGGGCCCCGCGGAACGGGAGCTTTCCTCGCGCGATTCGGCCGGGCGAGCCGAAACGGGGATCCATGAAGGCTGCACAGGACATCCGGCTGGGATGGTGACGGGCTGACCCAGGATCGCCTCCGGCGGTCTCGGGGCCGGGGCGCCATGCGACGCCGCCGGGGGCCTCCCCTTACATAGTAACAAACGGGCCCCGCGGAACGGGAGCTTTCCTCGCGCGATTCGGCCGGGCGAGCCGAAACGGGGATCCATGAAGGCTGCACTGGGCAAGCACTGGAATCACCACGTGGAGGCCTGCTCCGCGCGATGATCCCAGTGCCAGCCCTTGACCAGAGGCAGAGAACCCACAGCATGCGGGGCCACTGCGGCTCACAGGCTCGGACCGGTACTAGTCTCATACGATTCATCTCCGGTGAAGCAACTTCCTCGCCTTAGTACACCAGCCCATGAGAGTCACGTGATATGCATGCGGGACCGTGTCCAAAGAGGCATGCACAATGGTAGGCCCGGAAGCCCACCATCAATGTCACGCTATCTCATGCAACCTTGCCGCGGAATGTTTCGACTGCATCACTGCTGACTGGAGGGCGATGCCTCGGATCCAAAACCATAGAAAGCCATGCGATTGTCCAATCACGTCATCTTGCCTCCTCCGACCGGAGGCGTGCGCTGCTCTCGCTGTGCCGCGGCGAGGCCTCCGTGGGCCCTTCGAAGGACGTCACCAGAGACTGAAGCCCAGGCCTCTTCACGGCATTCGAGACGCACGCCCCGGCATTGGCCATCGGAGATCCAACCCCGCGCGGAACGCAGGGCACGCTAGCCTTATTTGACAGTGCTTGTCCAAAGTTCGGTATGCGGAGGCGATCGGGCACTGAGCCCCATGGGGTGTTTGTCGGACACTCTGGTACAGGATGCACCGAGTCGCACGAAGCCATGCGCTCGGATGCTGCTGCCCCATGGGGTGTGCACACGCCGGGTGCCCGGTTCAGACTTAGATGCTTTCAGCCAATATCCGCCATGTGTAGACTAGCAAGCCCCGGCCGCTCAGCCGACCACAGAAACCAGAGGCATGGCACGAGGGTTCCTCTCGTACTACCACGCGCTGCCGTCGTCAAACCCAATCATCACAAGTGTGAAGGCAATCGCGAAGGATCGCCGTCGAGAAGCAAACCGTGCTCATCGGGAGTTCTGAAGACAGAATAGCGGCCGTTGCAGGAGGGTAAAACCAACCTGTCTCACGACGGTCTAAACCCAGCTCACGTTCCCTGTTGGTGGGTGAACAATCCAACTCTTCTACTCGGCTGCAGGTGAGAAGCTAGGAAGAGCCGACATCGAAGGATCAAAAAGCAACGTCGCTTCGAACGCTTGGCTGCCACAAGCCAGTTATCCCTGTGGTAATTTTTCTGACACCTCTGGCTTCAATATCCGGAACTCGCGTGCTTGACCAAAGGATCGCAAGGCCACGCTTGCACATTGTGGACTCTTACTGAAAGTGACTGCATCAGCAGTGCCTTTGACCTGCTCCTCTGTGAGGGGTTTCCGTCCCGCCTGAGCAGTGCTTCGGGACACCTGCGTTGTCCTGTAACAGGTGTGCCGCCCCAGCCAAACTCCCCATCTGAGCAGTGTCCCGAAGCTGCGGCGAACAAAGCACCTGGGTCGCACACGGGCCCGAGGGCCCGGAACTGTGCTTGGCACACGAAGCGGTGAGGCCGTGAGGCACGACGCAAGGGACGTGCCTCTAGGTCGGGCACCAAGAGGTGCCAGCGGCTGCCGTACCCGAATCATCCGATTAGTAAAGCGGCTGTGGAGGTAGTGGTATTTCATTGCAAGCTTGCGCGTAGCAGCGCGGAGCCTCATCATATCCAGAAGGACGGAAGAGCCGACAGTCGAGATGGCCGCGAAGGCCATGATCAATGCCATGAGTTGGCGCGCACTTCCCACCTGTGCTACACCCTCCATGCTGCTGCACTCTGTCAGACTAGAGTCAAACTCAACAGGGTCTTCTTTCCCCGCTGGAACACCCAAGCCCGTTCCCTTGGCGGTTGGTTCACCAGCCAGCATCTAGGGACAGCAGGAATCTCGTTGATCCATTCATGCGCGTCAATAATCAGTCGACGAGGCATTTGGCTACCTTAAGAGAGTCATAGTTACTCCCGCCGTTTACCCGCGCTTGGCTAAATCTCTTTGCATTGACAATCAGAGCACTGGGCAGAAGTCACCTCGCGGAACCAGCCAGCAGGTCCCATCGCAAAGCTGTGTTTCAATTAAACAGTCAGATTCCCCTGCGTAGTACACAGTTCCGAGTAGACCACACGTGGGTGCCACGGATGGGGCCGACGTCTCAGGTCGGCCATCTCCCCGCCCACGGGAACTGAAGCCAGGCCGCACCCGAAGGCACAGCCTCTCTTCTTTGCACACCCAAAGCTCCGTGCCTCCACCCAAGAGCCGCGGCGGGGCGTGCTTGGCCGTTCCGAGGCACAAGGATCACGCCCGCTGGAGAAGCGGCCTTCGGCTGAGGTGGGGCCTGGACGCCCACGGCCAGAGGACGGCTGGGAAGCCAGCCCTGGCACAGGACAACCAAGCCCCGGAGGGTTCCGTGCAATCCCGACGGGCAGGCCTGACACCCTGGCCCTTGGAGCCACCGCATCTTCCGAAGGTACACAACCAGTTTGCCGATTTCCCTTAGCTGCATTTGCACTGTTGACCAGCGGCGTCTAGCCGAAGAGACCAGCTGCGGTGATTCGGTACGGAGCCATTCCAATCGGATCAGAGCCCCCAGATGGGGGCTTGTCCCGGTTTGGTCACCAAGGGTTCACGCTTTGTTGCACAACTTCGCAGGGCGTTCCATGGAGTCGGTGGCCACCAAAGGCATGGCGCATTCCGGGTCGGCCGAGGCCAAACCCTCAGAGCAGGGCACGCGTAAGTCCAATGGTACCAATGCAGCACCATCTTGCCAAGCAGAGAGCTATGTCGCCATGCAGCATGTCAGTGGATAGCCCACACACTCCAGCTGTCAGATGGAAAAGACAACTCCACAGGGGCGCCACCGAGACGCGGCCCCGCAGCACCGGACTTGAGAACACCAGCGTTGCCACTGGCCCTTCCCAGCAATCTCTCCGAGAAAGCGTTCTGAGTATCATCAGCCAAGACCCTGGTACCAGCGTGTCGGAATATTAGATTCGTCTGCCTGTTCGCCACTCCTGCAAGGCAGAGCCCTGGCACCGAGCTTCACCCGAAGGGCACAGCGCCGCGCACCCCATGGCACCCAGTGGGGGACCAGCACGGCGCCAGCCGCGGGACGGGCGACCCGGAGCCAGAGGCCCCGAACTTTGCAGCCTTTGCCGTATCCGTGAGCATTGCCATCTGGCTTACAATCGACTGACCCATATTCAACGGCTGTTGGTATGGAAGCCTGCTCCACTCCAGTCCTCAACCACTCAGGCCAGCAGCAGGCCTCTGCAAGAGAGAGCCTGCATGAGCCACCAGAAAGAATACTCGCTACTGCAACCAAGATCTGCACCAAGGGATACTTCCCTCCGGGTCACCCCGGAGCCAGCACCGCGAACCCTTGCGTCTCGCCTACGCACTGCTGCACCTGCCCTGCTGCCACAGCAGCGGCGCGGTGTAAGTCAAACAACGCCTCTGGCTTGAGCATCATCCATTTTCGAAGCTGCCCGCTTCGGCAGGTGGGTTGTTACACACTCCTAAGCGGATTCCAACCTTCATGGCCACCGCCCTGCTATCTCTAGCGGACAACATCCTTTGTGGATTCTATGTATGAGCCAGCACTTGAACCCTGCAACCGCGCTCTCGGATCATCCCGCATCGCCAGCACTGCTTACCAGTAATGGCCCACATGGGGCTGCACACTGTTCCGGGTTGGGCCCCAGCGGCCTCAGCGGATGCCCGGGCAGAATGCCCCACCCCGCTGAGGCCAGAAGGCTGCCACCATCTCTCAAACACACTCAGGCACAGCGGACTGCGTTGGGCACGCCGTCGGCCAGGGATGGCCTTTGACGCGCCACACACAGACGCCGGATGCAGAGAAGTGTGCCTCCGATGCTTGCCCATTCACAGTTTGAGAATAGGTTGAGGACTGATAGACTCCCCAGAATGCCTCTCATGCATTGCTTTACCGGACAAAAGCCGCATCACGATCGACGAGTTCGGACACACTCCCAGCCCCAGCTATCCTGAGGGAAACTTGGGCGGAAACCAGCTACTAGATGGTTCGATTGGCCTTTCACCCCTATGCCCCGCTCAGACAACACGATTTGCACGTCAGGATTGCGACCGGCCTCCACCGCAGTTTCCCACGGCTTCGCCGTAGCCAGGTATAGTTCACCATCTTTCGGGTCCCATGGAGGACACCTCGCACTCAGAACCAGTGTCCATTGGATTCAGGCTCGGCAGCTCTTGCATCAGATCGGTTTGCCATTGCACGCCATGGAGAAACATGCGGCACGCAGCACCATAGATCCCGCATGGATCCAAGAGGCAGCACCGCGGCGCAGAGTCCCCAGAGGCATGGCCACACGCTCTTCAGAGTCCCCAAAGGCGCGGTGAAACACAGTAGCACCGCGGAGAAAGTGGTCCGTTCGCTTTAACCAGGCAACGTTCGGGAGAATCGGCAGCTGCGGCCACTGCTGCATGCCACGCCTGGGTCGGGTCGCGGAGGCCAAACCCGGCCAAGGCGGCGGCACAGCGGGCCCCGCCACCAGTTGCTCCGTACCAGCTTTGACTACACGCACAGCATTGCCTGCGGCCTCCGATAGACTCCTTGGTCCGTGTTTCAAGACGGGCAGGGGATGTCCCTGCCTTGCCAAGCCACTCTTGACACCTTTGCACCACTGTGCACCAACCGGGGTACCGAGAGCCGGGATGAGAGACCTGGAGGGCCTGCACACCACTAGCTCTCCCACTGATTGCACCCGGCGCGGTTGGTAGGCACATGCATCCGGTGCACCACACAGGGGCACACCGGACACCCACAGGGCCATTCTGCCTTGCCACATTTGCCCTCTCGAAGGATGATGCTCCGTGACATGGGTTACGGCTCCGGGCGGGACAGCAGAGCACCAAAGAGCAAAGCCAAGCCCGGAAGCCATCCAGAATCCCAGCCAATGAAGCCTCTTCTCCGTCGGGGCATAGGTCACAGCGACCAAATGCATGCCCCCAGGTCCAGACAGGCGGAGTGCCTCTGCCAGAATGCCACTGCGAATCGATCCCACCAGAGAGTGGGGCTCTGCAGCCAGCCGCAGGCCAGACCCGAGGTCGCTTGTCCAAAAGCCGGGAAGGGCCCCACGACCGCCAATGCCTGTGCGAGAGCCACGGATGGTCTCGCCAGCCACTTCACGGTCCGGGGCCGCATCGCAATCCTCTGTGTCAGGGAAGCATCCACCACCGGTCGCCTGCCGCAGCTTCAGGCACTTTGAACCCTCTTTGCAGAGTCCTTTGCACGTTTCGATCAGTCTACTTGTTAGCTATCGGTCCCATGTCTGTATGCAGCCTTGCCACGGACATGCCTGGCCGTTTGACCTACAGTCCCAAGCAGCTCTACTCCAGGGTCTGGCGTGTGTGCACACCATGGCTAAGAACACCGACCAGTCCTCTTGACAGGAGGGCTGTAGCCCAGGTATCGCGGACCATCCCAGGCCACTCTGACTCTGGATCGGCGCCATAGTAGGTCTGTGCAGCCGTGACAGCCATCCCCATGCCAGCATTGCATCCCGGAGTGCACCCAGTGCTCACCGCATCAGGTGACCAACAACGATACGGGTAGACCGTGTCAATCTGGTTCATTCGCCATTACTGAAGCCATCGCGATTGCTGTCTCTTCCTCTGCCAAGTGATATGCTTAAATTCAGCAGGTAGCTCTCTGTGCTTCAGGTCGCCAGCCGATGGCATTGCGAAGCAATGCAACCCGATGAATCATCCATCAGGGCCGTGCACCGGGAGTGTCAAACCCATCACCCGCGGCCGGAGAAGGCCCAACACCAGCGCCGCGTGCCATGATGGTTCCAGCGCCGTGCAGGGCTTGGCCGCGGGTGATGCAACGGTTCGAATCACTCCACAATGCAGCATGCTCCAACGGTTCTCATCAACGGGCGTCCGAAGGCCAATCGGAGGGCAACACCACGGGTCTCTGTCTCCAGAGGCCGTTGGCACCGCCCCGCTCTGAGCCCGCGGAGTCGCGGCTGGGCCGCGGTCCGTGGGCTCCATGATCAAGCCTCTGCGCGCGGAGAGGTGAAGGACACCCCTCCGCGCTGCTCTGCACGCCAAATGACCCCATGATGAACATGGGATCCCGTGGCATCATTGCAGCCGTATTGGATAACGATTCCGACTCAGACACTGAAGCATCGAAAGGGAGAAACCGGCATTGAACCGCTGGTCTCCACTTGCCTGTTGCGTTCAAAGGTAGTCATCTCCACAAAGCTCACGAGTCTCTGCATTTCGCAATTCCCGTATCGAAGGCTACTCCGTTCTTCCACATCACATGGACCAAGGCATCCACTGCAGCAGGTTGGACATCAACAACCATCTATCTCTGCTCCCTGGCGCGGGAGAGCCCTCAGCGCCGTCACCCACTGGTTGACCAGCAGGTGGCGTTGCACAAAGCTTCGACAATGATCCTGCTGCAGGTTCACCTACAGCAACCTTGTTACAACTTTTGCTTCCTCTAGCAACAGAACATCGCCCAAATTCCATGACAAGACATTGATGTGCACGAGTGCCAATCAGCTTGAGTTCCTGAGGGCTTTATCATTCTGCCATCAGTAGCAACGATGGGCGGTGTGTATAAATGGCAGGGACATAATCTGTGCAAGCTGATGACGTGCACATACCAGGCATTCCTTGTTCATGACAGATAGTTGCAAGCATCAATCCCAAACACGCATTCACAGCTGCAAAGGTTGCCCGCCCACTTCTGGGCAGGACGGTCCCATGGATGGGACACCAAGGCTTGTTCACTGGACCAGTGTAGTGCGCGTGCGGCCCAGAACATCTAGGAGCATCACAGACCTGCTGTTGGCTCTGGCTTGCGTGCACTTGGTAAACATGCACGGCACCCGAGAGAAGCAGCATACCCGGCACTCTCAGACGGGTAATCCACGAGCCCCGGTGGGACCGGCAAGCCGACCCACGGGTCAGGTGTTCCGTCCTACATGAATGCGAGACCGGGGACTATTCAGAGGCAGAGGTCTCACTCGTTATCGGAATCAACCAGACAAATCACTCCACCAATCAGGAGCGGCCATGCACCACCGTCCAGAGGATCAAGAAAGAACCCTCAATCTGTCAATCCCGACTGCGTCCTGACCTGGTAACATTCCCCGTGTTGAGTCAAATTAAGCCGCATACTCCACGCCTTGTGGTGCCATTCCATCAATTCCTTTAAGTTTCAGCCTTGAGACCGTACTCCCCCCTGAATCCGTAAGCTTTGATTTCTCGCTGCAGAGGAGTGAAACCGATGGCATCCTGTTGAGGAGATTATGGCCCACCGACACCGAGCTGACATAGTTTACAGCGGTAGACTACGATGGTATCTGATCATCTTCGCTCCCCACACTCTCGTTCTTGATCGACGAACATGCTCCAGTGGAACGCCTTTGCCGCAGTTGATCCCACAGCGGTCTGAGAATTTCACCTCTGGCGTGTCAATATCCATCACGACGAACAGACCCATCACTGCCGTTCAGAGCCAGCACCGCCCAGCTGCCCGGTGAAGGCCACCGCCGGAGCGGATAGCCTCCGGCCATCTGGGGGCACCAGCACTGCGTTGCCCTTTGCGGACCCTGAGACTCAGCAGAACAGCTGTGTCCACATATGGTCGATCCTTTGCCATCCCGCGCTGAATCATGCAATCAAGTCACGTTTGCTTTGGACGCGCTGAGTTGTTCACAGTGGCATCCATGGACGGCTCCGAGGTCGGGTCGCAAGTGACCCGCGCCCATGTCAGAGGCATGACCGCATCAGCCACCACTGAAGGAGGCTTCTTGCCGGAGCGGTCCGAACCCATGCAAAGCGGGCACGGGGACCATCTGCAGGGGGTTTGAATCCAGCAGCGCATCCACGGAGGCCGCCACCCGGCCTGACGGCCGGGAGACAGCCCCAGCAGAGCGGCCGGACGCCCTGCAGCCCCATGCCCAGGGGTTGACTACGAGCTTTTCAACAGCAGCAACATTTGTATACGCTCTTGGAGCTGGAATTACCGCAGCTGCTGGCACCAGACTTGCCCTCCAGTTGATACTCATTGCTGCGTTTGGATAGCATTCATTGCGGAGTCCCACCCACCACACAGGGTGAGCAGGGCTGCTATGGCTCGTCGCTGTCTCGCCAGACCAGTGTCGGCAGTGGACAATTTGCGCGCCTGCTGCTCGCCTTGGCAATGGTAGCCGTTTCTTAGGCTCCCTCTCCGGAATCAAACCCTGATTTCCCGTTACCCGTGATAGCCATGGTGGTCCACTACACCACCAACCAGAGCTGATAGGTCAGAGACTCACACTGTGGAGCATTCATGGTAGAACCATCTTTGCCATCACAGAAAACGGCCTGAATCACCCTTGCACGCTGCCCTGTACGGGCGCAGGTCTTGATATCGGCCAACTGCCAGTGACCCTGAACGGGCCACAGCTCTGAGCTTCCATGTATTAGCCACCCAGTTGAGGTGAATATCCGGACCGATGTCACAGGGGACCACGAGGGCCCCAAGCAACCAGTGCACAGTCATCAGATTGTCGCCGGTGTAATGAGCCATTCACAGATTCACTCTCAATCCCATGTATTCTGACACTTGCATGGCTTAGTCCTTGAGAGAAGCATATGACAACTGGCAGGATCAACCAGAATCACTCGACTGCATCATGCCCAGGAGCGACCATCGAACCCCATGAAGGGGCGTCAATGGCCTCTCCACGGTGGCTTGCCGTGAGCCACGCCCTCCGACGGACGCCCCGTGGAGGAGCCAATCCGTCGGTGACTGCATCAAACCACGGAGAACCGGAGCTCTCCAAGCGCCCGTGCATGTGCATGCACGGGCCGCGTCTCGGAACCCGCCGGAGATGGACTCCGGCGGGGGGCGATCTCGGATCCATGGCCAGAGGTGGCGCGCACCCCATGGCCGACAGCCAAGGCTGTACCAACTCACAATCGAATGCCTCTGCATCATCTCCGTTGCCCCGCCGCAGGGCAGCCTCGCGAGGGCTGCGCCGCAGCGGGATCGATACAACCAGAACGGGTCTTATCCACGTGGGGGCTGGGTTGATTTGTATAGCGGAGGTTGCAGCCTGCCTCACGCTGTGACCCAGGATCGCCTCCGGCGGTCTCGGGGCCGGGGCGCCATGCGACGCCGCCGGGGGCCTCCCCTTACATAGTAACAAACGGGCCCCGCGGAACGGGAGCTTTCCTCGCGCGATTCGGCCGGGCGAGCCGAAACGGGGATCCATGAAGGCTGCACAGGACATCCGGCTGGGATGGTGACGGGCTGACCCAGGATCGCCTCCGGCGGTCTCGGGGCCGGGGCGCCATGCGACGCCGCCGGGGGCCTCCCCTTACATAGTAACAAACGGGCCCCGCGGAACGGGAGCTTTCCTCGCGCGATTCGGCCGGGCGAGCCGAAACGGGGATCCATGAAGGCTGCACTGGGCAAGCACTGGAATCACCACGTGGAGGCCTGCTCCGCGCGATGATCCCAGTGCCAGCCCTTGACCAGAGGCAGAGAACCCACAGCATGCGGGGCCACTGCGGCTCACAGGCTCGGACCGGTACTAGTCTCATACGATTCATCTCCGGTGAAGCAACTTCCTCGCCTTAGTACACCAGCCCATGAGAGTCACGTGATATGCATGCGGGACCGTGTCCAAAGAGGCATGCACAATGGTAGGCCCGGAAGCCCACCATCAATGTCACGCTATCTCATGCAACCTTGCCGCGGAATGTTTCGACTGCATCACTGCTGACTGGAGGGCGATGCCTCGGATCCAAAACCATAGAAAGCCATGCGATTGTCCAATCACGTCATCTTGCCTCCTCCGACCGGAGGCGTGCGCTGCTCTCGCTGTGCCGCGGCGAGGCCTCCGTGGGCCCTTCGAAGGACGTCACCAGAGACTGAAGCCCAGGCCTCTTCACGGCATTCGAGACGCACGCCCCGGCATTGGCCATCGGAGATCCAACCCCGCGCGGAACGCAGGGCACGCTAGCCTTATTTGACAGTGCTTGTCCAAAGTTCGGTATGCGGAGGCGATCGGGCACTGAGCCCCATGGGGTGTTTGTCGGACACTCTGGTACAGGATGCACCGAGTCGCACGAAGCCATGCGCTCGGATGCTGCTGCCCCATGGGGTGTGCACACGCCGGGTGCCCGGTTCAGACTTAGATGCTTTCAGCCAATATCCGCCATGTGTAGACTAGCAAGCCCCGGCCGCTCAGCCGACCACAGAAACCAGAGGCATGGCACGAGGGTTCCTCTCGTACTACCACGCGCTGCCGTCGTCAAACCCAATCATCACAAGTGTGAAGGCAATCGCGAAGGATCGCCGTCGAGAAGCAAACCGTGCTCATCGGGAGTTCTGAAGACAGAATAGCGGCCGTTGCAGGAGGGTAAAACCAACCTGTCTCACGACGGTCTAAACCCAGCTCACGTTCCCTGTTGGTGGGTGAACAATCCAACTCTTCTACTCGGCTGCAGGTGAGAAGCTAGGAAGAGCCGACATCGAAGGATCAAAAAGCAACGTCGCTTCGAACGCTTGGCTGCCACAAGCCAGTTATCCCTGTGGTAATTTTTCTGACACCTCTGGCTTCAATATCCGGAACTCGCGTGCTTGACCAAAGGATCGCAAGGCCACGCTTGCACATTGTGGACTCTTACTGAAAGTGACTGCATCAGCAGTGCCTTTGACCTGCTCCTCTGTGAGGGGTTTCCGTCCCGCCTGAGCAGTGCTTCGGGACACCTGCGTTGTCCTGTAACAGGTGTGCCGCCCCAGCCAAACTCCCCATCTGAGCAGTGTCCCGAAGCTGCGGCGAACAAAGCACCTGGGTCGCACACGGGCCCGAGGGCCCGGAACTGTGCTTGGCACACGAAGCGGTGAGGCCGTGAGGCACGACGCAAGGGACGTGCCTCTAGGTCGGGCACCAAGAGGTGCCAGCGGCTGCCGTACCCGAATCATCCGATTAGTAAAGCGGCTGTGGAGGTAGTGGTATTTCATTGCAAGCTTGCGCGTAGCAGCGCGGAGCCTCATCATATCCAGAAGGACGGAAGAGCCGACAGTCGAGATGGCCGCGAAGGCCATGATCAATGCCATGAGTTGGCGCGCACTTCCCACCTGTGCTACACCCTCCATGCTGCTGCACTCTGTCAGACTAGAGTCAAACTCAACAGGGTCTTCTTTCCCCGCTGGAACACCCAAGCCCGTTCCCTTGGCGGTTGGTTCACCAGCCAGCATCTAGGGACAGCAGGAATCTCGTTGATCCATTCATGCGCGTCAATAATCAGTCGACGAGGCATTTGGCTACCTTAAGAGAGTCATAGTTACTCCCGCCGTTTACCCGCGCTTGGCTAAATCTCTTTGCATTGACAATCAGAGCACTGGGCAGAAGTCACCTCGCGGAACCAGCCAGCAGGTCCCATCGCAAAGCTGTGTTTCAATTAAACAGTCAGATTCCCCTGCGTAGTACACAGTTCCGAGTAGACCACACGTGGGTGCCACGGATGGGGCCGACGTCTCAGGTCGGCCATCTCCCCGCCCACGGGAACTGAAGCCAGGCCGCACCCGAAGGCACAGCCTCTCTTCTTTGCACACCCAAAGCTCCGTGCCTCCACCCAAGAGCCGCGGCGGGGCGTGCTTGGCCGTTCCGAGGCACAAGGATCACGCCCGCTGGAGAAGCGGCCTTCGGCTGAGGTGGGGCCTGGACGCCCACGGCCAGAGGACGGCTGGGAAGCCAGCCCTGGCACAGGACAACCAAGCCCCGGAGGGTTCCGTGCAATCCCGACGGGCAGGCCTGACACCCTGGCCCTTGGAGCCACCGCATCTTCCGAAGGTACACAACCAGTTTGCCGATTTCCCTTAGCTGCATTTGCACTGTTGACCAGCGGCGTCTAGCCGAAGAGACCAGCTGCGGTGATTCGGTACGGAGCCATTCCAATCGGATCAGAGCCCCCAGATGGGGGCTTGTCCCGGTTTGGTCACCAAGGGTTCACGCTTTGTTGCACAACTTCGCAGGGCGTTCCATGGAGTCGGTGGCCACCAAAGGCATGGCGCATTCCGGGTCGGCCGAGGCCAAACCCTCAGAGCAGGGCACGCGTAAGTCCAATGGTACCAATGCAGCACCATCTTGCCAAGCAGAGAGCTATGTCGCCATGCAGCATGTCAGTGGATAGCCCACACACTCCAGCTGTCAGATGGAAAAGACAACTCCACAGGGGCGCCACCGAGACGCGGCCCCGCAGCACCGGACTTGAGAACACCAGCGTTGCCACTGGCCCTTCCCAGCAATCTCTCCGAGAAAGCGTTCTGAGTATCATCAGCCAAGACCCTGGTACCAGCGTGTCGGAATATTAGATTCGTCTGCCTGTTCGCCACTCCTGCAAGGCAGAGCCCTGGCACCGAGCTTCACCCGAAGGGCACAGCGCCGCGCACCCCATGGCACCCAGTGGGGGACCAGCACGGCGCCAGCCGCGGGACGGGCGACCCGGAGCCAGAGGCCCCGAACTTTGCAGCCTTTGCCGTATCCGTGAGCATTGCCATCTGGCTTACAATCGACTGACCCATATTCAACGGCTGTTGGTATGGAAGCCTGCTCCACTCCAGTCCTCAACCACTCAGGCCAGCAGCAGGCCTCTGCAAGAGAGAGCCTGCATGAGCCACCAGAAAGAATACTCGCTACTGCAACCAAGATCTGCACCAAGGGATACTTCCCTCCGGGTCACCCCGGAGCCAGCACCGCGAACCCTTGCGTCTCGCCTACGCACTGCTGCACCTGCCCTGCTGCCACAGCAGCGGCGCGGTGTAAGTCAAACAACGCCTCTGGCTTGAGCATCATCCATTTTCGAAGCTGCCCGCTTCGGCAGGTGGGTTGTTACACACTCCTAAGCGGATTCCAACCTTCATGGCCACCGCCCTGCTATCTCTAGCGGACAACATCCTTTGTGGATTCTATGTATGAGCCAGCACTTGAACCCTGCAACCGCGCTCTCGGATCATCCCGCATCGCCAGCACTGCTTACCAGTAATGGCCCACATGGGGCTGCACACTGTTCCGGGTTGGGCCCCAGCGGCCTCAGCGGATGCCCGGGCAGAATGCCCCACCCCACCGCCAGAAGGCTGCCACCATCTCTCAAACACACTCAGGCACAGCGGACTGCGTTGGGCACGCCGTCGGCCAGGGATGGCCTTTGACGCGCCACACACAGACGCCGGATGCAGAGAAGTGTGCCTCCGATGCTTGCCCATTCACAGTTTGAGAATAGGTTGAGGACTGATAGACTCCCCAGAATGCCTCTCATGCATTGCTTTACCGGACAAAAGCCGCATCACGATCGACGAGTTCGGACACACTCCCAGCCCCAGCTATCCTGAGGGAAACTTGGGCGGAAACCAGCTACTAGATGGTTCGATTGGCCTTTCACCCCTATGCCCCGCTCAGACAACACGATTTGCACGTCAGGATTGCGACCGGCCTCCACCGCAGTTTCCCACGGCTTCGCCGTAGCCAGGTATAGTTCACCATCTTTCGGGTCCCATGGAGGACACCTCGCACTCAGAACCAGTGTCCATTGGATTCAGGCTCGGCAGCTCTTGCATCAGATCGG
Source organism: Eutreptiella sp. 'Long Island Sound 2002' (assembly GCA_964036045.1). Classification (NCBI taxonomy): domain Eukaryota; phylum Euglenozoa; class Euglenophyceae; order Eutreptiales; family Eutreptiaceae; genus Eutreptiella; species Eutreptiella sp. 'Long Island Sound 2002'. Next base: position 43,202,341 of record OZ038387.1, on the reverse strand, counting down.
TTTGCCATTGCACGCCATGGAGAAACATGCGGCACGCAGCACCATAGATCCCGCATGGATCCAAGAGGCAGCACCGCGGCGCAGAGTCCCCAGAGGCATGGCCACACGCTCTTCAGAGTCCCCAAAGGCGCGGTGAAACACAGTAGCACCGCGGAGAAAGTGGTCCGTTCGCTTTAACCAGGCAACGTTCGGGAGAATCGGCAGCTGCGGCCACTGCTGCATGCCACGCCTGGGTCGGGTCGCGGAGGCCAAACCCGGCCAAGGCGGCGGCACAGCGGGCCCCGCCACCAGTTGCTCCGTACCAGCTTTGACTACACGCACAGCATTGCCTGCGGCCTCCGATAGACTCCTTGGTCCGTGTTTCAAGACGGGCAGGGGATGTCCCTGCCTTGCCAAGCCACTCTTGACACCTTTGCACCACTGTGCACCAACCGGGGTACCGAGAGCCGGGATGAGAGACCTGGAGGGCCTGCACACCACTAGCTCTCCCACTGATTGCACCCGGCGCGGTTGGTAGGCACATGCATCCGGTGCACCACACAGGGGCACACCGGACACCCACAGGGCCATTCTGCCTTGCCACATTTGCCCTCTCGAAGGATGATGCTCCGTGACATGGGTTACGGCTCCGGGCGGGACAGCAGAGCACCAAAGAGCAAAGCCAAGCCCGGAAGCCATCCAGAATCCCAGCCAATGAAGCCTCTTCTCCGTCGGGGCATAGGTCACAGCGACCAAATGCATGCCCCCAGGTCCAGACAGGCGGAGTGCCTCTGCCAGAATGCCACTGCGAATCGATCCCACCAGAGAGTGGGGCTCTGCAGCCAGCCGCAGGCCAGACCCGAGGTCGCTTGTCCAAAAGCCGGGAAGGGCCCCACGACCGCCAATGCCTGTGCGAGAGCCACGGATGGTCTCGCCAGCCACTTCACGGTCCGGGGCCGCATCGCAATCCTCTGTGTCAGGGAAGCATCCACCACCGGTCGCCTGCCGCAGCTTCAGGCACTTTGAACCCTCTTTGCAGAGTCCTTTGCACGTTTCGATCAGTCTACTTGTTAGCTATCGGTCCCATGTCTGTATGCAGCCTTGCCACGGACATGCCTGGCCGTTTGACCTACAGTCCCAAGCAGCTCTACTCCAGGGTCTGGCGTGTGTGCACACCATGGCTAAGAACACCGACCAGTCCTCTTGACAGGAGGGCTGTAGCCCAGGTATCGCGGACCATCCCAGGCCACTCTGACTCTGGATCGGCGCCATAGTAGGTCTGTGCAGCCGTGACAGCCATCCCCATGCCAGCATTGCATCCCGGAGTGCACCCAGTGCTCACCGCATCAGGTGACCAACAACGATACGGGTAGACCGTGTCAATCTGGTTCATTCGCCATTACTGAAGCCATCGCGATTGCTGTCTCTTCCTCTGCCAAGTGATATGCTTAAATTCAGCAGGTAGCTCTCTGTGCTTCAGGTCGCCAGCCGATGGCATTGCGAAGCAATGCAACCCGATGAATCATCCATCAGGGCCGTGCACCGGGAGTGTCAAACCCATCACCCGCGGCCGGAGAAGGCCCAACACCAGCGCCGCGTGCCATGATGGTTCCAGCGCCGTGCAGGGCTTGGCCGCGGGTGATGCAACGGTTCGAATCACTCCACAATGCAGCATGCTCCAACGGTTCTCATCAACGGGCGTCCGAAGGCCAATCGGAGGGCAACACCACGGGTCTCTGTCTCCAGAGGCCGTTGGCACCGCCCCGCTCTGAGCCCGCGGAGTCGCGGCTGGGCCGCGGTCCGTGGGCTCCATGATCAAGCCTCTGCGCGCGGAGAGGTGAAGGACACCCCTCCGCGCTGCTCTGCACGCCAAATGACCCCATGATGAACATGGGATCCCGTGGCATCATTGCAGCCGTATTGGATAACGATTCCGACTCAGACACTGAAGCATCGAAAGGGAGAAACCGGCATTGAACCGCTGGTCTCCACTTGCCTGTTGCGTTCAAAGGTAGTCATCTCCACAAAGCTCACGAGTCTCTGCATTTCGCAATTCCCGTATCGAAGGCTACTCCGTTCTTCCACATCACATGGACCAAGGCATCCACTGCAGCAGGTTGGACATCAACAACCATCTATCTCTGCTCCCTGGCGCGGGAGAGCCCTCAGCGCCGTCACCCACTGGTTGACCAGCAGGTGGCGTTGCACAAAGCTTCGACAATGATCCTGCTGCAGGTTCACCTACAGCAACCTTGTTACAACTTTTGCTTCCTCTAGCAACAGAACATCGCCCAAATTCCATGACAAGACATTGATGTGCACGAGTGCCAATCAGCTTGAGTTCCTGAGGGCTTTATCATTCTGCCATCAGTAGCAACGATGGGCGGTGTGTATAAATGGCAGGGACATAATCTGTGCAAGCTGATGACGTGCACATACCAGGCATTCCTTGTTCATGACAGATAGTTGCAAGCATCAATCCCAAACACGCATTCACAGCTGCAAAGGTTGCCCGCCCACTTCTGGGCAGGACGGTCCCATGGATGGGACACCAAGGCTTGTTCACTGGACCAGTGTAGTGCGCGTGCGGCCCAGAACATCTAGGAGCATCACAGACCTGCTGTTGGCTCTGGCTTGCGTGCACTTGGTAAACATGCACGGCACCCGAGAGAAGCAGCATACCCGGCACTCTCAGACGGGTAATCCACGAGCCCCGGTGGGACCGGCAAGCCGACCCACGGGTCAGGTGTTCCGTCCTACATGAATGCGAGACCGGGGACTATTCAGAGGCAGAGGTCTCACTCGTTATCGGAATCAACCAGACAAATCACTCCACCAATCAGGAGCGGCCATGCACCACCGTCCAGAGGATCAAGAAAGAACCCTCAATCTGTCAATCCCGACTGCGTCCTGACCTGGTAACATTCCCCGTGTTGAGTCAAATTAAGCCGCATACTCCACGCCTTGTGGTGCCATTCCATCAATTCCTTTAAGTTTCAGCCTTGAGACCGTACTCCCCCCTGAATCCGTAAGCTTTGATTTCTCGCTGCAGAGGAGTGAAACCGATGGCATCCTGTTGAGGAGATTATGGCCCACCGACACCGAGCTGACATAGTTTACAGCGGTAGACTACGATGGTATCTGATCATCTTCGCTCCCCACACTCTCGTTCTTGATCGACGAACATGCTCCAGTGGAACGCCTTTGCCGCAGTTGATCCCACAGCGGTCTGAGAATTTCACCTCTGGCGTGTCAATATCCATCACGACGAACAGACCCATCACTGCCGTTCAGAGCCAGCACCGCCCAGCTGCCCGGTGAAGGCCACCGCCGGAGCGGATAGCCTCCGGCCATCTGGGGGCACCAGCACTGCGTTGCCCTTTGCGGACCCTGAGACTCAGCAGAACAGCTGTGTCCACATATGGTCGATCCTTTGCCATCCCGCGCTGAATCATGCAATCAAGTCACGTTTGCTTTGGACGCGCTGAGTTGTTCACAGTGGCATCCATGGACGGCTCCGAGGTCGGGTCGCAAGTGACCCGCGCCCATGTCAGAGGCATGACCGCATCAGCCACCACTGAAGGAGGCTTCTTGCCGGAGCGGTCCGAACCCATGCAAAGCGGGCACGGGGACCATCTGCAGGGGGTTTGAATCCAGCAGCGCATCCACGGAGGCCGCCACCCGGCCTGACGGCCGGGAGACAGCCCCAGCAGAGCGGCCGGACGCCCTGCAGCCCCATGCCCAGGGGTTGACTACGAGCTTTTCAACAGCAGCAACATTTGTATACGCTCTTGGAGCTGGAATTACCGCAGCTGCTGGCACCAGACTTGCCCTCCAGTTGATACTCATTGCTGCGTTTGGATAGCATTCATTGCGGAGTCCCACCCACCACACAGGGTGAGCAGGGCTGCTATGGCTCGTCGCTGTCTCGCCAGACCAGTGTCGGCAGTGGACAATTTGCGCGCCTGCTGCTCGCCTTGGCAATGGTAGCCGTTTCTTAGGCTCCCTCTCCGGAATCAAACCCTGATTT